>CM066914.1:26940365-27532643 GCA_033964015.1 Scolanthus callimorphus | reverse complement strand
ATTCAAACATTTTGCAACGCCCAACACCTGCGTTACATAGGACATATATGTAGATGGAAAATACATCACCCCTCAAACGGGTGCTTTCGACACAAGATCCCTATATCGAGTGTTGCTATGTTTAATGTGAGAAAAGAAGGAATAAATCTCAAAATGCTAACCAAAATCAAGACTGTGTTGTCCGACCTCCTTCACACGCTTATGTTTCCCTTTGTTCAAGCTTCTGGTTGATGAATTATTAACGAGTTTGAGAAATAAAACCGAAAAATGAATGACAAGCTGACATTATATTTTCTCAACATGGGCATATTGCGCAATCTTTGAGGGCCACGTGACCAGCTGAAACTACAACGGAAACATCCCTATCACATATTTCTGGAATCTACTGTTAACAAGCTTAATATTTGATATATGATAACCTTTGTCCCTTCAAGTGGAACCAGTCCTCCATTTTGGCAGTGTGGCCAATGTACTATATGGAATGCGAGGATGAGCTTAGTAACCAGCAATCTGATAAGCCGTCACGTTTTCGAAGAAATTATCAACAAACTAAATGATGACTCTTTGCATTAAATGGTCTCGATTCGTTCTCTATTTACCCACTTTTAACAGACCCATGCTAAATAGTAAAAAAGCCTGGTTACCAGCACAGCATTGAAGTGCTAAAAGTATTTCTCATTTTATTCCGCAACCTGAAATTTTTTTCTTGGGCACCAATCCCCAGATTTGTTACTTATATCCCAAAGAACTCTATAAGAAGTTTGGCGCTTTGTCGCCCGGTCACGACCAGCCCAATTTTGCGTTAATGTACCCGACTACACAATACAAATACTGGGACGAAAATAAGCATCCTGTCAAGTGAGATAAAAACCTCCTTCAGAAAAATTAAAGTATTAATTCCTCCAAATGGAATGATTCAAAAGTGCAATAAAGAGAATATTTTTTCCAGCATAATGGCGTCGTCGATGACGTCATATCACCTGACCACTTCATTTGCTCATCTGGTGACCTAGACTACACTACAAAAGTTTGGTTGTTTTAGAGTCTTCCCTTCACGAGATATTAATTTTCAGGCAGATGACGTCATCGCTGACGTCATATCACGTGACCACCTCATTTCGCTCAACTGGTGACCCAGACTACACTACAAAAGTTTGGTTTTTAGAGTCTTCCCTTCACGAGATATTAATTTTTCAGGCATAGATGACGTCATCGCTGACGTCATAACATGTAACCAACTCATTTCGCTCATCTGGTGACCTAGACTACACTACCCAAGTTTGGTTTTTTAGAGTCTTCCTTTCATGAGATATTAATTTTTCAAGCATAGATGACGTCATCGATGACGTCACATCACGTGACCACTTCATTTTGCTGATCTGATGATCTAGACTACACTACCCAAGTTTGGTTGTTTTAGAGTCTTCCTTTCACGAGATATTAATTTTTCAAGCCTAGATGACGTCATCGATGACGTCACATCACGTGACCACTTCATTTCGCTCATCTGGTGACCTAGACTACACTACCCAAGTTTGGTTGTTTTAGAGTCTTCCCTTCACGAGATATTAATTTTCAATCACTGATGACGTCATCGATGACGTCACATCACGTGACCGTGTTACAGCACCCCCTTGTGGCATAGACAAAATATCCCAAGTATGGTTGTCTTAGCATGTTCCCTTGAGGAGATATAATTTTTTCTTTGCGTACCACAGGGTTCCCATGTGTACACGGACGGACGGACACCACCGGACGGCGTACGCTATAGGTTTAATACCAGAAAAATAAAGAAAAATCATATCTCCCGAAGGGAAGCTTCAATAAAAGCCAAACTTGGACAAACTTTCAAAGACCATCAGAGGAACTCTGCACCAAAGTCACGTGCCCTTTCGTCATCAATGACGTCATCAAAATGATCCATAATGCCCGTGACGTTCAAAAATCAACTCGATAGTATACTATACGTTTTTCCCTTAGGTATGGTGCTCCGCTTGCGCGGGCCTTGGGCCCGCGCTGGAGCTCCGCTATTAGAAATAAATTGATCTCTGCAAAATGAAGCTTTTCTATTGCACCCTTGTGGTGTAGCTTCTGAAGCTGAGGTCTATAATCTCCTTATCTGATACAGACAAAAGAGGAGGATTAGGGAGTTTGGTTTGCACAGGTCTTGTGCTAAACTCCAAGTGACACCCCGACACTGCTTCCAGCACCCAGGGGTCACTAGTGATAGATCTCCAGATTGAGAGAAAATGAGCTAAATTACCAGCATATCGACCTACCTCTATTGAGAGGTGTTCTGTTTGGTTGTAGTTGCAGATGTCTTGTAATTCTGGTTGTTCCTTGAGTCTGTCCTCCGACCGTATGAGTTGTTGCGGTTGCTTGATCCTAAAAATAGACCTTGCGACCTTGCCCTTGAGGATAGCTGGAACCACGGCCAGTAAATGTCCTCCTGCCACCACGACCTCTTGATCCAGATGATGACTGGTTTGGGCCTAGTTTCTTGGCCATCTTGTTAACTTCAGCAATCTCTTTGATATGTTTGGGAAGTTCATCCCCAAACAACCACTTACCAGGTGGGGTGTTCTTACTACAGAGAGAACGGTAATTTGTATTAATGCAGTCTCGCATTGTTTCTCTTCTTACAGTTGAGAGTCTAAAAGATGCATTGCACAATAAAGTGATTGCATCCACCAGTGGTGTACAAAAGAGTCTGGACTCAAGGTTTCCTTTGCCTTCTGAGCATTCAGAATCTTCTCAACAATTTCAATCACCGGTTGAACTCCCTTTAACTATGCCTCTCTGGGCCTCTTGCAAAGCCAGATCTTTTGACCTCGACTGTCTGGCTAATTCAAACCAGAATTCAAGATTAACCTTTGGAACACAGAGAAAATTGCAGTTTTCCGGGCTTTATACTTCGCCTCAATTCCTTAAGTTTTGTGTCCAACGCTTTCTTGGTGCAAGCTTCATTAATCCTCGAGGCTAAAACCTCGTTTACTTTAGGCCCCTTGCCGTCCGTATCGTCAAAAATTGACGGTAGGTCAAGTAATTCTGGTGCTGCTTCAGCATTACTAAGAAATAGGCCCTGTTGGGTCAAAAGAGTCAGTATCAGCACGTGGCTGCGACTCTGGACAAAAACGCTTGTTCGACTCAGCAGGATCAGGCGCTGGTCTTTTAGTCGCTGTCGCTTTATATTGTAGCAGGAGTGATTTCATCGACTGCATAGACGAAAATAATTCGTCCAGACCTAGCTGATTTCGTAAATCGTCCAGGTCAATTTCGAGATCTTGGTTCGATTCTTGTTCAGCAGATTTGTCGCCCGCTTCGGCATAATTGATCTTCGCTCGCTTCGAGCGTTTGTATAGATTCGTCTTGTATTTCCGGTCCATTGGAGGGATGCTGTAAGCCATTTCTTGAAGACACGACGAAAGAAATTTATCTTCGCAAATGATTTTTACCGCCGACTGTATAAGCACGAAAGGGAGAATGGATTTATCACGCGTGTTGGCTTTTTATATGGTAACTATTTACATAACAAAGGATTGCTTTGAAGTGTGACCGCTGACCTCAGTACAAGGAATGCACAGTTATCCCATATGTGGAGTGTATCGAAAGAGAATATACAAATCTATCTAGATTTGGGGCATGTTGTAAAACATGGACTGGACTGAGAAAACATGGACCTAGAAAACATGGACCGAGAAAACATGGACTGAGAAAACAATGGACTGATAAAACATGGACTGAGAAAACATGAACCGAGAAAACATGAACCGAGAAAACATGGACTGATAAAACATGTGACTGATAAAACATGGACCGAGAAAACATGGACTGAGAAAACATGGACTGAGAAAACATGGACTGAGCCAAGTAGATGCGATTTACTTGAAATGTTGGTGTTATAGGAAATCACAAGACCGTGCCCGGCGGCAAGGCATTCACATGGTTTAACGCTGCTGCCTTCATGCTGCTAAACCATTTGAAATGGCCTGATTTATGTGTCAAAATGGTCAAAGCAACCGGCGTCATTATTGACATTATTGAATACATGTAGATTAACTTACTATTTTGACGGTTTCGGCTGCAAAGAATACAAATAGCAATGGAAAGTAGTTTTGGCTCGACAACTAAATTTGATGGCCTCACAGTCTTGAGTAAACCACACTGCACTTGGGCTCGATGTGATGACTTTTGAAATCTTGAAACTTAATCGTCGTATCAAGTGTCAACCTCGGTGGTAAACAATAAGGTCAATGAGTAACGCTCATGCAGTTTATTGCCAGCTATCAGATATCAAATTGAGTTTTATTACATTAAGCGTTGTTATTGCATTAAGCGTCGAATTTTTATTACATTAGGCGTTGGTATTACATTAAGCGTCAACTTGTATTACATTAATAGTCCAGTAATATTGCATTTTGACCCGGAACAAATTGCAACAGTAGCTTTCTCTTCAAAACCCTTTTAGATTTGATGTACTAATGAACATACTAAAAGTCGTCCAAAATCCGAGCACGGCAACATCCTGAAAATTAGGAAAACTTGATGGGATAATTTTCTTTTGTTCGCGGCCATCTTGCCCTTTGTTATTAATGAGTCTAGCCGCACTTAGTTTTGCGAAGCTTTTGATATTCGCTATACTGTACAGTATTCCCAGCTAAGTGTTTCAATTTTTAGTGGTTTAAAATGGACTCATTCGTGTTATATATACTTTGTTAGGTATGTTATTTTGCAAACTACGCTATGACTAAGATAAATTTCCAATGTCATAAGTCCAATACAGTGCCTGACTAGGAATCTTGAAACATGTTTCCATAACAACACAATAATGCTTAATAATGGATTCGGTTGGCAAACATCAATAGACTCTAAATAAGGGTCATTTCTATGTAAAGGAAATTGCGTTAGAATATTTACCTAACGCGTTGCAGTCTAGAACTAGTTTTATCAGCGCAGAGCTCAGTGCCGTAAACCTCATTAATGACAAAAGCCAATATGGCGAAGAAAGCTGTTTCCAATTGCTTTGAATAAATCCCTTTTTTCGAGATGTTGCCGTATCAGGATTTTGGACGACTTTTGATATGTTATTAAGTGAGTATAATAGAGTCTAAATCCGTTGAAATTTGTACTGTTGCAATTTGTTCTGGGTTAGCCTTATTATTCACGTAAAATGACTGGACTATAAGCGATGGTATTACATTAAGCGTCGATTATTATATTCAGCGGTGATACACGGGGCAGCATTCTCCCAGAATGGATTTCAGAAATCCAGCAACATTACCTGTTTCATCAGACCCGCCCAGCTGGACAGAGTTCCTGAATGATGACTTAGAATCAACGTCGCAAGCAGTGTCAAATAATGGCGCATCATTACGTTCAAAGGCTCCACAGTAACCCCATCTAGGAAATCGGACTATTTTTGTGGGAAAAACAGATCCACTGAAAACAAATATCCAGTTGCCAAGAGCAGAATAGATATTTGCACTGCAGTTCCACAGGGTCCACTGTTACTGTATTTTTCATAATTTATTTATTTATCTTCTTTACAATTTAGCTACGTCTGTTTGTTGACAATATAGCAACATAATGGAGGGAATCTTAGTGGAAAAATGGAGTATGGTGGTTGTTTTATTGGCAACATTTCTTTTTTCGGGGCGTTAGCGCCTTCTTCTCGGTGTTACTCCGTGGTGCGTTCTTTTCTACCAAGAAAATCGATTGCATAAACAAAGCATGCTATCCCTCGCATCAATCTGCGCACGTAGTGGGATTTTTCTCAATGTACGGACGTTTCTCAATTTACAGGACTGCTAGCAGTCTGCGATTCTGCCATAAAAGTATGAAACGTTCCAGGATGAATGACTTAGGAGTACTTGTCACTTTTTTTTCTTCTAAAACTGAACGAACAGTCCTCCGTGTGCTTGGGCAGCTTCAGACCTGATGTTTGAAGGTATCATAAAGCTGGCTAAACTCGCAGCTTTAGTGTAGTTATGTACGCTAAAAGGCTGCTTAAATGTTACTTAAATGCAGCACTTACGGAAGATGTACGCTTTGGCATAAATGTAATCTAAATCCAATCATTTTTGTGCCCGTAAAGTACACTTAAACCCTACTTAAAGTTGTTTCTTAGGGCAAAACCGCAGTGTAAAGGTTGCTTAAATGACTGAATTTCCATGGTGCAAATCTCGCTTAAAGATGCGGAAATGTGAGCTTTAAGCTCCGTTTACATACACTTAAATCCTACTTAAAGTTGTTTCTTTTGCTTAAATGACCAACTTCCCGTGGTGCAAATCTGCAAATCCCGTTTAAATGTGTGTAAATGCTAGCTTTAACCTTCGTTTACATGCGCATTATGCCTCGTTAAATTTGATTTTTCATGTTGCGTGAAAGAGCTGTACACTGCGTTAAATGACCTATCTGGCTGTGATGCCTGGCCTCATTATTGCGAGGTTCCTCATTTTTAACAGCACTTTGGTGCGTAGCTAAGGAATTTTAAGGAATTTTAAACTAGTCTCGAAGTCAGCCACTCTTTTGTTGTCGTTTTTTACTGACCAGAAGCCGAAGTACGTGTAGAAATCGCGAAATGACTATTTACTAACAAGTTCAATTTATACTTTACTTGCGAATTCATTCAGAAAATATCAAAGTATATTTTCTAAAACATGTTCTAAATGAGCCGCGATGGAACTGGTGCTTTCTCGGACTACAATTGTGGGTATTTTGCCTGACGACAAAATGGAGGCTCTTTAACTTAACGGTGCGCTTTCGTGGTGTAATCTAAGTTCTTATAGAATGAAATATATATTTAAGTTAATTTAGTCAGGACAGTCAGTTTAGCTGATAACATTTGCGAGTCTTGTCAGTCCGTCCATTAAAACAACAAAGAGCCTTAAGTCTTGTAGACTTCGTTTGTAGACCTTAAGTCTCAAGTCTTGTAGACTTCGTACGGTTCTTTCTGACATTGCTCTTAGTCTCCAAGTTTGCCGATTTCATTTATAATGAATATTCAACTCGTATCAGGATATTGATACAAATAAAGAAAACTACAGTTAGAAAAAGTAAGAATTTCCTTTGAAACAATTGGATAAAGCTTCTTTTCATAGTCATAACTGTATCGTGCTAGAAGCATGTTCGTATATTCTGGCAAACTCACAAAAGAGCCACATCTAAATGTGGAAAATATGACGTGTAAAGGCCACTCCATCAAGGAAGGTTATGTGCTCCATAGGAACTACAGGTTTCCAAGCTAAATGTGTTTGCTTTTGTCTGTAATTTATGTTTACTAAATCAATGGGCTCCTTCTCCTTGGGGGAAATTTTAATGCGACTATTTACTCGCAAATACTAGGGCAAATGACTGAATTCCACTCAGACTCGCAGCGACGATAACCCAGAGGTTCGAAGCTTATCACTCGGTTACTTACACACTAAGCCAAGACGCTTCGCTCGTCGATCAGTAAATTATGCGTTTTTGTAAATGAGTGAAGCTTGGAGACTCTGGTACCCAGGGTAAGCGACGACACAATAAAGATAACCATATGATTACGATTTTTCCTATTTATTTCACCGCATATTGTGCTGCTAATAAAACTCCATCTATGTACTATAAAATACAGATAATGTGTTATTGTAGGAACCAATTAGATTAGACAAAAACAACTAGCTTCCAGTTGGATTTCGACTGGAGGACTGGATTTTGAAAAATAGTCTGTATAGTAATATTTTTTTCAAGATGAATAGTGCGAGATGTCAAAGAAAGGATCGAAGTACTCTAAGTTCAGAAACATTTGGGCAATATGTGAAAAGTGAAAAAGCCTTCGAGCGCTCGAAAGAAGACTGATAACAAGACTTGAAGTTTAAGTTTCATTTTGAGTTGTTTTGTGGTGACTCAACAAAAGTAAATCGCTTTTCAACTCGCGTCAAAAATGGTCGGATATAGTTTTAACTCTGGATGTTAAACTTCAACATTGGTCAACGCTTTCAACTATTTGTTCGAATTAATATTTTAAAGCCGCATTTGCTTTTGCGAGCTCATATTGTAACGGTGTGACATTTTCTGTTTTTCTGATGGGGTCACTACATTTTTTGTCGTTCAAGTTTGAAGAGAATTCTACGAGCGAAAATGGCAGTACAAGATAGAGCAACAGCAAAAGTCCTTTTAATAGTTTTCTATTGTTTCAAATTGGAATTCTAGTAAGTTATTCGACTTAGACTCCAGTTATTCTAGTAAGTCGAGTCTGCCGTTTACCAATGTATTGTTTGGTCAGCGGTGTCGACTCGACTTCAGGCTAGAAATCCAATTGAATCACAATAAGCGAGGAAATGTAAAAGGACTATTATCAAAGCGCTCTTACAGACTGCCAATATAAATCCGATTTCTACGATTTACTGTAAGAACTCAGCAATCCACTTTCTTCCTCTGAGGTTTGGTTCAAAATTTCACGGGCGTAGCTCTACAGATAGGATCGCTATTGTTGTTTATTCAGGAGCAGATAAAAAATTCAAACACAATTCAAACCTGAGGTTTCAATTCAAACCTCTGGTTTCAAAATCATGTGTGTAACTATAGAATGTACAATAAGATTGTTGTTGTTATATTTTTTAGCTCCTACTTGACAATATATGTTTTATTATATGTTGAACGGTTCTTCTTTTGAAATGAGAGATGAACATTAAAGCGCTTTACTTACTTTGCAAAGAAAAAAATTCCTAAAAAAACATAATGGTTTTTATGGTGGTTTTTGTTGGAAGAAAACCATTCAAAAATTCAAAACCATAAATGGGTTTGGAGAACCAAATCCATTCATGGGTTTTACAACAAAAACATTCTTGGTTAATGTTATAATATCGAAATGGGTTTCACAGCAAAATACAAGCTGTTTTCTGCATAAAAAACGTTAAATGTAAAATGGTAAGTATGTGAAATCCATTTACAATAAATAGGAAAAACTGGATTTTATTCATTTCTTATATTTTTGAAGCGTTTTTTCCACAATAATCACTTAATGCGAAATGGTTACTGTGCACTAATTCCATTTTAAAAGCCATCACAAAACATAATGGATGATGAAGCAAACCCATTCATGGGTTTTACATAAAATACCTACCGATTTGTTCCACGTATAAAATGGTATTTCTTTGAAAACCATTGATGTAAAATAAAAGTTTTTTTCCGTAAAACCGCTTTCAAACCAAATGGGAAAAAGCTGTTACAATAATGGGTTAAGGAGCTAAACCCATTACACTGTTAATTTTAGGGTGTTGGAGCAACTCTGTCCGGGGTGTTCCATAGATGGGGGAAAAAGAAAAAAAACCTTACGCTGTAGCAGTGACTCGAACTCTCGGGTGCGGTAGTCATCATTGTCATTCAAGTCCGCCCCTGCTCACCTGACATAATCGGATAAAATTTAAAACTACTACGTGATCGACAGGTGTCTTGAATATGTCACTATTAGTCTTCAAATGGGCTCACTCGTAGGCGCGCTAAAACTTTTCATTTTGCCTGGTCCAAAAATAGTATTTGACAAATGCGGACCTCAAGCATTGCTCTCGGGAATGGCAATTTCAAATCAACTGATTTCCGGGTTACATCGGAGAAATAAGCGCTTGAAATTAAGCCCGGGAATCAAGGTGAAAAATTTAAAAATAATTAAAAAACCGTACAATATTCAGTATTATTGTTGTCACGTTCCTCTCAGAATAGCCTGAGTATCAGGCGGAATTTTATTTTTCTGTGAGAAAATGAGAGGAAAAATAGAATTACGCCTGACACAATCACTTGTCGCGGCGCCTTCCACCCCCTTCAAGGCGGCTGTCAAAATCATATCAAAAATTGTCGTCAGCTGTCATCGCCTATTGTCTCGCTCAAGTACGTTTCCCTGAACCAAAACCAAAACAGTCGAGCTTGCTTGCTTCTTTCGTTTGTAAAAGATCAAGCTTATTAAATATGGCACAAATCCGGATCAGTACACTTATTTTCTCCAACAAAAGTATCTGGAAAGCTTGGAGCTCGATCGGTTATTTTGGGAAACCTGTTTGAAAGTGTGGACTGCGTGGGAACTTCGGCGAGCGGGACTCGATGTGTGCAGGAATTCCGAAAGGAAATTTCTACTACAGAACTGCATAAGCTTATCACGAGCTCAAAGGACCGTTTTTTCTAGCGAAAGCTGCCAAATCCTGCGGGAACAATTTAGCCTGAGCTAGGAGAAAATGTAGCGCTTCCGAGCAGGATTTCTTTGTTATCGTTGATCTTCGAGGGATGCCGAAATTCCCTTAGCTTTTAGCGAGACTTGCTGCTTTCGGGCCTAGTAACGATACTCGTAAGGGTCTTCTCTCCATCTTTCTAAAGCCAGAAGCTAGCGTACAGCATCGGCGTTGATAAATTAGGACAATTAGCGTTTGTCAAAAGCAGTTGGCAAAACTACTAGAATTTGAGGCACGCGGTCTGCTCTTCTTTTACTTGTATAGCAGGAAAAAAACTGTATTCCAGACTCTACATCATCTTCAAACTCTCTTTCGTCCATATTCCGAATTTGAATTGACGAATTTATTAAAATATTTGCGTTCGTGTTCCCGAAAGATTCCTCTCTCCCATCGAACGAGCAAACGCTTCCAGTTTCGCTTCCGGTTTAACTCACGTGACGCGTCCCTTTGTCTTTTGGCCAATCAGCGCAGCATTCAGATTCTGTATGTTGAACATGAACTTTTGAATGCATTTGTGTCAGGCCCTCCTCCTCCTTCTCTCATTTTTTTTTCGAGGAGGGGGAGGGTCCTGATACTCAGGCTACTCTCAGAATGGCAAGCAGTCTATTCTTTTGATTTAATGTAGTTATATTTTGATTAGTAAGCGCGAGCGTTAGAATTTTGTTGACTTTAGTGAAGTACGGTAGAAAAGGCGAAAACGGGCCTCAAAATATTTATCTGATCGAACTAAAATTTCCACAGAAGTTATAGATCTACTAGAGGTAGATGAAATTTGAGTGATTTCGCAAAGTTTTTAAATTTCGCGAGTCGATTTTTACAGACGAGCGCTCTTAACACCAAATGTGGTGTTAATGTAACACCTACAAGGTAACACCGCCTACAGGTGTTTTTCTAGCACCACTACAAAGGTGTTACCTAACACCCTAAACGTTTAACAGTGTACTTTTAACACTTGAAGGATGGAAGATCAAGCTTTTAGGAGCGGTGTTTTAAATCTCAAATCTGCGCATGTAGAGTTTTTGAAGTGGATACATTTTTGGCCGAATTGTTTGAACGTCGCGTCTATTTCAATAAGACGAAGAGACGACTTTTCGAGACATAAACATTGAGCTGCGCCGTCTTGTATTTTGTGTTTACTTTAGTGTTATATATACCCTTTCCGGGATACGTTGTCACCCAAAAAGCCTATAAGCTTGGTGCGCTAGGGGAGTATGGGTAAATATTTATTTAAATTTCTGTAAAATATTAGAAACAAACAAGCTTGGAAATGTGCTGCAATTTAATCATTTCACCTGTGGTTGCGATAACTGTCTGAATTCAGATCAAACAGTTGCAGTTTAAATGCCCCCATCATCCTTTGCGCTTCAAGCTTATAGGTCTCATTCTTCTTAACGTTTTTCTTACTTCTGTCAAAGCTAAGGAACCGATCCCCCCTCAGAACTATTAAACGTTTTCGTGACACCCACCTCAGGTCCCCTATTTGACCTAGTAGAAGAGATTTTACATAAAGAGGGGGTCACATAATCTTTGCGCGCGAAGCGCGCCCAACTTTTGATAACCGCATTTCATCAAGCCTCAGAAAAAGGGTAGATTGTTTTTTTGTGTATAGTAAACAAAGCCTGTCAGGAGCCCAGGAAATACGCTAATTATATATAGGTTAGATGAAAGCTCCTAGTGAAGGGCTCCTGAGCCTTTAGGTAATATTTTTCATGCGCTCCGCAAATGAAGAAATTATTATTATTAATGTGCTTGAAGCGCGGCCCAAATGACTAAACGTTGAACTCACGCTTACCTAAGGTGTGTTCTTTCAAACATAGAGACTGCCCGGTAGACCTATCAGTGCATATTATATGTTAAATTCTGCATGCGCGCGAAGCGCGCCGAAATTTTTATTAAGTATTGAGTGAAATTAGAAACATATAAGCGAGTTGAAACATGTAACAAAATATGCATGCTGTAAAAAATACAAACTTTTCGTTTCCTCCCTGTTATGTGCTTGTATTTTTTTTGGGTGACCCCCCCCTTTAGTGGCGTATTTTTTTGGATGACCCCCCTTTGAGGCCGTATTTTTTTGGGTGACCCCCCCCCCCTCATTTCTAACAGCCCCTCTCCCTGATAAAAAATGAACGGTCCCTAAGTTATAATGTTTCAAAATAAGCTATAATACAAGTTTAGACATAGAATGAATAAAAGTACTTGAATAGCGCTTTGTCTGCATCTTTGGTAGGGCATATTCGCGCTTTTACTTCTCAGGTTATATCTGCTGACGTTCTTTGGCAATAACTGATGGAGCTTATGTGCAGGATTACATATGGTCGATATGGTTTCATCGAAAAGTTATTACACTGTTCGGTTCGCCTGTCCCTCAGAGAACGCAAGCCATACATTGAAAGGCTTTCATGATATGAATGGCCAGGAAAATTATAGAAAGCGCCCGCTTCTGAATATTTGAATTTGAATTTGAGTTTATTTTCCACACAGCTTACATTAATCAGGTAGAGTAAAAAATAGGATGTGGCAGGGGACCCATGAAACTGTCAGTTTATCCAGTAGGGTCCCCTGTATTTAAGTTAAATAATAATAATAAATAAGTGAATATATAGATATGTGTCTTGATAATGTTCATTTGCGTGTTGTTCTATATATTTTTCGTTTTTTTTTATAGATATTGCTACATTGCCAGAAAAGAAAATTCGGAGAGTACATGCTCTCAATCGTTACATCAATAAGATGGCAAAGCATGATGGAATAAAGTGCGCGCAATACTCTAGTACCGGTCTAATACAAGTATGATAGAAACTGATAATATCGTGGGCCGGTACTTTCGCGCGCTTAAGCAAGTGGCAACAAATCATCAATGGTATTCATGAACACTCTTTTGAATCCAGATGGTTTTAAGCTAAGAAGCGACATCCTCTTTATGGGAATGCACAAACCATCCACATCGTTGAAACACAAACAATCTTAATCGCTAATAACGTTGAATCCAATCTCTTTGTGAGTGATAATCCTTTCACGGGAAAATTGAACCATTGGCCATTGTCCGTAAAATCCAAATTTGGATCGAAAATGGTTTTTGTACGCGATAGTCCATTCATGGGAAAGCGGTAACCATTTATGGGTTTTGCGTAAAATCGAAATTTGGATCAAAAATGTTTTTTGTAAGCGATAATCTATTCATGGGAAAACGGTAACCATTTACGGTTTTAAGCAAAACCCATATTTGGATCGAAAATGTTTTTTGTAAGCGAAATCCATTCATGGGAAAACGGTAATTGGATAGAAAATGTTTTTTTGTAAGCGATAATCCATTCATTTGCGCAAAACCCATATTTAGATCGAAAATGTTTTTTGTAAGCGATAATCCATTCATGGGAAAACGGTTACCATTTACGGGTTTTGCGTAAAATCCAAATTTGGATCGAAAATGGTTTTTGTAAGCGATAATCCATCCATGGGAAAACGGTAAACCATTTATGGGTTTTATGCAACAAACAATTCTGGTTGAAAACCGTTTTTTTCAAAGATATAACCCATTCATGGAATTATAAAAGACATAAATGTTTTTTACTGACAACACGGACATGGATTTTATAAACCCGTAAATGGGTTTTAACTTCGTATGGTTTGGTGAGGTATATGGAAATTTCCAGATGTTTTATTCCATAAAAAAACATTTCTAAAATGGAAAAACCATAAATGGTTTTCTCTAAAATACATTTATGGTTTTATCAAAGATGGGAAGTACATAAAAACCATTATGGTTTTTAGGAATTTTTTCCTGTGTTGCTCAAACCCACACTATAATGAGCTAGTCGGTCGGAACTTGGTTGCAAAACAATAAATTTGCATGTGAGAAATCGTACCAGCCTTGAAAACTTTGCTTTTACACTATGCAAATACTTAATTATATAAAAACCAATGAAATACCGGGTGATCTCCCGCGCGAAAACTTGATATTTTCACACTTGAAAATAACATGTTTTATTCTTTTGCTCGAGGGCACGGTAATGAATTCTGCATTCTGCGCGCGCGGGGGGGGCGATATATACCAATATTGAAGGTCGTTATTATTAACATATTTGATTAAGGATTTAGAACGCATCACTGAAAATAAATCTATTTTGCTCCTATCTGAGGCTCAGGCATGTTCTTAGCATGTTCTTAAAATTTCGGTAAATTTCAGGCTGAACGTTCTTATAAAAAATGTTCTTATAAAACAAAAAGAGTGTACTACATTAAGCGTCGGTTATTACATTAGGCGGTGATACACCCCGTGCTTTCGGCTTGAGCTTTATCAAGTGTTCTTGATCTAACTCAGCCTTGATTATTTACCTGGTAGCCCTTCACATAAGGCTTGTCATTCTCATCATCAGTCAATCACTGGAGTCAGAACTCATACTCTACAGCCATTGCTTCTCTTATGCACTATTTTAGTTGATCTACATAGTGTAATGCTGGATAGAGCATTGCGTCTGTTTTACATTTTCTATAATTATAAAACCAACCCATACACAAATAAGAAACAATCAAATATGAGCGATGAAAAGTAGCTTTGTTGCAAACGCTTCATTGCAGACTTATAGCATGAGATATTTTTGAGTGTGCATATCCGCTCTTCGGGGAGCATAACGATTACCTTTCAGCATATATTAAACAAAAATTTGATCCCAGACTCCTAATGAGAATTTTGTAAATTAGTGCCTATAACGAATAAATGAACAATGCAGACGACTAGTGATCCCCATCCTACCTCATCCCTGAGCCCTCCACTCACCTGAAAATTACACCATTGCAGATTATGGCTAAATAATTAAAATATAAATAATAATAATAATGATAATAATCTTTATTCCGTATATCTAACAGATACATTAGTGCCAATCATACAAATACAGCAAATGTTCTGCCTAAATAACTAGCTTACTATATTCAGATAAGATACTACTACAAAAACTAATAAACAGCTTCGTTACAGAATTATCAATCATAGAAAACAAATATAAAAACAAAGATCGGCGGAATTTGTGTTTATTTAGAGTCGTATTTCTGTCATCACTCGACAAAAAACTAGTGCGACCGCAATCTGTAAAATTTTGTTAGGTTTGATAAAAAATTGTGGAATTCCACAATTCTTCAAAAGCACCGCGGACCTGCTTCTGAGCGGGGTAAATTTTTTCCAAGCCAGCAAATCTTTTGTTCTAGAACGTTAATCCGACATGGCCTGTCGGCACTTACTGCAAGCTGGTCGGCCAAGATCACAAGTTTACTAGACCTCGCTTCTCAACGATTAGTGGAAGCCAGTTTTAGGATCCGTATAGCAAGGTGGCCACATGTCGAAACAATTCCTTCTTGTCTAGTTTTCATTTTCTGCATCGTTGTTTTCGGCTCTATCATCTTTATTCTCTGATTGACAACTGAACCATTTCAAATATATTTTGAAGGTGTAGTGCGACCGTGACAAAAAGTTCGAGCTGTCACCAAATCTAAATCGAACATTTTAAAATTTCCTGGGCTAGGTAAACACAAACTCCGCTAGTGCGACCCCTGCCACAAGCTTAGACATAAAATCAGTACGAATAGACGTTAATTTACAGTGCGAGCATTCCATTAAATGATGAAACTCATCCCTGACTTCGTTAGAACTGCATAGATTACACACGCGAAAGTCAAAGGGGATTTGCTGGTAACGACCAACTTCAACCGGGAGCTTATGGGCAGATATTCTTAAACTAGACACCGCCTGTCGATCAGTAGCCTTTAAAACACTGGATAAATAAGGCTCGAAACTGACCCTTTTCTTTACTAAACAAAAGTTCTCAATTTGCCACTTCCACTACCCAATTGAAGCTGATCCTTCCAGGTGTTAACAATAAATTTGTACAATTTAGATTTCACATGCTTTGCTACAGTGCGAATCTGTTCAAAAGGGACATGAACATCTGTCAAACGCCGCAGCCCACAAAAGCGGACGACATGGTCTAGAAATTGAACTTCCTGAGTCTTAACAGTCAGCGAAAGGTTCGCCGCTTGACCAACGAAGTGGCTACGAAAAGACGGAAGACTTACACGAAGCCAGTATTTAACAATTAAATACGAAACTTGGACAGTAAGCAGTACACGACCTACACAGCATGAAAAATCAAATTTAACGATGCATAATGCGCATGTAAACGAAGCTTAAAGCTAGCATTTACACACATTTAAGCGGGATTTGCGCCACGGAAATTTGGTAATTTAAGTAACCTTTACGCGCTACGTTTTTGCCACGTAAAGAAACAACTTTAAGTATGATTTAAGTGTATGTAAACGGAGCTTAAAGCTCACAATTCCGGCATCTTTAAGCGGGATTTGCACCATGGAAATTCGGTCATTAAGCAACCTTTACACTGCGGTTTTGCCGCGTAAAGAAACAACTTTAAGTAGGATTTAAGTGTACTTTACGCGTACAAAAATGATTGGATTTAGATCACATTTATGCCAAGCGTACATCTTCCGTAAAGTGCTGCATTTCAGTAACATTCAAGCAGCCTTTAGCGTACATAACTACACTAAAGCTGCGAGTTTAGCCAGCTTTATGATACCTTTAAACGTCAGGTCTAAAGCTGCCCAAGCATACGGACGACTGTTCGTTCCGTTTTGCTATATACATGTAGTCAGGCGGCTAAGTCCAAATTTTATTCCGAATTGTGCTTTTTTTTAACAAAAGCATGAAACCTTCCCGGATGAATGACCTATGGGTGCTTGTCCTCAGTTGTTGATTGTGAGGGAACTGCAAACATTTTTACAGCAATAATTGTGAAAATTTGGGAGCTTTGGCACACAGCTTGATATCAGCTTGCGACATAGCTACCAAAGAATAGACCATATGTGCCAAGGTATTATGCCTTCCAAATGAAACAATGTTGCAGTCTTTTTGCTGCAGTCTAGAGAATCACTTTACTCACGGATTTGCACTTTATGTGCCATGAAATGTAAAAAGAATTTTCAGAAATAGTACTCATAAGTCTTTCATCCTGGAAAGTTTCATGCTTTTATGTCAGAATAGCATACTAGCAGTCCTGTAAACTGAGGAACGGCCGTACATTGAGAAAAATCCTCACTACATGCACAGATTGATGCGAGGGATAGCATGCTTTGTTTATGGCATCAATTTTCTTGGTAGAAAAGAACGCACCATGGAAAGTTGCTAATGCCCCCCCCCCCCCTCCCCCGAAAAAAAAGAAGATGATGTCAAATGTTCCAAAACATCAAAACCACCATACTCCATTTTTCCACTAAGTTTCCCCCAATATCCAAAGAGTCTGTTACAGATTCATGATAGTTGATAATCATTTAAGATTATGTATATTATACATATTTGTCCATTAGCTTGCTATATTGTCAACAAACAGACGTAGCTAATTTGAAAAGAAGAAAAAAAATTACAGTGTAACAGTGGACCCTGTGGATCTGCAGTGCAAATATCTCTTCTTCTCTTGGTAATTGGGTATTTGTTTTTCCGTAGAACTGTTTTTCACAACAAAATAGTCCTCATGATAGAAACTATATGTACTACATGCAATAATTTCCTTGAATTGCCTTGAATGTCATAATGTACCAGTATTTGACATTGCTGGCAACGGTGATTCTAAGTTATCATTCAGGTAGTCTGCCAAGCTGGGCAGGTCTGATGGAGCAGGTCGTGTTGATGGATTTCTGGAATCCATTCTTGGGAGAATGCTGCCCCATGCTTTCGGCTTGAGCTTTATCAAGTGTTCCTGATCTAACTGCAGCCGTGATTCTTTACCTTGTAGCCCTTCACATAAGGCTTGTCATTCTCATCATCAGTCCAATCACTGGAGTCAGAACTCATACTCTACAGCCATTGCTTCTCTTATGCAATGTTTAAATTGATCTACATAGTGTAATGCTGGATAGAGCATTCTTTCCTATAATAATAAATCAAACCCATACACAAATAGGAAACAATCAAATATAAGCGATGACAGGTAGCTTCATTAGAAACATTTCCTTGCACACATATAACATGAGATATTTTGGGTGTGCATATCCGCTCCTCGGGGGCATTTTGATCATTTTGATCCCAGACTCTTGAGATTTTTGTAAATTACATAATGGTGCCAAGATGCAGACCTCAGATGACTGGTGATCCCCATGCTACCCTCATCCCTGAGCTCTCCCCTCCCTTGAAAATGACACCATTAAAAAATATAAGTGAATTTTGCTTATAGCCCCTGGGAAGTGGCTATTACTCTTTGACTATTACTCTTTGACTATTACTCTTTGACTATTACTCTTTGACTATTACTCTTTGACTATTACTCTTGACTATTACTCTTTGACTATTACTCTTTGACTATTACTCTTTGACTATTACTCTTTGACTATTACTCTTTGACTATTACTCTTTGACTATTACACTTTGTTTCACATGATTATGAAAACCACTGGAGTTGACTAGACTTGACTCAATTTTGTTTTAGTAGGAACCCACTCTACAATCTTGGACAAAATGTCTTGGCAATTTCCCCAAAAAATGACCGAAATGACGTTTCACTCCTGTCCATGCGTGATTTGTACCCCTCCCCCACCCCCCCTATAGTCAATGTTGCTTGGGTCCGTAGACAGATGATCTAGAAGTTCCTCAACATTGATTTGGGGGGAGGGGGGGAGCGAGAATTGGCATTATCCGTATGTATTTCAGCATACCCACACTGATTTCTGCACAAAACTCAAATTTTGCCAACAATTTTGTCCAAGATTGTCTGGGGGCAAAAGGTGCACCCCTTTCTCTTAGCGAAATGATTTAAGGAGAACCGGTTGTGTCTTGTTGTTTTGTTGTATATTGAATACAGTAGACTTGTTTTCCTATTTTCAAGCAGGTTTTTTAATGCATTGAAGGCCTTATTTATTTCGAAAAAGATGACTTTCATAACTTAAAAACGTGGGACATGCTTTGTTTCGAAATTCACATGTTTGGGAAGCCTGTGCCTATGGACACCCCTTGACTGGACGCGCCTTGTTTATCGCTGCAATCCAGTTTTGTAAACATGGAGTTGTTGCACGAGTACGATTCTGATTCGGAAAAGTCTTCTGCTAGTAGTGAGAATCCTGGATTGCTTCCAGACGAGATAAGATCTGTTTATTTGGTTACATATAGCCAAGTAGATAAAGATAAAGTAAAAAACCGACGCGATTTTGCAAACATGCTGGTTGAGTCGTTCGAGCATGGCGGGGGCAAAGTCATTCAATGGTGTTGCTCTGAAGAAGAACACAAGCAAGGAGGGATTCATTTTCATGTTTCCATAAAGCTGAAAGGAGTCAGGCGTTGGAAATGTTCAAAAGATTATCTGAAGGAGAAATATGGAATAGTGGTAAATTATTCAAGTCGGGATTACTGTAACTACTATAGTGCCTGGCGCTATGTCACTAAAACTGATCTAGACTACGAACAAAGCAAAGGACACCCTGATCTTACGAACTTTCATGAGCCGACAACTACTAGGGCCAGTAAAAAGGTGAGAGAAAACAGAAATAAAAGGGTCGTGCTAAAAATTCTGATAAAAGGAAGGAGAAAGTGGGTCTAGTAAGAAAACCAAGAGAAAACGACTTTCTGTCTTACAAGTATCAGAAGTGCTGTTGAGTAAAAATATAAAAGCTTTGACGGGATTGGAGGCACTTGCTTACAAACAAAAGTCTGAGGGAAAAGAAGACCTCATGGAGTTTATACTTAACAGGTCACGGAAGACGGTTGAAGAAATTATTGATACAACCTGGGAGATTAAAGGGGCGGGCGAAAAACTGGAGCGAGCGAGAAAAACGCGCATGGAAATACTACAAGACGCAAAACAATTGGACTGCACGTGTGATAGCGAAAGGGACTGGTTTAACTGCGCCAAGGAAGTACTTGAAAGTAATGATATTGAATTGAATGGCTTTGCTGAAGCTATAAAGAATTTGCTTTTGAAAGGCCGCGGTAAATACAGGAACATCATGATTACTGGACCAGCGAACTGTGCAAAGACTTTTATCCTAAAACCGCTTACTCTGATTTTTAACACTTTTACTAACCCTGCCTCGGGCAGCTTTGCCTGGAGTGCATTTTCCTAAATGATTTCCGCTGGAGTGCCCAGATGATTCCCTGGCACGATTTACTGCTTTTATTGGAAGGAGATGTAGTTCATTTGCCAGCACCGAAAACACACTTTAGTCACGATATCCAGCTCAGTGACGACACTCCGATATTTGCAACAACCAAGCGTCCACTTACATTTATTAAGAACGGAGTTGTGGATGATCGAGAGAGTGAAATGATGGCTGTCAGGTGGAGAACGTTCAACTTTAGAGCGCAGATTTCGGAGGCGAGGCAGCGCCGTGTAAACCCATGTTGTAGGTACTTCGCAAGTCTAGTCTGTTCCTAATTAACACCAAAAGACTCCGAAAATATTCAAAGAGTAAGTTTCCCTTATTTCTCGTGAGAACATAGCAACCTGACTTAGATTTTTCACATAGACGGTTTACATTTGTGAGCTTACACTACTAGTGGAAAAATATTCGAGTTGTTGAGACGTTTTCCAGCATTTTCAACGGTTTACGGTGTCAAAATTACTAAAATGAAATTTGATGCTCATAAATTAATTTCCTGCAAAATCAGGCGTAAACCGTTGGAAATCGTTGTTAAGCTTAGAAAACCGTAATTAGTCAAGTGCATCGTAGACATCATAGCAGTGTATTGTTCTCCAAGTTAACAAACTCCAAAAAAACATAATTACAAGATGTTAAAAATCGTTTCGTATGTCAACGGTTTACAAACCGGAAGTAGACAGAGAAAAGACTGAATTATTTTGGCGGGAAACATCTGACGATTTGGCATGCAACAAAAGGAATTGTTATTTGCTTAGTATTTTATTCGGTTGCCTTTGCTTTTTATAATCAAGTCTATCCGCTTATCCATCGATCCAATAATATTATCGATGATGTTTACTGGAAATGCTAGAATTGTTTCCCTTACGCGATTTTGAAACTCCTTGTAACTCTCCCTCTTAATTTTGCGAGTCAGTGCCTGTTTGTTAAGTTCTTTCCTAACCAGATGAAAAACGTTCTCTATAGGATTGAGATCGGGGCTTCTTGGCGGTATTGGGAACAGTTCTGCTTTAACTTTTCTCAATGCCCCTTTAGCAGCAGCCGAATTTTGACTTGGATCGCCATCCTGTAGCCAAAGTTTGGAGGGGGCCTTCTGTGCTTTTTTGAACAGTCCGCGAAAATGTTTCATAACATAACTTCTGAGAAATCCCCGTTAAGTTTTTCGTAAGGGTCGCATGCTATTACCCCTTTCCGAAACTGATGCTAACAAAAAACTTACACGTTTTCCCTCCCGACCCCTCCTTCTTTCCCTTAGCCGTACATCCCAGCGCTAAACCCTCAGATTTTTTTCTCCATATCCGCCCCTGTGGTGCTCTAGTTTGTCCAGCTGGATTTCTCTTGTAATAGAACCCGACACCGTCCAAATGAAAGTTTATCTCTGAAGTCCAGAAGTCGTTTTGTATTTTTTTTTTCACATCCTTGGCAAACTGCAAGCGTTCTTCTATATCCCCTTGCAATAATACCCCCTTTTTCCTACTTTGCAGATACTCGTAACCGTGATCGTGTAGTCTTCTGCGTACAGTTCTGTTACTTACTTCGCGTAAATCAAGACCACATGCCTCGAATAGGCTTCCAGAACATATGTTGGGATTCTCGTGACGCAAAAGATTAAACTGTCGTATAAGTACCCTCTCTGTTTTGGCAGTTATCTTTCTTGGACGCCCAGAGCTCGGCTTCCGATTCTTTTTTCTTAAAGCCCGAACTCCCTCTTTTCTTATTCTATAAACGCTTCGTAACGAGACTCCGGTATCTCTTGCAACATCTATAGATGGCATGCATCTCTTATCCTGTAAAGGATATACGCCTTAATTCCGCCTTGGATTTCGCGGCGAAACACCATATCTGGTTACACAAATTCTTACTTCTGTAATCCACGTAACAGTGACGACGCCCCAATTAGAACCTAATTCGTCCCATTAAGCAGTAGAATGCTATGGCGTCACACCTCTCGCGCTCAAGTAATGTTTTCATATAAAAGATCTTACTGGGCCATACACATTTCTCCGGTATCCTACGAACTCTATTCAGACAATCTTGGACAAAATGTCTTGGCAATTTCCCCAAAAAATGACCGAAATGACGTTTCACTCCTGTCCATGCGTGATTTGTACCCCTCCCCCACCCCCCCTATAGTCAATGTTGCTTGGGTCCGTAGACAGATGATCTAGAAGTTCCTCAACATTGATTTGGGGGGAGGGGGGAGCGAGAATTGGCATTATCCGTATGTATTTCAGCATACCCACTGATTTCTGCACAAAACTCAAAATTTTGCCAACAATTTTGTCCAAGATTGTAGCATACTGCCTTCGCATTCTTACAACCCCTGCTTTCATAATGTTTTACCAGTATTTTACAAGAGCCAATCAGATTGCAGGATTTGAGATATTATGAGAGTGGGTTTCTACTAAACTGAAGTATCTTACCTGTCCATTGAGGACATGTCCATTAGGGCAGTAGTGTTGTTCTATCCCTTTCATTCAATAGGAAGAGTAGATTCAGAGAGAGAACTCATTACAATGTAAATTTTCTCCATATCAAATCCATTGAAATGTTTACTCTCCTTTCTTGAGAAGATTATATCTTCCTGAAGTCTTGCTTAAAAAAATACAGTATCATGATGAGGACAGGTTGCAGCTGAATAGAATGTTGGAACTAAAATGCTGAGCTTGAATGGAAGGGAAAGCCTCTAGTTTGCTAGAAAAACGGCAGACCTCTGCGGAACAAGTGTTGCCATATTATTTTTATGCTTTGCCGCGTCACGAAACTTACAAATCTATAATCAATAATCACAAGGTTCCCCGGGTTTATCTAAGCGTGCCACCGCACCCCGCAGAGAACAACACAACTCTTGTATGGATTTACAAGGCCACTTGGGTGACGTTTAATAATCAATCACACACTATCTAAATGTATACAAGATCCAAAATGTATCTCAAAATATCGAAACGTAGGAGGGGCCACATAGCCCACCACGAAGAGGAAATGGCAGTTAGGAGGAGATGCGGGCGGAGGAGGGACAACGAATGAAAGGCAGATGTGTCTCACTGGAATTCTTGCATGAAAAGAGGACAACTCCCAAGATTCAATACCCTATAAGCTAGGGCTAGGAGTACGTCACTAACCTTCCTGTCATCGCTCTACGAGCCAGACATAGATAACGACCTAGGCGTCAGCATTTCCTCCCAATAACAAAATGGTCGCACTAGCGGAGTTTGTGTTTACCTAGCCCAGGAACTTTTAAAATGTTCGATTTAGATTTGGCGACAGCTCGAACTTTTTGTCACGGTCGCACTACACCTTCAAAATATATTTGAAATGGTTCAGTTGTCAATCAGAGAATAAAGATGATAGAGCCGAAAACAACGATGCAGAAAATGAAAACTAGACAAGAAGGAATTGTTTCGACATGTGCCACCTTGCTATACGGATCCTAAAACTGGCTTCCACTAATCGTTGAGAAGCGAGGTCTAGTAAACTTGTGATCTTGGCCGACCAGCTTGCAGTAAGTGCCGACAGGCCATGTCGGATTAACGTTCTAGAACAAAAGATTTGCTGGCTTGGAAAAAAATTACCCCGCTCAGAAGCAGGTCCGCGGTGCTTTTGAAGAATTGTGGAATTCCACAATTTTTTATCAAACCTACAAAATTTTACAGATTGCGGTCGCACTAGTTTTTTGTCGAGTGATGACAGAATACGACTCTAACTAAACACAAATTCCGCTAGTGCGACCCCTAACCCAGAATATCATTTGCCTTCAAATGCCTTGAGACTAATTTCTAGGGAGGTTCAATTATTTAGAAGGAACGCATTTGATAGCAAATATATTGCCTAGCAATAAACCAAGGTTTATTGCTTAGAAAAGCTACAAAAGCACCAGTATAAACCCATCCCGTATAAACCCGCGTAACCATTTTCCCGCCCTTTTCTAATAACGAAGCCAAATGCTAAATTTCAAACTTTTGTGGGCCGATCGGCCAATTTCCTGTAACTAAGTAACTACCTACACGACAAAGCTTGGGGATTGATAACTTCTCCCATCGGTGGTTTCGTTTGAAGTCCACTCCTATCTGGACTTGAGATTTTATATCTTGCAACTCGTGCAAACCGAAAGCTGTTCTTGTCTTCTTGTCTCTATTCTTGAGCAACTATTGCTTCCCGAAGCTTCATGTTCCCATGTATAACCCTTTGCAACTTACCAATGGTGTTTTCTCAGTCATAACTGAGCCGAATACGATATCAAAAGATAGATTCCTTGATCTTTTTCGGTGTTTTGAGAGCTGACAGTTTATAACTCTTTCGTCGCGGTGCATCACGGTCAGAAGGTGCGCGGTGCATCGCGGTCAGGCGAGCTGTCAAGTAACGCAATATCGATATCGATAGATTTAGCCACTGGCTATAAGCGGAGCTCCCGGTTACATATTTTTCTGTGTTAATGAAACAAAAACAAGGTTGCCATTGTACATAGCGTCACAGTGTGCTTTTCAAGAAAAAATGTCTCTTGATATGTATACAGTATATATTTTCTTTGGTATGTTGCTACACTGGCACAATAAAGGTATAGATGAAAACAAGCAGGCCTGTCGAAGTAAGGTAAAAAACCTCCTTCAGAAAAAATAGGGTACTTAGCCCTTCCTAATGGAATGATTCTAACAAAGAACAAAAGTGTAATAAAGAGAAAAGTAATTTTTTTGTCAGTTTTTTTTTAAATTTGAATCGCAATATACATGCCCCATTTATTACATGAGCAGTGTATTTTTACTCAAATGTGTCACTCCAGAAAATACCAATACCTACCACGAATGAGCAGAGAACTTCAGAATTAAATAGTTGGTGGCCAATTTTGGTCTTACTCCTACAGCTATACCTTTTAAAAATGTATTCAAAATTCCACTGAATAGGTGGGGGGGGGGGCTTAGAAGGGAGGGGCATCCACTTTTCAACAGATTTTCTTATTTTCTGTCTTACCCCCACACCCCACATTGCCATACAGAGTCTCTAATCAGCCCCCTCACTTTCTGTTCGGCCACCCATGTACTACAGCAAAAAGCTCATGATGTAAAAGCGTGAAACGAGCATTGTACTCGACCCACTCCATTTTCCCAAGTGTAGTTATTTTTAGATTTGCATTATTTACGTATTCCGAAATCCTGGCAACTAAATGGTGGCCAAAAATCCCCAAACCTCTATCTAGACGCCGTCCTTGTGAGGTTTATCTGTTTCCATTCCATTTGAAACCCATTCCTTATTTTTGTCCAATTTAAAAGGAACCAATAATAAGTGTCGAGACGAAAATTTAAAAGCAATGTGTTGAAGCCTTCCCTGATCAAATCGAAACTGAGCTTAGGATATTCGAATCCTATACATAAATGGCTGTCTCCCCCGGTGTCAAATAAAGCACACAGTGGTTTTGGAAAGATATAATCTTCATGGAATAGCTTTTGGGGATCTGTACAGTGAGGGTTTTTTCATGAAGTGGAACAATTTATGAATGATATGAGTGATTCTGACAGCAGTGAATATCGGTGCGAACGAACTTCCACTAAATGTGTGGTTCCAGAAAATATCCATACCACCTCCACGGAAGGGTGTTGAAAAGTGACCCCCCAACCCCTCTGGAATTTCCAAGGGCTCCTATCTCGCTACGTTCTAAATAATCGCTGCTAGTAGTACTCCCACCTCCGTCCGCCGTCTCGTCTGCCATTTTAATTTCATTTGAAGTATGCAAGCTGTTTCAGTGGGAGCACTGTGATTGGTCGGTTTTTGGCGCGAAGGGTTCTAAAAATAACATTACTTGTGAAAAAGGAGTGGATATACCCCAATGACAGTGTTTCACGCTTTTACATCATGAGCTTTTGACTACAGCCATTATGTTAATATTATTTTTGCCTTATGCCATGGATATGGCCTGTCCATGAGTGATCTCTGGCTGCTGCTTTGTCACTGAAATGGAAAGAGAATACCAGGTAACCAATAAGTCTGATGAAACGTTAACACAGATTTTAGTAAAGGAAAATATTGGAGTCCTATATTCTTTGTAAAAGCCATAAAAATAATGAAAACATAAAATCGTACATAGAATGAATAACATTCAATCTTTCAGATTCACCACTTTAAAAAGAATGTATTGAAAATAGGTTGAAGACTCCCTCTTACCATGTTTCTGTTTGATTGCCCAAGAGGCACACAGATTGCCTCTGTCAGCCCAACAATGGCAATGGAAGCATTAGTTTTAGACATATTTGTAGAGTGTTGTGTGTGGTTCCAGAAAATGTCCCTCCCCCTCACTTCACGGGAGTGTGTTGAAAAGTGGCACACCCCTCTGGAATTTCCAAAGAAAAATAGCTGAGTATTTGTATAAAAAAAACACAGGCAAATTGACCTGCAACCACGCTTCCTTGAATACTTTCTGGAACCACACCCCAGGGGGGTATCTTGATATAAAAATGATGGGGAGGTCTGACGTATGTTTTTGGTATGAAATTTGCAGTAAAATAATTTTTTGGGTTGAAAATTCTACCAGGTATTTTTTGGGGGGTTGAAAGCTGAAGCTATTTCTGGTAACATAAGCAGCTTGTGGCATCATGTGTATTAAATGGCCTTTTTAGGCTAAGAAAGTTGGGTATTTTTTTGGGTGGTAAAAAAATTTATGGCTCAGGTATTTTTTTGGGTATGAAATTTCTATATCCAAGTACCCCCCCCCCCCCCCCCGAATCACACTTTTTATGTGTTTGTAGCTACAGTCATTACTGAGGATATTCCACTACGTGATGACTGCAGAGGGCCAGGGGGTGCAAACTAATCCTCACAAGATTACTTTGAAACACGACATGAAGCTAGTCACAGATACAAATGATTGTAGGTTCACTTTTTCATTTTTATGACAATGGTTAACTATCTGTGAATTATGCGAGGTTTTTATTGAATTGAAATATATTGCATCTAAAGACCTCAAGCTTGAAAGGCCAAATGCCATGAGGGAGATTATATCTTGTTCTAAGAAAACATGCTTAATTTTGAATTTCATTATTTGTTTCTTTTCCTGTATTATGATATAAATTTTCAATTGATTCCCCTTCAACTGTGAATGATGCACTTTGTGAGTTGTTCCCAGCATGTCTGGTTTAATAAAGTATAGTTACACTTTATTTAAAAACACCTCTCAGGAATTCTATATGCATGGGGGGGAGCCATTTTGGAAATTCTGGATGCATGGAGGGGTCAAAAACTAGTGCCGCCCATGGCGGGGGTACATATATGATTTTCTGAAATTGCCCATTGTAGCTATTGTAAGTGTAAGCACTTCACAACTCATGCTCAGAATGAAACTCTACTCTAATATTGGGTCCATAAAATTTGAGAGCATGCAGCAAACAGTCCATAGTTCATTTGCCTTATGCTGACTGGCATTCTCCTCCTCACTTTCCCGATTGCTCTCTCAATGTGGATCCTGTGTTGTGCTACTGTTTGAGTATTTATTACATCAGATTCAGTGAATGTAGATTATTGTCCAAGAAATGGGGGAATGTTCAAGTTGAGGCCAAATTTAGAGATATCATCACTAATGGCAAACCCCTTGTCTGCCATTATTGAGTCTCCAGCTAAAATCTCCCCAACATCAAGTTTGCTTTGTAAAAGTTTCAAGAAGCCACTTCTCACAACTATTTCTTTGTCTGAAATCAGTCCAGTGTATAACTGGGACACGAACATAATGCCTCCTTTGGCATCCACTCCAATCAGACATTTGAGTATGTTTGTAGACTTATAACTAGAGTAGCTCTGAGACTGTCTCACCAGAGAAGATGGACATTCGATTTTCAACTCTGTGCAATCTATGATGACAACATTCACGGGATATTTCTGTTTAAATTTTGGCGGCATTTGCTCGATAATAATGTCACGTTGAGGCCAGACTTTAAATTTTCCGAAGGAAAAATGTACAAATAGTTGAGCCAACTGTTAATGTTTGAGACACGCCCCTTAGATAATATATAGATTTAGCCACTGTCTAAAGCGGAGCTCCCGGTTAAATATTTGTCAGTGTTAATAAGACAAAGAGTCGAAAAGAGGTTGCATTGTCATAGCCTGTCACCGTCATACCACGTGACTAAGCACTTGCACCCCCCTTGCATTGCCACTTAGATCATTTCATCCAAGTTTGATTCTCTGAGGTTCATATCTTCCCAACATATATATACCTTTTCTGGTTTGATGACGTCATCGATGACATCATACGACGTTACCACGCCTTTACACCCCCCTTGCTACTTAGACAGCTTCACCTAAGTTTGGTTATCTGAGGTTCATCCCTTTCCAAGATATATACCTTTTCTCCTTTGATGATGTCATCGATGACGTCATACCAAGTGACCACGCCGTTGCACCACCTTTGCCACTTAGGCAACCTTCACCAAAGTTTGGTTGTCTGAGGTTCATCCTTTCCAAAGATATAAGCCTTTTCTCGTTTGATGACGTCATCAATGATGTCATACCACGTGACAATGCCGTTGCACCCCCCTTGCCACTTAGGCAACCTTCACCACCGTTTGGTTGTCTGAGGTTCATCCCTTCCAAAGATAATATATAGATTTAGCCACTGGCTAAAAGCGAAGCTCCCGGTTACAATGACGTCATCGATGACGTCAACAATATTCTTTTCTATCGATTTGCTTTGAATTTTTTGCGAAATATTAAGATTCGCGAGAGAATTAGTGTTTTAAAGAAACACGAATTGATTCGCTAGGAGGCTTGGTTGCCAAGGAAGTGTAAAACAAATTTATATTTTATTTTCCACCAGAAAATAAAAAAATAAGCAAGCAATGGAAGAGAAATACATCGTAACATTGTTTAAGAAGCGAAAAAGAAAGTTCAAACCCGAAAAAGAAAAAAAAAATCGAAAAAGAAAAAAGAACGCACACATGGTTTGAACTCAGTACCTTCTGTTTTCTAGCCCAATACCTTACCAAACGGTCACGAAGGCTGGTCAAATGATGTATCTTCAGAAATTGTATTTAAACCTTCACTCGAGAGACTGCAAGTTCGTAGGCTGAACAAAGCTACAATTTAAGCATTTTAGACTGTTTCTTTCTTCTTTAAAGCCGTAGAAACAATAACGGTATGATTTCCTAGCATGGTATGATTTTCTTCTATACAGAGTTGCTAATTACTTTTCAAAATGGTAGTAAGTTAATTTTTGTCAAACTTTTTCGATCGCCAAACGGGCGCCGAGCGATATTTTCTCTTCACAAAAGCTACAAAAAAGTAAAGAACTCCAGAAAAACTGAAATGCAATAGATACAACAATGATAGAAAATATATATTTGATGCTAGTTTGGCCATAATTTTTGTTACTTCAGCGGAATTTCGGGCAGTTTCCAGTGGCGACATTTTACAAATCCCGCGCTATAGTTTGCACTTAGACAACAAGTCACGGCAAAACGCTCCAACAAAACTATGTTTTTCAATTATTTTGACAATGAAAATGAACGTTTTTTTCTACATTGAACCAAAATAATGAAATAAACTTTAGGAAAATGAAGTTACTTTAGAAAAATCATTCCTCCAGAATTAAAATATGTTGGAAATAAGACCATCTTGTTGTTTGATTTTGAGAAAAGACTGCCGCCGAAGTCACGCAATCTACGCTAGCAACGAAAGGTAACTTAGCAACCAAACTTCGGAACACCCTTAAACAACTCTTAACCCAAGTTTGGTTGTCTGAGAGTCATCCCTTCCCAAAATAATACCTTTTCTCGTTCGATGACGTCATTGATGACGTCATACCACGTGACTAGGCTGCTGAATCCCCCTTGCCACTTAGACAACTCCACCAAAGTTTGGTTGTCTGAGGTTCAACCCTTCCAAAGATATATACCATTTCTCGTTTGATGACGTCATAGATGACGTCATACCATGTGACTACGCCGTCGCACCCCCCTTGTCACTTAGACAACTCTACCCAAGTTTGGTTGTCTAAGGTTCATCCCTTCCAAAGATATAGACCTTTTCTCATTTGATGACGTCATCGATGACGTCATACCACGTGATCACGCAACTACACCCAAGACAACTTTACCCAAGTTTGGTTGTCTGAGGTTCAACCCTTCCAAAGATATATACCATTTCTCGTTTGATGACGTCATAGATGACGTCATACCATCTGACTACGCCATCGCACCCCCTTGTCACTTAGACAACTCTACCCAAGTTTGGTTGTCTAAGGTTCATCCCTTCAAAAGATATAGATCTTTTCTCATTTGATGACGTCATCGATGACGTCATACCACGTGATCACGCAACTACACCCCCCTTGTTTAGACAACTTTACCCAAGTTTGGTTGTCTGAGGTTCATCCCTTCCAAAGATATAGACCTTTTCTCATTTGATGACGTCATCGATGACGTCATACCACGTGATCACGCAACTACACCCCCCTTGTCACTTAGACAACTTTACCCAAGTTTGGTTGTCTGAGGTTCAACCCTTCCAAAGATATATACCATTTCTCGTTTGATGACGTCATAGATGACGTCATACCACGTGACCAAGCAGTTGCACCCCACTTGCAGCTTAGACAACTTTACCCAAGTTTGGTTGTCTGAGGTTCATGCCTTCCAAATATATAGACCATTATTCATTTGATGACGTCATCGATGACGTCATACCACGTGATCAGGCAGCTACACCCCCCTTGTCACTTAGACAACTTTACCCAAGTTTGGTTGTCTGAGGTTCATCCCTTCCAAATATATAGACCTTTTCTCATTTGATGACGTCATCGATGACGTCATACCACGTGACCAAGCAGTTGCACCCCACTTGCAGCTTAGACAACTTTACCCAAGTTTGGTTGTCTGAGGTTCATGCCTTCCAAAGATATAGACCATTATTCATTTGATGACGTCATACCACGTGATCAGGCAGCTACATCCCCCTTGTCACTTAGACAACTTTACCGAAGTTTGGTTGTCTGAGGCTCATCCCTTCCAAAGATATAGACCTTTATTCATTTGATGACGTCATCGATGACGTCATACCACGTGATCACGCATTTACACCCCCCTTGCCACTTTGATATTTTGACCCAAGTTTGGTTGTCTGAGGTTCATCCCTTCCTTAGATATATACCCTTTCTCGTTAGCTTACGTTTGGGTTGCCTGTGTTACGCCGGACGAACGGACGGACGGACGGACGCACAAACCGGAAGTCCATGACAGAATCGTTTGATGCATATACACTTTTGTTTTGTTCCTTCTCCTCCTGCATGTAGCTATGGGGCTCCGCTCGCGGGCGCCTTCGGCGCCCGCGGGAGCTCCGCTATAAACCTTTTCTCGTTTGATGACGTCATCAATGATGTCATATCACGTGACCATGCCGTTGCACCCCCCTTGCCACTTAGGCAACTTCACCCAAGTTTGGTTGTCTGAGGTTAATCCCTTCCCAAGATATAAACCTTTCTCGTTTGATGACGTCATCAATGATGTCATACCACGTGACCATGCCGTTGCAACCCCCTTACCACTTAGGCAACTTCACCCAAGTTTGGTTGTCTGAGGTTAATCCCTTCCCAAGATATAAACCTTTTCTCGTTTGATGACGTCATCAATGATGTCATACCACGTGACCACGCCGTTGCACCCCCCTTGCCACTTAGGCAACTTCACCCAAGTTTGGATGTCTGAGGTTTATCCCTTCCCAAGACATAAACTTTTTCTCGTTTGATGACGTCATCAATGATGTCATACCACGTGACCACGCCGTTGCACCCCCCTTGCCACTTAGGCAACTTCACCCAAGTTTGGTTGTCTGAGGTTTATCCCTTCCAAAGATATAAACCTTTTCTCTTTTGATGACGTCATCAATGATGTCATACCACGTGACCAAGCCGTTGCACCCCCCTTGCCACTAAGACAACTTCGCTCAAGTTTGGTTGTCTGAGGTTAATCCCTTCCCAAGATATAAACCTTTTTTTAGCTCTGCTATAAAACTGGTCATGGTCGTGTAGTCCAACCACGAGTTCACCGTGCTCAAAATCGGCCAAGTTATTATTCACTGAAGGAGTAGAAAATACTCAAGTTTTCGATCCCGCGAAGTTGTTTGAAGCCGTAAATGAAATAGGAGCAATACAAAGCTGCTCTTAGAGGACAACAAATCCCTAAAAGACGAGTTGTGCCGTCTTAGAAATGAGCATAAAGAGCTAAAAGAAACAATGGAGAATCGTGTGAAAGGGCTCGAGCAAGCCAACGCAAGTCTGAGTCTGGAGGTCGGAAAGTTACAAATAACAGGAATTCCGTAAACAAGGACCTGGGTGAAATGGATAATGACCTAGATGAGATGAGCTGGAAACTCGACGACCTCGAGCAATACACACGCAAATGGAATTTGGAAATACATGGAATCCCTGAAGTTAAAGATGAAATTCCAGCATTACAGGTGCTAAAACTGGCCGACGCGTTAGGGGTCGATATCCAGGAAGAGGATATTGACATCGCTCACCGTATGAGAGTACCTTTTGAGCCTGGGCAGATCAAAAAAAAGGATAAGCCTATCATAGTTCGTTTCAGGAACTATGATAGCAAATTCGAGCTATACAGAAACAAAAAAAAAGCTGAGGGTTATGAAGGCGAGCGATGTGTTCATTGGAGCGGGAAATGTATACATAAATGAGAATCTTACATCGGCCCGTAAGGAGCTGTACGCTGAGGTTAGGAAATTGAAGAGCGACAAAAAGTTCCACAGCTGTTGGAAAAGATTTTCCTAAGGAGAAAAAAATTGGAGTCCTCAAGGAGAATACAGTGCTTCGAAGATCTAGATGAGTATAAATAGATTGTTAGTAAAGTTTACTGTTTTGTATAATCGTTTAGTGGAAGGGTTGAGTCACCCCCCCCCCCCCCCCCCCCCCCTCTTCGTAGAATCGTATCAAGATTAATAACATAATTGCCTATATTTAGCAATTATTCTATTTCAATTGAGGTGGATAGTGGGATCGGGACATCTCCTGTTGTTAAAGAATCGTTTTGGGTTCTGTATCGGTGGAACACACCCGGCAATTGAAGAAAACACAGAATGTTTCAAATACAACGTCGCACATGTGAATCATGTGAAAGGAATCGAATTGAGCGATTTTTATGAGATAGAAAATCTGGGCGTGGAGTGTACACCGCGTTGCGGCGGCTGCAAATGTGGAAAATGTCCACCAGGCAGTAAGAATTATACACTTAAGGAAGAAAAGGAATTGAATCTCATCGAGAATAATCTTGAATATAACCCACAAGAACGTGTATGGATAACAACGTACCCATGGATCAAAGACCCTTATAATCTCCCAGACAACAAAGAGCAGCATATGGAAGATTGATATCGACAGAAGAACGTTTACGCAAAAACCCAGATCACGCGAAAGTGTACCAACAACAAATACAAGACATGATTGACAGAGAGGTAGCGCGTAAACTAACCAGTGAAGAAATAATGAAGTACAATGGGCCTGTGCACTATATCTCACATCACGAGGTCTTGAAATCTGATTCCAAATCAACCCCAGTCCGTATTGTCTTCAATAGTAGTGCTAACTACATGGGCCATACGGCATCACGGAATATCATCCACAGTAAGCAAGATAAGAGGGCGATTTTGGATTACCAATATCCAGCGCATGGTGCGATCCATCAAATTCAACTGCATAACCTGCAAGAAAATAGATAAACGACTTTGCGAGCAAAAGATGGGGAAATTACCAGAGGAAAGATTAAAGCCATCTCCACCTTGGCGCTACACGGGTATAGACCTCTTTGGACCGTTCAAGATCAGAGATGAAGTGAAACGAAGAACCTTTGGAAAGTGTTATGGAGTGATATTCAACTGTATGTGATCTCGAGCAGTTCACTTAGACCTAGCACCAGATTACAGCACAGAAACATTTCTATTAGTACTCAGAAGATTTGTATCACTGAGAGGATATCCAGCAAAATTATACTCTGACAACGGACCCCAACTTGTAGCCGCAGATAAAGAAATCAAGGATATAACACAGAACTGGAATTGGGACGAATTACATGAATTTGGAGTAACGGAGGGCCTACAATGGGAGTTCTCGCCTGCCGACGCCCCTTGGTACAATGGTACGTCCGAAGCATTAATACGTTCTGTCAAACGGGCCCTAAATATCGCAATCGGTGAAAACATCATGACCTTCACTGAATTACAGACAGTCTGTTTTGAAGTTGCCAACTTGATAAATGAGAGGCCAATTGGTAAACACCCAACTAATACCGATGATGGCGTATACTTAAGTCCGAACGACCTATTACTTGGAAGATCTACTTCACGCGTACCAAGTGGACCCTTCAGAGAAACTACAAATCTTCGTCATAGACTCGAATTTGTCCAGAATATAGTGAACAGCTTTTGGAAGAAATGGACTCGCGATTATTTTCCGAGTCTTTTTATTCAGTCAAAATGGCATACAGCGCACCGTGACGTTAAAGTTGGTGACGTCGTTATGATCCAAGATTCTAATCTTGTCCGAGGAATTTGGAAACTTGGCAAAGTTATTACAGCCAACCCAAGTAAGGATGGAAGAGTGCGCAGAGTTGAAATCAGTTATAAGAATGCTAAACCAGGAGAACCTGTAAAGACATATCGCGGAGGAGGATATGTTACAGTAGAACGCCCAGTTCAGAGGATAATCGTCATCGTTCCTGTAGACGAAATGAAGGATTGAAATGAACTTACTCGAATAACTATACTATACTTATGAACATGTCAACTAACCTATTTGAAACTTTGTACTAACCTGTTTGAAACTTAATTAACTGTTAAAGCTTGCATAATTTTCTAGATGAGGGGGGAGTGTTTCGTCCTACGAAAGCAATTTCTGACGTTTTTAATAAACGCACGTTATATGACGTAATAGACGCCAATTAGAGAGAAAAACTATCATCTTCGCTAGTCGCGGATCCGTTCCACAGACACCAATGAGTAAGCTGTAACTTTTGTTTTATTCTGTTCTATTTCTTCACTCCCCTTACGAATTGTAATCTATTCACAGCTTTCGAATAACACTTCTACCTGTATGAAACGTGGCAATAAACCATGCAGTGTAAAACATTTGAAACCTTGGTGATGCGGCTAGCGTAACAATCGGGTCTCCCTGTTTAGTTCCTCTCTTAATACTAAAAAAACTCCGTTACATTGCCGTTATTTCCTACACATCCTTGGTTTCCCCCTAATAATACCCTAATCCATTTGATAAAATCATGTCCGAAACCATATCGCTTGAGGACAGCGAAAATAAATGAATGTTCAATCGTGTCAAAGGCCTTTTCAAAATCAGCGGCAAACATTAACATCGGTATATCTTTATATTTTGTATAGTTTAGTACATCCTCTATAATTCTTATAGGCTCATTAATGTTGCGACCTTTTAAAAAGGCCGACTGATCTGAATGAATAAGTGTTGGCAATACCTTGATTAACCTGCCGCCGAGGGCACGGCTACAAATCTTAACATCAAACGTTAATCAGACTAATTGGCCGCCACGAATCAATCAAACGCTTATCTTTTCCTGGTTTTTCTAGAAGTATCAATAGGATTTGTTTTTGTGTCGTCGAAAGTGAACCATTCTTATATCCAGCATTCAGAGCCTCGACAAGGTCCTTTCCGATCTCCGGCCACATATTTGAATAAAATTTCTTAGTTAGCCCATCCATACCCGGAGTTTTTGAAGGTCCCATGGCTTTAAGGCTGTTTAAACATTCCTCGTGCGTGAGTAGTCCATCACACAGAATTCTTTGTTCCTCTGTAAGCATAGGTGTATTGAGCTGATGAAGGAACGTCAAGCACTCCTCTTCTGTTTTTGAGGATTTAACGCTATAAATTTCATTAAAATGAGCCTTAATAATTTTAAGTATTTCTTTCTGGTTTACCTCCTCTACATTACCCTCCTTTAATATCTTTTTCACGCATGTCTTACTTTTATTTCTTTTTTTCCAAATTTAGAAAATATCGATTGTTTTTCTCACCAAGGTCATACCATTCTGCTTTAGACCTAATAATAATTCCTTCCGTTATATAATCACTATGTTTATTTAATTCTTTTAATAGCTTATCGTGTTTTTCCCAGTCACTTAACTTCTCTATCTCATTTATTTTTTGTTCGATATCCTTATATGAGTTACGCCTTTCTCTCGCCAACCGTTTCGAAAAAGCCATGCTAAATTTACGTACTTCGTATTTCAACAACTCCCATCGAAGCTGTGGATTCACTATTCCTTCCTCGTCGAGGGATTTCTTATAGCTACTCAGGTGCAGCTTCACCCCATCTACATAGTCTTTTCTATCCGTAAGCGAATTGTTAAACTTCCAGAATGGGCAATTCCAGAAAATAAAGGTACCCTCCCCACGGGCGGCACTAGTTTTTGTCCCCCCCATGCATCCAGAATTTCCAAAATGGTTTACCCTCCCATGCATATAGAATTCCGGGCAGGTTAAAGAAATCCAGCTTCGAAAACCCCCCCTTGCAATCAGAATTCCAAGCTCTTAAACTCCCCCATCCCATCGGAATTTCCAAATGCCGCCCGTGGGGTGGGTACCTTTATTTTCTGGACTTGCCCAATGATGGTCCTTTTTTGTCTTCCTGAAAAGTTTTTAATTCTAGAATGAGGGCAGAGTGATCTGTGGCAGGCGCTGGAATAATATCACTATTAACTGCATATGCCTGCAATTCGTCCGACACGAAAAAATAATCAAGTCTTCTGTGAAGGAATTCATTACCCTTTCTCCTTCCTTGACCGCGACCACGCCATGTATCTTTTTGTTCATCTTTTTGTTGTTGGATTTCTCAACCTCCATACATCACAGAGGTCTAGCTCCAACATAATCGTTTCTAAAATATTCAATCGAATTTCTTTTTAGAGTTGGATTGCCCCCAGACGCCTCAAGGTCTACGTCAAAATAAAAATTAAAATCACCACCCCATATAATGCTGGTATTTACTGGGTACTGAATCTGGGTGATTTTTGTTAATATCTCGTTAAAACAACTAACTTGTTCATTTTCTGTATTTGGTGCGTATGAATTAATTAATAGCGGAACTCCTGTGGAGCCCCATTGGCTAATGTGTGAAAAAAAAATAAAAATAAAAATTAAAAAAAAAATTAAAAAAAAAATTTAAAAAAAAAAAAGAATAAAATAAAGTAACCCATCGAGCTGTATTCAAGTGGTTGTATTTTCCGTTGGACAGCCGCTGGTGTACCGTCGGCTTATTTCTGAGTGCGTACACGGTCTGTTGCCATGGGTTACGATATTCACTTTTCGCCGCGGCCCTTGTGCAAGTCAAGATTTCGTCCGCCATCTGCAGTTTCTTTGTAGCTTGTATCATTGTTATTGGCCACAAAACTTTGAAAGAACTTTCGGGCATGTTCGGAAAAGATACATGAAGCCTTTGGGTTACCTGTCTTTGGTTGCTGGCAGAATGGACTTGGATCAGGGAAGGATGAGTAATCGATAAAGTGGTTTACTCAGCCGGGATCATACCAGAAAGAAATTAAGTTAAGAGGTTTAAATCAAGCTATGAATCATTTTAGATTGCAAAAACAAGGAAAATAATTTGCAGCTTTGTTACAGCTCAAGCACGGAATAAATTTAATTGGCATAGACACGGAATTCTCACGGAATTTAGCCAGCCTTTGCAGTTGGCTTGTTCAAGAAAAGAAAACATGTCGCTCGAACTGTTAGGAGAAAACTCAATATGTGTACATGGAAAGAACAATGTACGACTCGCTTCTCAAGGACATCCTTGGAGCTGAATAAGTTTCTAACGACAGAAATGCTTTGGCATCAAGATTCCTTCAAGAAGAAAAGATACGATATTCAGGTAAGTTTTCAAGTAAGTTAGTTCCAAAGTTGAGTGCTTTGCTCATCTCTTTGCTTATGGGGCGCATGTTCTCCATTGAAAATGCAACACATGAATCTCTAGGATATCAATCATATTTAAACTACTCTATCTATACTTCATATCCCTTGTACTTGCAATACGATAATTGTAAATACACATTGGAATCATGTCTTTAATTTTACTATTGGAAATTAGACTTAATTAACTCAATATTTGAAGCTTGGCTTTGTGGATGGACTACATGTGTTTTGGTGAAAACGTTTTTGCTGAAAAGGGGTGCTTGAAATCATAGACAGAAATCAATAATGATTGACTGTAACATTGTATCATGATAATACAGCTTAAAGTTGGTGGCCAGCATCACAGCCAGCTGAAAGACAAAAGCATTTTCCACTCTTTTAATCCTCTGGTAATGTCATTTTTTGTCAACAGAGATCAGGCTAAGACATTTTATTTATTAGGCAGTTTGCTAGAAAATGCAAGGGATTTTCTCTGCTCACATGAATAACAAAGTTCCCAGGCACAACAGGCTTTGGCAATAAAAACAATCCCCACAACCCCTGGACATTTGCTACAAGCTAACTTTGCATTTATGGAGCGTGGGAGAAAAATTGCTCACATTTCCTAATAAGCTGCCTCCAAATAAAGAAAATGTCTCGGCCTGAACTCTGTTGACAAAAAAATGTTATTACAACAGTAAATACTTTAAAACAGTGGAAACATGTTTGTCTTTCAGTTGGCCAAGACGCTTTTATTCACTCTACATTTTTTTATTCCAATTTAGCTTGTAGATCTCATTTCTACAAGCTAATTCTAAAGAAACAAAGTTCTAACCCTACCTACAGACAAATAAAAAAAATCATTTGGGTCAGGACTTTTTTCCCCGCAAGCAGATTACCCCTGATGGATATTTTGCACATTACCCCAGGGTAAAACCAAACAACCAATCTGACTCCGAAGGGGCAGGGAGGAATGCTTGTGTACATTTTCTTATTTACTTCTACCTGGAATATGCTATTATGCAAAAGATACTATCATCTTTCTTTTTCTTGCATGGGTCTTACAGGAACGTCAACTCTCCCGGTTTTGCAAGGCATCTCAAGAGTTTTCGCTTCGTTTCCCGGCAAAAATTCAAGATGACTGCCATACATTTACTGTATTTCTCCCGGGAATATTTCAGGAAATTTAGCCATTTCAAGACAATCTCCAGATTTTTAAAGTCCCTGCATGGTTTGCCGTCCCTGGTCTTAGAGATTCCATGAAATGAATGATTTTCTGATTTTCTTGCTAGAGGTCTGGAATCTTAGAATTCAGACTTAGGTTAAGATTTGTCACCACACTCTAAATTTTCTGTGGAATTTTAAATAATGCTGTTTCAAGGACTTTAAAGTTACTTTAAGGTATCAGTTATGGTATTTGATGATCCAGCCCTCCAAGCCAGTAAATTTTTTTACTGACTAGGCTACTTAGCTGTAGGTGTCCCGTTTGACTTTGATTTTTTTTCAGTTCTCAGGTGCTGATGCTAGGGCTGGTTCACAAACGAATTGCAACACAAGGTGCAAGAAGGTAGCCAAGACTTTTTCCAGGGCATCAGCTAACCCATCCTGTAACTCTAGACTCCATTTTCACTAAGCACTGTGAAAAAACCCCTGGAATTTAAGAGGTCATATCTAGCCTGCTTGTGGCTTGGTTCATATAAACAAAAACAGACCACCTTTCCAGAAGTATTTTTGTAACAATCTTGTAACAAAAAAAAAAGAATGCAACTCATCAAATCACAAGGATAGCGTACTCAAACTCTTTCCTTTTTGTTGTTCGCATAATTATGAAATCCCATGTGCAAAAAGCAAAATTTCAAAATACTTTGTGATTATTTGTACTTATACTTTCAACTAGACCATGAATTTGTACTTACTGTGCGACTACGTCAACCGGGCCATTTTGTAATAAGTTAGCCAATCAGAAAGCAAGTACAGAACAAAGGATCTCCACTTTCTTGAGATTTCAGACATCGAAATATTCACTTTTCTCTAAAAATTGTGGAAATTATGGGCAGAAATAACTTCAAAACACTTAATTACTCATCGTCAGATGTATTGCAGGTATTAAATTTGCTTAAAATGGTTTGAATCTCTAAATGACAAACTTTTTACGGGATGGCCCGGTTGACGTAGTCGCACAGTAATCAGTATTGTGATTCAAACATGCCTCCTTTTTAGACATTGAACCAAGCTTCCTGTGCTTTTTGTCTGCCTTGTTTCCAGGTTCTTGCCCGTGAAAAACACAGTGGAAAATGTGCATACCATCCATTCTCAAGTGTATCTGAATTCTAGTTGAGTTTTAAGTTTTCTAGGCCAATAGAAATATCAAAAAACTTACTGGAATTCCAAATATGGTATGCAGATATTTCCTTATAAGGAAGTTGGAGAAAGTCGACACTTTTTCAAGGGAACTATCTTGATATGTTATTCCAAAGCAGGATCTCACTTTATAGTGGGTGAGGGGGCTATGCTCATTTTTCTGTTGGTAGTTTTTCATTTACTTTTACTTTAACGAAGCATTCATTATTTATGCCAGGGGGTGGGCTGGCAATTATTAAGGGGGCCCATGTTAAATTTGGCACATTCAAGTAGGGGATCACCAGAAGATATGAAAACACTTGTGAAGGGTCATCTACATTTTGTGGCAGCAACGTTATGTTAATTTAACATATGGATACAAGAGGTTACACACCTGTAATTACAACAAACTGTTTATGCACGCATCAGGAAATGTCTTAAAAATACTGGTTGTTGTCTACTTGGTATCTAGATGTCCCAACATTTCTTCCTGATCTAAAGGGGGAGGGGGCTATCATTATCATAAAAAATATTGATACTTTGAGGGGGTCAAGTTTTTTTTTTTGGGCTGAATGAAAAATCTTGCCAGCCCACCCCCTGGCATAAATAAGAATGCTCCCTACCAGAACAATGCTTAAAACTGGATTTAAACCATTGCTCACTGGAGTTCCAGTAAATCCCCCTACAAGGATATATACTTACTAGATATATTTTTTATTTGAACTGTAAGAAATAATAATGATTTACATTTGGCAAAACTCCAATAAATATAAAGAAATACATTAGTTTTTGCCTATTTTTGATTGTTTAATTTCACTTATTTGTTCAAAGAGGGGGTTCAAAGGCTTGTCATGATGGAGTGATTTTGCAAAGTAGTTCTTCTTGTTCTGTTTTGGTCGCCCATACAAAATTTTGCTATGTTTTCGGATATTTTCTATTAATTTTAGTAACATTATTCTTGTGATGCATCCAAGGGGGGCATTTGACATAAATTGATTTCGGTTTTGATTTCTATGGTATGGAAGAGTTCATATAGTTGGGTAGGATAAAATTGCTCTTCCATTTCAGTTCTTTTTTTTCTAACACCTGCTTTGTCTCCCGTTTTCGATCCATAGGTCATGGAAGGGCATTGGAAATCCCAGAGGGGTGAGGGTGGGGAGTCAATTTACTTTCTTTGGAGGGATGAGGGGAGGGGGTCTCCTCTCAACAACCTTCTGTGTGGGGGGATATTTTCTGGAAATGTCTGGTTCCAGATTATCCATACCCCCCTATACAAAGGGATTGGAAATTCCGTCAATTTACTTGATCTTTTCCTTACAAATACTGTATTTTTCTTTGAAATTACATAGAGGGGGTATATGGATACTTTTTGGAAACACATGATTATGATTATGATTTTTATACTACAGTACAAATTTTTAAGGGTTTTTTTCTGACTTTTCTGACTAGGATTCTGTTAGGGGTAGTTAGGAAACTCAGTATTATTAAGCAACTCTTTTCAAGCAAAAACAATCTTCAGATGTTTAGGTTTTGCCAGATTTCTAGGATTTTGTAATGGGAAGTTATGTATCTCTGGGGTTAAAATACATGTCCACAATACACAGCTCTTCAAATTCCATTTGTCCAACAAGCACCCCCACCCAATTGATATGGGTGAGTGCTCGACCTTGACTTTTTTGATCACTAGTCCAGGACAAGTAGCACAGAAAAGTTACTTGCCTTAGCCAACTGGCTTATCAATTATAGTCCATTATAGTCTAGTCGCCAGGAGGGGTCCCCATGCACCCCCTGAAATCATTTTCTAATTAGTACCATCAGAAGCCAGATAACGTCCGATTAATTGCTCTATTTCACTATGACGTCATGGTTTGTTTACATGGGCAAGATACCTGAAACTTGGTTCAAATAAAAGTTCCATTCGAACATCATGAATGGCATTTTTTCATCATGTTTTGGTCATTTCTAAATGCTGTTGCTGTCCCAGACTCGTACCCGTCGCTAGGTTGTCAAATCAGTCGTCAAATAACTGTTTTGCTGCTCTTTAGTAGAAAAGTCGAGGAACGCAGGGGATTATGGGAAGGATTAGCGCGGCGCTAGGTTGTCAAATCAGTCGTCAAATAACTCTTTTGCTGCTCTCTAGTAGAAAAGTCGAGGGACGCAGGGGATTATGGGAAGGATTGGCGCGGCGCGCAATGCATTGTGGGAAGGGCGCCCGGTCCACAATCCATTGCGCGCCTTGCGAAATCTTCCCACAATGCATTGCGCGCCGCGCTAATCCTTCCCATAATTCCCTGCGTTCCTCGACTTTTCTACTATAGCGACCTTCCCATAATTCCCTGCGTTCCTCAACTTTTCTACTATAGCGACGGGTACGAGTCTGCTGCTGTCCCCGCTGGCGACTATGATTCATAGCGCAAAAACAATAGAGTGTTTTGATATGACGTCATAGTGAAATAGGGCAATTATTGTCAGAAATTTGCTATAACATTATTGCATGTATAACAATTAGTCGTTCTGTAAGAGGTATAAACATTGGAGTTCCGCTTTTAGGCAGTGCCTAAATCTATATATTAGAAATGTCGCGCCCTGAATTTCGCAAAGCACGATCACATATCTCCCGGATGGATCCACTACCTCTTCTAATATATAGATTTAGCCACTGGCTAAAAGCGGAGCTCCTGGTTACATATTTTTCTGCCCAGGCTGAGTTGCACCCCCCTTGTCACTAAGACAACTTTACCCAATTAGTTTGGTTGTCTGAGATTCATCCCCTTCCTGAGATATATTGTTTTTCTGCTAAGATGACGTCATCGATGGCGTCATAAAACGTGACCAGGCAGTTGCATCACCCAATGCCACTAAAACAACTTCACCCAAGTTTGGTTGTCTAAGGTTTATCCCTTCCCAAGATATCAACCTTTTCTCGTTTGATGACGTCATCGATGACGTCATACCACGTGACAAGGTAGTTGCACCCCCCTTGCCACTAAGCCAACTTCACCCAAGTTTGGTTGTCTGAGGTTTATCCCTTCCCGATATATCAACCTTTTGTCGTTTGATGACGTCATCGATGACGTCATACCACGTGACAAGGTAGTTGCACCCCCCTTGCCACTAAGTCAACTTCACGCGCCAGCGATACCATAATGGAAATACCGCTGAACCATGAAAAATGAAGTCGATAGTATACCTGAGTTCTACTTTAAACTATTGTATTCTTCCTACGCGATACCTATGGTGCTCCGCTCTGCGGCCTTCGGCCGCAAAGGAGCTCCGCTACGATGCTATAATTTAGGTTTTCACCGAATAACATGGCGCAACCTCTACTATTAGACGTTCCGTGTGAGAATATTATTTTACTCTTAGTTCTATTTGACCAATCGACTTCAAGTGTGTTTCTTGCAGGAATGTAACACTGTTGTCTCCTTTGTGTTTCGAAATCCAATTATGTATTTTTCTAAATTTTTTATAGTCTCTTAGCCCCTTCACATTTAAGGAAATAGGCTAAAATCAAACGAATCCATTGTGAGCAAAAAAGGAAAAGAAAAATACTGCTAGGAAATCGCGCATGGCTGGGCTAGAACATTTATAAACAGGACTACGAACAAAGCTACGCAAACGAAAAACAAATGCACTAATTATACATGCAACATACATCTATGACTGGTAATTACGGCCGTAGGGATCCGAAAAACCACACAAAAACATATTTAGAGAAGCTACCCGAACCACTAGTAGAAATACAATTTCATGCTTCGATCGATATCAACGTATTAGTATATACCAGCTTGGCAACCTCCTAAAAACGACCAATTTGATTGGTTTAGAGTCTTGGAATCTGAGACATTATTTACCTCCGAAACAGTAGATATTGTGATGGCAAGCAAATTTCATGTAGAGGCGAAGAAATATCAGTCAACAAAACTAAAGAAGCAACAAATTAGATTTCTTTGTCTCAAAATCGGTCTCTCTGGATTTAATATGTCTCACAAATCGTCTGAGCATTGTTTGTGAAAAACACGCTTGCACTGTGAAACCCGAGTTGAAAAACTTTAGCTGGCAAAGCATGAATGAAAATTCTTTTTAGGCATGTACTTTCCCTTTATTTTATTTATTTGACAAAAATCAAAATTATAATCTACAATATGTCGAGTGCGAACTGAAAATCTGCGTATTTGCGATGTTTGCCGATTTCGTGGAAAATTCTGGAAGATCGCGGTTTTTCTCAAAAAATCCTGATTGACCCAAGAGGTGTGAAAAAGCCCATTCGGATTTCCAACGATATTCTGGAATCGCGTAAAGCCGATTTTTAAGGAATCTTATTTGACATGGATATTCCACGATATTCCACGATTTCGTAACACCCTTAAAAATTGTATTAGAGCCGGAAGCGAATTACTTTATCTGCTCCGATTTTCTGCGATTTTGTACGATATTTTACGTCACGGCTTCCGGACCCCCGTAGATTGTTTACCAAATCATCTTGACCGCGGCGGAGTTCGTTGAGCGAACATTCAAACTTCTGCAGATTAGAAGGGCAGATGTAAACACTGGCTGGACGTATATTCTCTTGGTTTTCACGCTCGAAATAGCGGCATTGTAACAAATGGCGAACAAAAGGGACATTTAAACAGGTATGAAACTAGAGAAAACTATTTAAGTGACAAGTATATAGCTTTGAAAGTATATTCTTGCGGTCTCAAAGGTCACCAAAAGAAGCAAATTTATTTAACGTTCGTTTCGAAAGTGTTGAACTTGTATCAACAGAACGGGGTGGCATGTGTTTCGCTGGCCACCTTTTGAGAACTATTAAATTTCTATGGTATTTCCTTATTCTGTTACGTAGATTTATTACATGATATTTATCGTGCTAGTGCCCGTAAGCTCGTCTTTCCAGTAGTCGGACCGCTGGCCGAAACTTAATTTGAAACCAATCCTGTGATAATGAAACTTATGTCTGGTAAATCTGTACCATTATTTTTCTATGAGCGAGCGAAATGAATAAACTTTGCATTTCATATCTTCGTGCTTAAAGCAAAATTAGCTCGCGATTTCTAGTGATGTAAAGTTAATTCTGGCTTTTTTTCCGGGCTATTTGTACCTTGTTTGTCAAAGTGATAATGACTTTAACTGATGTTCTGCAAGTAGATGTTTGTGTAAAAGGAACATTTTCTATAATCAAGTAACGCCTACATAATCAATATTTAACAAAGGTCTATAGTAATATTGTGAAAATTGAAATAAAAAGGGTCTCTAAGGTTGGTACCACAGCCGCGTTGCATAATCGGGTGACAGACATTCTTTAAAAACCCGAGAACATCCGAAAACATTCTTGAATGTTCCGGGAAATCAGCTCTGTGCTATTTTTTTGTGCTACAACAAAACGTTCAAGAACATCGTGGAAGGTTCCAGAATTGTTTAATTGAATCTTCCGGAAGATCGCAGAATATCCAAATAGTTAAGCATGTAGCGTTCTTTTTGAATTATTCCAGAAAATCCTGGAAAATCCAGAGTCCAAATTTACCGTGAAAATTCACACCTTATTATGCCAGAATATTCCGTAAACTTCCAGACTTTTCCGCGACCATAATCTTAGAATATAGTTTAATATTCCGCAATATGCTGGAATATTCAATCGACAGCTCGCACGGATGCTTGCAGCTCACTCATCCAATTTTCAGCTACATCAAATTCTTCGTCGTTTAAAAACGATGTATAATGCTCATGTTTACCTTCTAGGTCTTTCATCGCATCTTCCAGTTGATCGTAGTTTTTCCTTATAGTTTCAATGCTGTTTCTGTCCCGAACAGAATTTTGGAAATCAGTCCTTTTCCTCGTGAACTTTCCTTTAGCTGCGCGTCGCGCTAACTTGGCTGCTTCTGCCATTTTGATAATGCCGTCTGTTGACGTCCCCGATGTGACTCGGTTTTCGACTTGACTTTCAAATGGCTTTCGAATGTTACGCTAGCCGCATCACCAAGGTTTCAAATGTTTTACACTGCATGGTTTATTGCCACGTTTCATACAGGTAGAAGTGTTATTCGAAAGCTGTGAATAGATTACAATTCGTAAGGGGAGTGAAGAAATAGAACAGAATAAAACAAAAGTTACAGCTTACTCATTGGTGTCTGTGGAACGGATCCGCGACTAACGAAGATGATAGTTTTTCTCTCTAATTGGCGTCTATTACGTCATATAACGTGCGTTTATTAAAAACGTCAGAAATTGCTTTCGTAGGACGAAACACCGATTTCTCCGTATATTTTCATCTTAGTTATAGAAATTATGGCGATAATGATTAGAGAGAGAAAAGATGTTCAGGGTATACAGATAGGTGAGGACGAGTTAAGAATGGTCATATTTGCAGATGACACAACGTTTTTTCTAAGGAATATAGAATCTTTAGATAACGTGCTGGAGACGGTGTGTATATTCAGTAGTTTTTCTTCGTTGAAACTGAACGTTAAAAAGTCAGAGATAGGGCATATAGGTAACAATAACGATGCTCTAGGGAGATTTAGGGATTTTGAATGGGTAGATCTTAATAATGCAGGAATAAAAATATTGGGAATATTTTACTCCCACAATATTAACTTGTTCAACAAGTGTAATTTTCAACGCTCTTTAACGAGCTTAAAAAGTGTGTTATCGATGTGGCGAATGAGGTCATTGACATTATACGGTAGGATACAAGTTGTTCGCTCTTTGGCGCTCCCAAAGTGCATGTATGTGTGCTCAAAATTGGATGTGTCTGAATCTTTTATAAAAGAAGTTGAAGGCGAGCTTAAGAATTTCATATGGAATGGAAAAAAGCCAAAGATAAAGAACTCAACATTAATTGGACAGTATGTTAAGGGTGGTCTTAAGTCACCGGACTTTAGTTCGTTAATTCAAGCCCAACGGATAAAATGGGCTGCTGCTCTACTAAATTCGAAGGTAGAAAGATGGAAAGTTGTTCCATCCGCTTTCTTAAAAGAAATTGGAGGGATTGCAGCAATCAAAGAAAATTTTGATATGGACAGAGTTCCTAAATGTCTTCCAGTTTTTTATAGAAAGATATTGCAGCAATGGGCTGAAATAAGTATATTAGATTTCAACCCGGAAGATGTATTTTCCGTTTCAGAACAGCCCTTATGGAATAATAAACTTATAAAAATCAATCAAAAATCAATATATTATTCCCGCTTTGCGGATTGCGGTATTAAAACAGTAGGAGATTTGATATGCAAAGAAAAAGGTTTTGATTGGTTATATGTCAAGGAAAAGGCTTAGATGATGCGCAATTCTTACAATGGGCTGGGCTAGTGCATGCTTTTCAAAAACAATGGAAACAATTGTTAAAGAGCAACGATTTTCACATTGAAGCGCTCAATCAGCAGCAACGATTTATTTCCTTTGGAGAAAAGGTTTTTGATATTGAAAACATCCAACGTACAAAGGAATTATGCGAGTGTATTATTGAGACTAAATTCCAGGACCCAACTGCACAAAAGCATATTTCTTCAAGGGTCGGGGAGGAGGAAATTGAATGGTCAAAAGTCTACTCTCGTATTTATTCTACAACAGTAGATTCTTATCTTAGATATTTCCAATATAAAATATTAAATAACTGTCTCTATCTAAATTACAGCCTATGGAATTTAAATTAATTAACCATCCTGGATGTTCGTTCTGCGGCATTCAAAATGAAACTATCGATCACCTATTTACTGAATGTATTGATACGAGAAATTTATATTTGAATATTAAGAATTGGCTCCAGAAACATCTTGTTTTTCTACCTGATTTAAATGTCCACAATGTAATTCTTGGCGTACAAGATCAGACAACAAATTTTGTCATTTTAATTTTCAAGCTTATGTTATACAGGGCTAGGGAAACCGGTAAAATCCCATCGTTACAATTATTTAAAAATCTGTTAGCTCATTACCAATATATTGAACTAAAAATTGCAAAAAAGAAAAATAAAGTGCTAATACATTTAAGAAAATGGGAAAGATTAATATCCGCGTTAGTGGCATAGAGGACTAGGATTTAGTAGTAGTTGTAGACAAGTGTGTAGTAATAGTGTGTCGGTATAGTAGTGAATAGTGTCTTAAATGCAGTTTATTGTATTTATGTATTCATTCTCAAAAAGAAAAATAAAGATGTTAAATTACAAAAAAAAAGACTGGTCATGGGTTGCCTGTGCGACGACGGACGGGCACACAACCGGAAGACCATAACAGAATTGGTTGATGCATATACACTTTTGTTTTATTCCTTTCTCTCCTGCATGTAGCTATTGGGCTCCGCTCGCGGGCGCCAGCTCCGCTATAACGAACCTCACTGGTAAATCCAAGTTAGTCAAGCCGAGCCTTAACTTCATCATTAATAAAAGGAATTCGTCTTGTACAGGTAGCTTATGAGCCCTTGAGTTGGTACTAGAAAGGGTATATTCCTCGTCTGAATCGGCGGCAGATCCCGGGGGGGGGGGGGGGGGGGGGGGGGGGGGGGGGGGGACTCCCATATTTTTTGACCGGGGATGATCGTCGGAAATTTTCAGTTTCACCCCTAAAAGATACCAAACATGGCGGGCCATGGCGTGGGTCAAATAATTTCTTACCCTAAAAGATGAGGCCTTATGTGTAAAGTAGGCGCGAAGGAGACAGTATAACAGGTAAAATATACCCATCAAAAAATTTCCGTGTTTGTTTCTAATTTATCGTCTTCTCATCGAGTGATCTCTCTTTCTTACACTGTTTTTAGAAGCACCATCATAAGAGAAAACAATTTGGGCACATATTTCGGCCCTAAAAGATACCAATCTCCCTAATTTTATTGGAGATTAAGATCACCCCTAAAAGAGACCAAGGCCCCGTGATTTTAACCCCTAAAAGATACGACGATCATCCCGGTCAAAAATATGGGAGTCCCCCCCGGGGCGGCAGATGAGCCCTGACTTTCGCTATCAAAAAGTACCGAGGTATCAATTTTATTCTCGTTTGCTGCAACAGTGTCACAGTATATTATCTTTCCATGGTCTAATCCAGGAAGAACAAAGTCCAAAACCTCCATAAACATTTCATGTGAATTGAAACCGGTGAAATGGCAAATGTATTCCGCTTTTTTCCCTGGAGTATTAGCCATTTGCATCAGTACTTCGAGCCAAAAACGATGTAAACACGTCACTGCCATTTCAACTTGAATTCGCCGCGATACATACTTTTCATTCTCGGTTTCCTCGTACACACTCTCTCCCTCTGAAGCTGTGTCTGTTTCCTCGGCCAATTCTTGTTGTCTTTCCTCCTCTAATCGTCGTCTTTTCTCTATGAAAGGCCTCGGCACGACTTGCTTTGACCAAGCAAACACCGAAGGAATGGCGTCCGCGCGGAGTCGCCGTTTATCACTGAATGGATTTATAAAGTCGATGTTGATAAAGTGAGCAGAACACGCTTTGGTATGGTCGCCTATTACAAACACGTCCTTCGGATGATTCCTTTTGCTCTTTCGGGTCCAAAGCTATTGAAAGAAAGTATAAAACATAATGTTTTGACAAGTTTAGTCAAGATGTTTCAAACCGTATCTTATCCTGTAGGTTTGTTTTCAAGACAGTATATTTGCACAAAAATATAGATTTCCTCACCTCGACCAAGCCGGAGTTTTCCGGAAACTTGTGAAATGACAGTCCGGGAACAGTAGAATTATTATTACATTCCTTCACACAGCAACAATGGACCATTTTCAACTTTTCATCAAGGGAAAGGAGAAGAAGCGACACACGTCTTACAAGATTTGTAGCGCGGGAATATTTCGCGCGCTTGGGTTTGTTTTCCCAATTCAGGTCACGTGATCTACCGGAAGTAAACAAATATGAATGCGTCCAAGTTTGGTAGCCATAGGTGGTTCCCAGAGGAGGAAGTGATACGAAGGGGATAGGCAGGGTCTCCGTACAAACAGAGTGGACGTCGTGCTGGTGGTGGTGAAAAGGCATTTAACTCAAGGTCATTTAACAGACCAGATTCCCGCAGCATGAAAGCATCATGGCGTTTTCCCTCTATGGAAAAAATAGAACATTATGAAGTGAAATGAAAATATAATTATATCTTATAAATAAGATGTTTTTCCTTGTGATACTATGGGGTGCCAAATGTAAAAATATTATTTACCATAAATACGGTAAGTACTTCCATTATATGTATACATAGGGGCTACATTTCCCTTATATGCCGCAAATGAATTATATAATAAAAATTATTCTAGACATATAAGCATACGGCGTAAAATGGTTTTTGGCATATAACCAAATTAACGAATGTGGTTGTTCGCTAAATAACCAATTCTCTGATACTTATCCGCAATGGTTTTATGATGGTTTATCGTGGAATCGAGGCTGGCAGTACCGAAACGAGGCTGTAGCATCCAAGATGGCGAACAACATGGAAGAAGATAAGATGTAAGGTATTGACTTATTTTCAATAGAAATAGACGCTGTTACTTTCGACGGTGCGGATCTCATTTCAGATAGATGAAAGCAAAAGACAAATCGCTGCAGCTATTGGCTTTCTGTGCCCATCAAAACCGCTTTTATGTTTCGTCTCGAATGGCCAAAACAGTCGAGGAAAAAGGAGCGAAATGAAATGAAATTTTAACGACCTTCTAGGCCTGTTTATCGAAGCTTGCGGTAACATACAGCAAGCCGGGGTCCCTCGTAGGAAAAAATATTAAGATTCAAGTGTGCCGCATTAATTCACGGCGCCAGTTACAGCTCAGGGGACCCAGCGATCATTTTCGTATAAATATCTGTATGGAAAGCGCGAGAGCTGAAATTTTCGCTTCAGAAATTAATAAAAGCTTTAATTTTCGTATGTAGATTATAAGTTACAGCTTACTTTAGTCTTAGAAGCAGCTAACCAATCCTTTTCTTCTCATTTCAACATATGGTCCAGATTGAATAAATTCACAGCCACTCTTTATTGTGAGTAGAATGGGAGCGAGCGTGCAATATTGTAACGATCGACCAGTGGCTTGAAGTTCAGACCCAAATTGTCCCCTTGAAACCGATAATGTAATCACAATATACACACTAGATTATAAAGTGACTATTCTTTATTTGTTTCTATAAATATTTAAGACATTTTAAAACAATTGGGATATTTTTCAAACTTTTTCCAGTAGCCTGTGAGGCCTGCAGAGCAGAGGCATCTCTAATTTACAATGCTCATCTGAAGAGAACTGTCCTTAGGTATGCCTTTAAGAACAACTCTGTTTTATTATCATAGGAACAAATGATGGGCAAAGTCTCCTCAACCCCAGCAGTATTGGTTTAAACATAGACTCGTACAGCCAATCATCTCTCTACCCGAAAAGGCCAAGGAAGACAGGACGTGGACAGACGTTGCTACACGCCTTTAGTCACTACATTTGCAGACTCAATAAAGCACTGTTTATTTCTTTGGAATCTTATGGTGTTGTAGAGAACTAACGGGGGGAGGGGGAGGGGTTGGGGGGGTTGTACTGCAATTAGTGGAAAGGTCTGGGTTTTTTTGGAACCTTTTCATTATTAGCAAAATACCGCTTTCATTGCAACCAATTGGACCACCGTGGTGACTAACCTCAGGTCTGCGGTAGGGAATACAATTTTGACCGTAGGTCTACGGTAGGGTATAAAAAACGAGGATTTTTGGTATCTGATAGGGTCAGGTTTTGGAGAACTTTTGGAGACCCGGGGGGCTGTGGCCTATACAGATAATTAGGCCTAGGACAAAAGTCGAATTACAGCCGCATTTAATACATTTAGGGGCTATTCATTTTTTATCAGGGAGGGGGGGCTGGTGGAAATGAGGGAAGACCCTGTATTTTTTTGGGTGGCCCCCTTTTCATGTCCGTATTTTTTTAGGTGGCCCCCAAAAATCCAATGTATTTTTTCTGGTGCCCCCCCCTCCCTCTTATAAATGCTTGCCCTGTAAGATAGACTCTTGCCTAAGTGATGCAGTCTCATTCTTCTTAACGTTTTTCTTACTTCTGTCAAAGCTAAGGAACCGATCCCCCCTCAGAACTATTAAACGTTTTCGTGACACTCACCTCAGGTCCCCTATTTGACCTAGTAGAAGACATTTTACATAAAGAGGGGGTCACATAATTCTTTCTTTTTGCGCCAAGCGCGCCCAACTTTTGATAACCGCATTTCATCAAGCCTCAGAAAAAGGGTAGATAGTTTTTTGTGTATAGTAATGTCAGGAGCCCAGGAAATACGCTAATTATATAGGTTAGATGAAAGCTCCTAGTGAAGGGCTCCTGAGCCTTTAGGTAATATTTTTCATGCGCTCCGCAAATGAAGAAATTATTATTATTCGTGTGCGTGAAGCGTGGCCCAAATGACTAAACGTTGAACTCACGCTTACCTAAGGTGTATTCTTTCAAAAATATAGAGACTGCCCGGCAGGCCTATCAGTGCATATTAGACGTTAAATTCTGCATGCGCGCGAAGCGCGCCGAAATTTTTATTAAGTATTGAGTGAAATTAGAAACATATAAGCGAGTTGAAACATGTAACAAACATATTGCATGATGTAAAAAGTACAAACTTTTCGTTTCCTCCCTGTTATGTGCTTGTATTTTTTTGGGTGACCCCCTTTAGTGGCGTATTTTTTGGGTGACCCCCCCTTTGAGGCCGTTTTTTTTTCGGTGACCCCCCCCCCCCCCCTCTCATTTCCACCAGCCCCCTCTCCCTGATAAAAATGAGGGTCCCTTATAACAATAGATAACGTTTTTTTGTAAAGTGTAATGAGCCAATATCTTTTGAAAAGAATTTAAAGGGGTGTCACGATTTTTGGGTTATTTTAGGTGGCTTAAATACAGTCAAATTCATATAAGAAATGAGCAAAATAATCATCTAGGTTTGTTAAAGAACCTTTCAACTGCGTAAGGACAGGAGGAGTATTTGTGCATGTTATCGAGCGGATCGAATTTGATTGCGAAATGGTATTTTTGATTTCTTACCAAGCTGAACTGTTTTCAAACTTGGAAATCTGATAGCGATAGGTATAAAATCTTACGTAAGATTGCCTATATAATGCAAATTTCAGTTCCCTTTTCATTCTAAGACTAAGTTGAAGCATAGTATAGGATGCATAGTATGTGATTCTTCTACAGAAAACTAGCCTAGTTTTATAGAATTTTGTTAAAACGACCGTGACATAGCCCCTTTAATCGACGCGGCTTGAATTTGACGTATGCCCTTGGTCTAGAAATAGTAAATTCATGCCAACACGGTGTGTGCGTTCAAGTGGTGGGGCTTATAAGGAAGAATGTACCACGAAAGTGGTAGGGCTGAATACAAGAAATGTATAATGATTTCTTGGAAAAGTGATAAGGCTATAGCCCTAACGCGACTGAGCAGCAACGAGAGTAGTAGTAGATAGACGCTGAGAAAACGCGACTGAGCAGGAACGAGAGTAGTAGATAGACGCTTAAAAAAACGCGACTGAGCAGGAACGAGAGTAGTAGATAGACGTTGAGAAAACGCGACTGAGCAGCAACGAGGGTAGTAGATAGCCGCTGAGAAAACGCGACTGAGCAGCAACGAGGGTAGTAGATAGCCGCTGAGAAAACGCGACTGAGCAGGAACGAGGGTAGTAGATAGACGTTGAGAAAACGCGACTGAGCAGCAACAAGGGTAGTAGATAGCCGCTGAGAAAACGCGACTGAGCAGCAACGAGAGTAGTAGATAGACGCTGAGAAAACGCGACTGAGCAGGAACGAGGGTAGTAGATAGACGTTGAGAAAACGCGACTGAGCAGCAACGAGGGTAGTAGATAGCCGCTGAGAAAACACGACTGAGCAGCAACGAGAGTAGTAGATAGGACGCTGAGAAAACGCGACTTAGCAACAACAACCCTACAAGACGATGACGCTGAGAAAACGCGACAGACCAACAATAAGCGTAGATAGACGACGAGTAAACGCGACAGAGATAGATTCTCTAAGGAGTTATTCCAACAACTTCTATACCATTTGCATTATTCTAGTTGAGAACTCGCGCAACGATCATAACGAAGACAACACGTCGCTGCAAGAACATGTGCATCTTGGCAAGGAGAAACAAACTCCCCCCCCCCCCCCCCCAAAAAAAAAAAAGCCGTCCAGTGATAGGCCTGGCGGGCAGTCGAAAGAAATGTTCGAAAAAACCCTTAGGTAAGCGTGAGTTCGACGCCGCAAGCATGGAGATTTGTTATTTGGGCCGCGCTAATTCACGCACATAAAGAATGATAATTTCGACATTCGGGAAGCGCTTTGCTTTCCTCTGAGGCTTGACGCAATGATTTGATTAAAACAAAGGCGCACGTCTAAATTAGCATCGTGGCAACTTAAATTAGTTGCCATGACGACCTCAAATACTGTCAAGATTTAAACTGAAGGCTTGTGGATCTATGAATGTAGCCTGAATTTCCCTAACCGCCAGGATTGGGAGATTGGCGCTTTGTTGATCGGGTAGAACGTCGGGGGCACTGTAACCTTGTCATCGATCACGTTGTATTCATCTAGAGAGACTTCCTCAGAACCAGCTGTGTCATACTCCTGTCCTTCTCTACTCATCTCGGAGCCGTCTGAGAAGCCACCTGTCGCCACTGGAGCATCCCCATCATCTTCCATCACCAGCACACTACAGCCGGGTCCGTACTACCATAATACTACGTACTACCATCAGAGGTCTGGACTGCGCTCACTTCAGTCACCTGTTGCGCTTGAGACGCTCTCCCCGGTATTCCGCTCAACTACCGCTTCCAGGTCTCCGTCATCCTCACTGCCTTCCTGTTCCTCTGAACTCCTTCTACGGGCCGTCCCGTTGTCCTTTTCAAGATTTCTCCAATGTGATCTGTATTGAGCATATCATTCCTATAAAAGTATTGAAACTGCTCTTAGCAAAGACAGAGGCGGTGCCACAATGGCCGGATCCACGGACTCTGAAAGAGTTGAGGTCATTCTTGGGCTTCGCATCGTACTACCGAAGATTTGTACCAGGCAGCACCATTACACGGCAGCAATCATCAAAGAACAATGAGGAGGAGTGCATTTGACGGATCGTACAATGCTCTGACGAATGCACCAGTGCTGGCTTACCCTGACTACAATAAACCCTATATAGACGACGAGAAAACACGACTGGGTATCAACAAGCGTAGATAGACGCTGAGAAAATGCGATTTAGCAACAACAAGCGTTGTAAGCACGCAATGAAAACGCGACAAACCAGCGCAGTCAATAGACGCTGTAAAAAACGCGACTGATCAAAACAACTGTAGATAGACTAGTCAAGGAGTGGTTCTATGAGTACAGTGGTCAAGGGCGTAATAACTTGGAAAGTAACGTCATACAAGAACTCTCTCGGCTGTATGGGATAAAGAAGAGCCGGACCTCCTCATATCTAACAGAAGAAAATGGGTCATGCGAAGATTTAATCGTACTTAAACGATTGTCTGCGTAGACTCATTCCTGAGAAGAAGCGGAAATGGTCAGAATATCTACCAACTCGTAAATTCTTACAACACTACCCCGCATGAGTCGTCTACCGGTTAGGCCTAGGGCATACGTCGAATTAGAGTCGCGTCGAATACATTTAAAACAAAAGATAATTTGTTATTTTAAAGTATAATGCGTCGGTATCTTTTGAAAAAAAAATGTAATCGGTTCGACCTTAATCCTACGTATGCCGTAGGCCTATTTTAAGTTCTTTGGTAGGCAAACCCGGCCGTTGATTATGTGCTTGGAACGGTTCGACAGAGAGAGGAAGTAGTCTAGGAGCAGCGACCGGAAAAAAAATCGCGTCGTAGCACCCAACGCGCAGACCCAGGAAAATAACATAGAAAGATAGGTACATGCCTAAGGTTCAATTTGATCCCTATCGCACAGATTGGCTTGTGGGACAACACCCGATATTTGGCATTTTGTTCCCCTGCTGCTCACATGTCCTTTGCAAAACATTGCGAACTTATACGCCTCTAAACCCTCATTCAAGGATCAAATGTATCCAAAACTTAGTATCATTGTAAGAAATCACACACTTTAAATTCCTAGCTGTAAATCTGCCTTAATACCCACTCTAACGCCAGAAATAGAAATTAGAAGTTGGCAGCATATTAGTTCTTTGTTATTCTAATGAGTTGTACCTCCTCTCCTGAAGACATAGATATAGGCTGTAGCGCTACAAGTACAGGGTGTCTAAATGTGTGCGTTGGCAAAATATATCCCTCGCAATGCATTGAACACTTATGTGGACTTTTTACTGATTTCGTATGTTTTCTGTGATCTCTGCTGGCATAAACAAAACATTATATGTTTATTAGAAAATACCAAAAACATTTTCTTTATTAGAAATTACCTAGTGAAATGATTCAGACAATGTCGGTGAAGAGATACCAGACCATTAAAACTATATACATAGGCCGGGAAAGCTGTACAGTCTATGTCATTCTTGACTTTTCAGTTGTCAGGAACTCATGAATAACAAAGGAACCTCATGAATAACAAAAGTTCAAAATGGCCGCCGTCACAGATATCTTTTTAACCTTCACTTTTACAGTACGTACGAAAATTACGGCACAATTGTATATCTTACCATTTGAAACGCATTTACTTCTACAAGTATGCCGAGTTTGATGTGTTCTTGGTAAGATTTTGAATTTTACAGGCTTTGAATTAGTTTGGAATTTTACAAAGAACATGTGAGCATCTTCTAACAAAAGTGCCCGAAATCGTAATGTTGTCCCATCGGCTCATTTGTAACATCCGGTCTAAATTAAACCTTATACACATACATATCATCCTATGCTACTTTCCCGGGTCTGCACGAAGGGTGCTACGAAAACCACTTTCTAGGCCTCTTTTCAAGATCTGCTCCTAGACTAAGAGGGTCACGATTCAGGAACGGCAGAGACAGCATCGAGCATCGCATCGGATAAGATAGAAAAAGAGGCCAGGAGGAGCTAGAAGATGCAAAATGCGAATGCTGACGATACGAGAATGAAAACAGGGGCAAAGTTTTTCCTCAGAAATCGGGTCAAGGGAAGGTACTGGGTCACCATCACAGTACTGGGTCACCATCACAGTCTTCCATCCCTGTCCGGATTACCCAGAGAGATGGCTTTTCTGATTCAAATTTTAATCGCTATCAAATTCCTACGAATCGGATGCAATGCATCCACGAGAGCAACAATGCTCTCAATCAATTGTCTCTTTGTTTATTAAATGATCAATCTGTAAGAAACAAAATGAGAAATGAGATACCGGTGGTAATTTCAAAAAGATACACTAGTCAAAAACATCTGACCAGGAGTTCAAAACAGCCAATCCATACCGGTCAAACCTTATCAGAATAAAAAAGGAGGAACCACTACTAAATAACGTCAGCTCTGGTAATGCAAGTTTATGCTTGTTAAATGCAAGGTCTATTAAGAGTAAATCATTTATTATTAAAGACTTTGTTGTTGATAATGGCATTGATATACTGGCAATCACAGAGACATGGCTGAAGGATGATATCTCTGCTCAGCTCACTGTGAACGATATCTGCCCAACTGGTTTTTTTCTCCACCATTTGCCCCGTATTGGTGGCAGGGGTGGAGGGGTAGCTCTCCTACATAAAAATGCTATAAACTGACTAAACTCTCCCAAGACATTTCTTATAAATCTTTTGAATTCAATGACTGCCAAATAAAGTATATGTCCAAAAGCTTAAGAGTTGTTGTTGTTTATCGCCCTCCTCCATCAAAAAAGAACAAGTTAAATGTTTCGAAGTTCTTGGTGGATTTCGGTTCTTTTTTAGAGCGGATAATCACTTCTACGACCCCACTTATCATTACAGGGGATTTTAATTTCATCTAGATAATGAAGAAGACCGATCCGCTAAACGCTTTAATGATCTTTTAGATACATTTAATCTAAATCAGCATGTCGAAGGCTCCACCCATAAGAATGGTCACACCCTGGACCTAGTAATTACCAGAAAAGGCGAAGAGCCTGTGAGGAACGTCCATGTAACTGACCCTGTGATATCAGACCACTCGGCTGTACACTGGGAGGTAGATTGTCTTAAGAAGCCCCGTCCTAAAAGGGAGCAGATAAAAAGGCGGAAAATGCAATCTATTGATCACGACTGCTTTCGTAAAGACATTAAAAATTCCAATTTGTTCACAAAAACCTTTCATGATGTGTCCCAGTTTGCAAAGAGCTATGAGGATACACTTTCCTCTCTTCTTGATGAACATGCTCCTCTAGTCACGCGCACTGTAACTCTGAGACCTTCTGCTCCCTGGTACTCCGATGAGATCAGGGATGCTAAAAAACACAGAAGAAAGTTTGAGCGCCTATGGCGTAAATCACCAATTACCATCCATCGCGAATTGTATGTTGAACAATGTGTTAAAGTCAATAAACTTATTTATGACTCTAAAATGTCATTTTATGCAGATGCTATAAAAGAAAATGCTAACAATCAGCGTATCCTATTCTCCTCGATATCTAAAATGTTAAACTCTAAATCCTGCAAGAAGCTACCATCTCATGATTGTCCTAAAGAACTTGCAGAGAGATTTTCTACCTTTTTTGCTACTAAAGTCCAAACAATACGGAATAGTTTTCCCCCAATACCTGAAAGTATGTTTCCTGAAGAAAAATGTTACTCCAATCAACTTCATGATTTTTATCTTACAACAGAAGAAGAACTGTCTCCTCTGCTTAAATCCATGTGCAATAAGTCATGCGTGCTTGACCCAATTCCTGGGACCTTAATGAAAGATTGTTATACGACACTCCTGCCTGTAATAGCAAAATTCATCAACTTGTCATTTGAAACAGCAACGGTTCCTGAAGGTCACAAAAAGGGTGTACTTAACCCTTCACTGAAGAAAGATTCTCTTGACCACGAAGATATTAAACATTTCAGACCAGTTTCCAACCTGAAACTACTTTCGAAAGCAGCAGAAAAAATCGCTGCTGTTCGATTGTGGGATCACTGTGTCGACAACGATCTTCTGGAACTTTTCCAGTCTGCATATCGCAAGGGTCATAGCACTGAAACGGCACTTACTCGGATACACAATGACATTATCTGTGACATTGATAATAACAAATGCGTCATCCTTGTGTTACTAGACCTTTCTGCTGCATTCGATACAGTTGACCATGCAGTTCTCCTAAATCGACTTGAACAACGTTATGGTGTAACTGGAAAAGCTAAGGCGTGGCTACAATCGTATCTCTCCAACCGCACCCAAATTGTTAAAGTTGGTGATGAGTTCTCTTCTAGTCAAACTATGCTTTGTGGTGTTCCGCAAGGATCCGTACTAGGTCCAATCCTATACTCACTTTATACTGCACCACTGGCAAAGATTATTAAACAGCATGGGGTTAACTTTCATTTCTATGCGGATGATACTCAACTCTACCTTTCATTCGACCCAAAAAAAGTGAGCGAACCACTGCACTCAAAGAACCGCATTGAATCTTGTCTTAAAGAAATAACCGCTTGGATGACCGCTAACAGACTGCAGTTAAACAGTGATAAGACAGAATTACTAGTCCTTAATGCACGCCATCGCTCACCTCCCAATTTAAACTCGATTATGGTAAACGATGAATATATAACATCATCTAGCAGTGCCAAGAACATTGGTGTATGGTTCGACGATAAGTTGACAATGGAGAAACAAGTAAACGCCATATGCCAATCGTCTTTCTTTCACCTTAGGAATATTTCTAAAATCAGAAACTTCATTTCTTCTGCTCACTGTGAGATTCTTATTCATGCTTTTATTTCCTCGAAACTTGATCACTGTAACTCTCTTCTCGCTGGCCTTGAACAGAAGTTAATCAACAAACTTCAATACGTTCAGAACTCTGCGGCCAGGCTCCTGACTGGAACCCGCAAACACGACCATATCACCCCTGTACTACGTACACTACATTGGCTACCAATTAAAGAGAGAATAGATTTTTAAACTTCTTCTTCTAACTTTTAAATCACTCCAGGGGTTGGCTCCACCCTATCTCAAGGACCTTTTGTTATTTCATAAACCCACAAGGACCCTTCGTTCCGCTAATAAGGCTCTATTGGTCCAACCTTCATTTAAACTTAAGACGTATGGCGCCCGGGCTTTTTCCGGGAATGCTCCGGCAATGTGGAACTCGCTCCCATTAAAATATCGATTCTGCAGCGAGATAAGTGAGTTTAAATCTGGAGCTAAGACCTTTCTGTTTAAACGAGTTTTTGATGTTTAGTTTAATTTAAAAGAGTTTTTAATGTTTAGTTTGCATTTAATTTCCCCATCTCATCTCATTTTCATTACGTCTCATTCTTATTCAATTTCTTATTATATATCCATTTTTACCTAGATTAGTACATTATATATATATAATATATTTTTTATATGACTAGTGTACTACTGCGTTTTAAAGTAAGTTTTTATTAGTAAGATAATTTCTATAATGCTCTCAGTTTTTAATAAATTGTCATTGTTATATGCCATTACTTTTATGATTATATAAACTATATTATTGTAAAGCGCCTTGGATCTATAGGAGAAAGGCGCTATATAAGTCTATATTATTATTATTATTATTATTATTATAAGGTACAGATTGCAGGGCCATGGAGTGCTACCACATACACGGTAGTAAGAGCGGTTTGAAACTAACGGCGGAGAACGGTACCTAGAACTAGACATCACTGTCTTCAGTAACAGTATCGTAGGCCAACTCAGGCGGCCCGAGCGTGTGTTCTAGAAGCTGAGGGAGCACGAGCTCAATATTGAGCCTGCCAAGTGCCAGTGAATTCTTCAGGAATCGAGTTGCTTATCTGGGACACATGGTATCAGCAGACGGTTTGGCAAGAGGCCTCTGCAGCTAATGACTCGTCGATTCTCGGCACGGTGTATGCGTCCGGCCTCGTTTTCCTGTTGACGCCGTGGTAGTCAAAACACAACGCTGCCGACTTTTTCCGGACCAAAATGATAACGTGTATAGACAAATAATGAGCTGCGCGCGCTCAAAAAGACAAACGCGCGCAAGGAAAAGAATACGCTAGTTACAAATTCTTCTCTAAGATTGCCCAGCGCAGTATGTCGAGGAAACACGCATGCCTCTACATGCACGTTTCCGTAATCACAAGTGTACCATCAAAAACTGGGAAAAATATGCGGAAACGTGACCAGTGTTGGCCCACTTCAACCCCAGCAACGGCCATAGCATGTTAGACCATACCATCAAGGCAATCAAGAAGGTGGCCAAGTCTGAAGACCTCACTACTGTTGAGAACAATAACTCCTGATGGACTCAATCTTAGAGAAGAATTTTAGTTTTTCTCTTTTGTAACTAGCGTATTCTTTTCCTTGCGTGCGTTTGTCTTTTTGAGCGCGCAGCTCATTATTTGTATATACACGTTATCATCTTTGTAACGGTTTTAGTAGCCGCCTTGATGAAGGATTGAAAGTAAAATCCGAAACGTTGGCATCTCTCAGCTCCTGTTTTGTCATGCTTTTTACCCTATGCACTTTATATCATGAAACGCTGTCTAAGCTAGTGAAAAATAAGAAATAATCTAGTTAACAACTATCAAAAATTATCGTCTTTTTGAACATCTAACACTAAGTTGCGGTTTCTTAGCGTCTATCTTCTACGCTTGTTGTTGCTATAAAGTGGCGTTTTCTTACAGTCGGGTCTATCTACTACGCTTGCTGTTGCAAGACGACACGTTTCTCCGCGTCTATCTACTACCCTTCTTGATCAGTCGCGTTTTCGCAGCTTCTCTCTATCACACTTCTTGATAGTCGCGTTTTCTCAGAGTCTCTCTACTACACTTGTTGATCAGTCGCGTTTTCTCAGCTTCTCTCTACTACACTTGTTGATTAGTCGCGTTTTCTCAGCTTCTCTCTACTACACTTCTTGATAGTCGCGTTTTCTCAGCGTCTCTCTACTACACTTGTTGATCAGTCGCGTTTTCTCAGCCTCTATCTACACTTGTTCTTGCTAAGTCGCGTTTTCTCAGCGTCTATCTTCTATGCTTTCTGTTGCTAAGTAACGTTTTCTTAGAGTCCATCTACTACTACACTTGTTGTTACTAAGTCGCGTTTCCTCAGCCTCTATCTACTACGCTTGTCGTTACTAACCCGCATTTTCTTAGCGTCTATTTATTACGCTTGTTGTTGCGCTCTAGATTTCTGACGGCGTGGACGAGGTATTGGTTAGTGAGTCGCGTTTTCTCAGCGTCTATCTACTACACTTGTTTTTACTAAGTCGCGTTTTCGACAATGTTTGTTGCTAAGAAACTTTTTCTCAGCGTCTAACTACTGAGCTTGTCGTTGTTAAGACACGTTTCTAATCATCTGCAGGGGTGGACCATTAGACATTGGGGGAGTGGGGTGGCAATTCTTTGGTTTTTTTTCGGGGATCAGGTTGTGCAATATTTTTCGGACTCGATTTTTTTTTCGCAGACACACGCACAAAATATCTTGTAATAAACGTTAATTACGTACATACCGAACCTTGTCAGAGTGAGAAGTATAGACAGGGGAAAGGGTAAACCCACGAGGGGTAGAGGGTAGAACTGCGCATCGAGCAAGACCTTTTCCCGTGGCGTGTTCTACAGGCCGTCCAAATCCTATTCCTGTATGTATATGTACAACAAATTATCTTATGCTATATTTATATTGGTTGAGTTAAAAAAGATATGAAGCTGTTAACGTTTTCGCCTAGTAGAAGACATTCTCAGATAGAGCGTATCGCATTTTTCTTTCGTTGCGCATTTTCATAAACGCATTCATCAAGCCTCAAACTGAAAGGGTTGATCAACATTCCGTTTTTTGTGCATAGTAGACAAAGCCTGTAGGTTTTATCATTTATGCACGCCGCAAATAACGATTCATTTGCGTGTAGCGGTCCAAATGACGAATTTGTATGCTTGTAACGTCGAATTCACGCTTTAGTGGTCTTCTTTCGATATAGTGACTGCCTGCCAGGCATATCACTGCACAGGAAATTATTATTATTATTCATTTGCGTGAAGCAGTCCACATGACGAATTGCTATACTTGTAACGTCGAATTCACGCTTACCTAAGTGGTCTTCTTTCGAATATAGTGACTGCCTGCCAGGCCTATCACTGCACGGCAAGATACAATTGTTCTAGTGTCAATGGCGCGAGGGTTGCGTCTTCGCTGCGCGATTTCTCACACCCTCACGCGCCGAAATGTTTACTAAGTATTGAGTAAAGTGAAGTAGAAAAATGCATGATAGAGGAGTTGCTGAAATAACTACTTCAGACATTTTTTTAACGATAGCCCAAGCCATTTGCCTAATTTCTAATGGTCCACACCTTAGCATCTATTTATTACGCTTGTTGTTGCCCTCTGGTTTTCTGGTGGCGTGGACGAGGTATTAATGTATCAGTCAATTCCAGCGCTGACCATGCCCTCCCCGGGCAACCCCCGGGATTTTGGTCATTTCTAAAAATAAAACTGAAAATTCCCCGCCTCGGGCTAGTAAAAATGCAAAATACCCCACGGCGGGGAACACAAAAAGCGGAAAAATGCCCCACCCCCGGGACGAGAAAAAGACGGTAAGATTCCATCGACTCTGCGTGACAAAGCTTCACAACAAAAAACTTCAACTCCATTTATACTGCCCGAGCATTTATAATTCGTTTCAGTAAATGTACTTTAGTTTTCTCGTCTTTGAACGAGTTCTCATTTCACTGAAAGTGAGACAAAATATAAATAAAGAAGTGAAACTAAGGTATTAGTACAATATCGGTAGACATTCCTAGGCCATTCGCCGTTTGTAGCCATTTCTGCAAATTGTCTCCGGAATCTCTCAATGCGAAATTTACCTTTATTCTATTTGCAGAGCAACTATTTCACAGTTATGTTAATTGACATTTCTAACACTTTCCTGAAATCGGTGTAATTTTTCATGCTCTATGCCAAAGTTACAGTTTAGCTTGTCCGACGTAGCAACAGTAACTAGGGAGTAGAACAATGAAGCGGGATCGGTCAATTGTTTGTTGCTGAGTCTTCGTGATCTGATTTTATAATCTGTGCGAAGCGCTATTGAAATAATCACCAGTGGTTACTCCTTTAGCATATAGACCCATGATCAATTTCGATCATTATATTAAATTTGGAAATTATGCTTTTATTTTGTTTTGTGCCCCCTAAGCCTCAGCCCCAAATTAACATTTCAACATAGACCTTCTAGGGTTCTCGCATTCTCCCATAAATTTCGAAACAACTCATTCATATTCTCAGTCAAATATCGCTTGTCGTTTTCCGGTGGTCACGTAGATGACGTGACATTATTGTTTCAAAAAATAGAGTTATGATAATTTCTTTCGGAATGTTTTCCGTATGTCTTCTTTAGGTCTTACGTTAAAATTTATCACTACGTCAAGTAGCTCGCCAATTTTTTTTTAAAGTTAGATTTGCAAAAAGCTGTGTTTAGCAGCAACGTTATCATGTAAACCAAGTAAATTACAAGGGCTTGCTTGTTAGTTCTGTTGTACCATGTAACGTTTTGTATCAAATTCAGCCTAGGGCATACCGGTACGTCAAACTCAAGTTGTGCCATTTAAGGTATTAATTAAGATATCGACTCATTACACTTTCAAAAAATATATGTTATAAATGCATTAAATGCGATTGTAATTTGACGATTGCCCTAGGCCTAATTATCCTTCATAGGTCACATCCATTCAAACTCCTCTTAGTTCACTGCGACACCACAAGTTTCCAAGGAACTAAGACAGTGGTTTATTGAGTCTGCTTGGAAGTATTGTCCTGTCTTCCTTGGCCTTTTTAGACACATAGGACTTGTATATAAACAAGCTTTTGATTTAATTCTGCTCCCAACTAAGTTGAGTTAATTGGCTGTACAAGTCTATGTTTAAACCAACACTGCTGGGGTTGAGGAGACTTTGCCCATCATTTGTTCCTGTATGATAATAAAACAGAGTTATTCTTTAGGGCATACCCAATAACAATAGCTATTTTATGACTGGTGTGCATATTGTGATTGCATTCTCGGATTCGAGGGGGCAATTTGTGTCTCAACTTCAAGCCACTGGTCACTCAAACAATATATTCACTCACTCCCATTCTACTAAAATCTATCCAAATTGTCAACTCAAAACCGAGAATCTAATCACAATAATTTAGCGATTTAGCATTTTTAAAACTTTTTCCCGTAGCCTATGGCTTGACAAGTATGGCTGTGAATTTATTCAATGTAGACCATATGTTCAAATGAGAAGAAAAGGATTGGTTCTGCGTCTAAAGTAATCTGTTATAATTATAATCTATAGAGTGGATTTCAGATGACTGTAATTACTCCTATAGGTTTTGTTCAGAATTCGTGTAATTACTTTGCGATTGGTTTACTACAGTCATATGAAAACCACTCTATACGAAAATTAAAGCTTTTAGTATAATTTCTGAAGCGAAAATTTCAGCTCTCGCGCGTAGCGCTATCCATGTACAGACATTTATATACGAAAATGATCTTTGGGTGCCCCTGGAGCTGTAACTGGCGCCGTGTAATCACTTGAATTAATATTTTTCTTGTGAGGGGCCTAGCATGCGTTGACAGCCGAACTAATCCTGGGTTTAGTTCAACTCAACCCAGGTTTAGTTCGGCTGTCAACGCAGGCTCCGCAAGCTTCGATGAACTACATTTCATGTTTCTCCTATTCTCGCCCGTTTTGGCCATTCGAGACGAAACATAAAGCGTTGTGGATGGGTACAGCAAACTAAGAACTGCAGCGATTTCTTTTTTCATCTGAATGAGATCCGCACCGTCGAAAGTAGCAGCGTCTATTTCTATTGAAAATTGATCTATTTACTTTTATTTAAAAGCACACATAAAAAAAACAGCCAAAACATCCTTCAAGTATGGAACTAAAACATAGAACATGTTGAATTCGTGAGAACCAAATAAAATAGATTAAGTCAATACCTTATCTTCTTCCATGTTGTTCGCCATCTTGGATTCTACACAGCCTCGTTTCAGTACTGCCAGCCTCGATTCCACGATAAACCATCGTAAAACCATTGCGGATAAGTGATATCAGAGAATTGGTTATTTAGCAATAACCACTTAGTTAATTTGGTTATATGCCAAAAACCATTTTACGCCGTATTAAACCCTTTTACACCGTATTGCTTATATCTCTAAAACATTTTTTATTACCTAAGGCATTTGCGGCATATAAAGGAAATGTATGCATATAATGAAAATACTTACATATAAATATTTTTACATTTGGCACCCCATAGTGATACAGGCAAGTATTTGGATTTATTTTTGCGAGCAATAAGTAAAATGTCTGCTAGGCTTCCACTGCATATCTTGCTCATTTTTGATGGCTTTTGGCATAATACCACTTGACTCACTGCCTATCTGCACCCAATTTTGACCTTGATATGGTAAAATGACATCACAGTCATAAAATAAATATATCTTTTTTACTGGCTGGGTCGGTCCGTATAGGGAAATACTGTGACCAAGGAAATAAAAGCTTTTTATTTCCCATCTACAGTAATTGCAGTTGCTATGTTTTTGTTTGTTGCTGGAGGATAGTGAGTGAGTTGTTGTTGTTTACAAAAGTCAAGCATCTCAATAAACGATGTCACATCTCACTAAAGCAATTGAATCTCAGATTGAGGGGCCTGTTTCATATAGAAATGGGATACTCTGACACATGGGTTGACTCTCCCTTCTCGTACTGTAGCCTCTATTCATCCTTACAGTGTTTACATGATGCACCCTAACACCCTGCACCCTAACCCATTACACTTATACGGAATAAAGATTATTACTTATTACCATGCAAAAAGAGAATAAAACTGTTTTGTGCAACATCCTGGAATGCCAATTTGAAAAACTGTTTTCAGTGGCAGAGAACACCAAAACATTGCGTTGTTAAACCAGAAGCAGCACACAGCACCTAGGGCTTACATTTTTTTTGCTTACAAGTAAACAAATGTTAGGAAAATCTAGGCTGGACATAATTGTACTGTACAGTCTTACCTATTGGGCTAAACATGTTCCCTATCATCCCGTTTGGAAGTGCCACCGACTGAAACTTCAATCCATGCACCCGTTTGTGGCCACTGTATACCATATTTTGGTGTTCATTTGGGCGACAGATAGGCCGGACAGTCCCATCGACAAAACCAAAACAGTTGTCAAGAGGGGAACCTTTTGCAGATATCGCCGTTGTGTACTGTTCGAGAGCTCCGGCATTCATTAGTTGGTGATTCCACTGCAATATCCTGTGTCCATGTAGTTCATAAATATAATCAATCATGTGATTGTAGATCATGCAGATAACAGGCACAGGTCTTGCAAACCTCGGGATCAAATCAAGGTATCGGCAAGGATAGGCAAGGCGCTTGAGTACAATGCAAAGCGCTTCCGTGCCAGTACAAACGCTTCTCTGGTAGCAAGTGATGGTATCTGGAACTTGCAAGGCTTCTACTAGTAGCGGTATATCCCGTTTGTTAAACCGGAACTCAGATAAACACTCATCGTTCTCCAAAAGATCCAAATCAAATCGCTCGTAGTTATCGTACGGCAGGTCCAAATTATGAGATGTGTTGGCATCATAAAGCAACAAAAACTCTTCGTCGTCGATTATTCCATCGAAGTGACTCAGTAAAAGCTGTTCCCTCGCGTCTTTTAGCGAAGGCATCGATTTTGCATTTAGAAAAACGAAGATATAATTGCGAAAAACTAAAATGTTACCGATATTTCAGCTCACGTTGCCGTTTTTGTTGCTTAATTTGTTTACATCTTCACGCGCCATTGTGTTCTCTCCCCAGGCCACACGCGGAATTCACGTCGCCGTTGCCGTTCTCGTTTCCGGTGCTTAAGGACGGTGCCCACAATTAATGACAAGCAGGTCGAGTTTATTGAAAATAGCAAGGCCAACTTACGAAGTCGGGTTCTCTTTCAAACGATAACGACTTTTTTTTGTCATTTACAAAGCGATTCTTGGTCAAGCCCCGGGTCAAACATTATTGAAATGAAACTGCACTTACGGCATATAACTTGAAGTGTAAATAAACATTAAGTTTTCTGATTCATTTGTTGTTATTTTGCGTAAAGTCCGTAAAGATATCTAGACTTTTAGGTATCAAACCTACGGCTACTTTTACTCAGAGAACAATTACGATACTTTTAATAAATGTAAACTTTTGTAGGTTATTTCCCCAATAAATTTCCAACTGAAGGTAATTTACAGAGAAAACAAAGAAAAAAAGAAGAAAAAGGAGAAAAAAGAAAATTCTACGGCCGCGGGTGAGTTCCGAACACCGGGTACTTGCAGTGTCGCTTGCAGTCCGTCTAGCGCCTTAGCCAACTGCGCCATCGACACTTATCTGTAAACATTACTGATTAAAATGCTAGATATACAGAAATCCGTATAGAATGCGCGAGCAGGATGCGCAGTAACATTAGTAGGCACCGTCCTTAAAGTCTCTATTAAACCTATAGCATTCTCGTACCCAGAGCTCCCCAGCTCGTCTGCTCGCAGGGGAGGCTCTGGGGACATCCATTTGAGGGCCGTCGCTGATTGGCTAATTTTGAGCGTTGGAGCATGCGCTGAAAGGTCTTTCTCTCAGCGGCTCTGTATTAAATCTCGCGCATGCGTCAGTGGCTGTCACCAGAGTCTCCCCCGTGAGGTTACGAGCCGGGGAGCTCTGGGTTCGAGAATGAACCTATAGTGTCCACCGTCCGTCCGCCGTCCGTGTACACATGGGAGCCCTGTGGTATGCAAAGAAAAAATTATATCTCCTCAAGACAACCATACTTGGGATATTTTGTATATGCCACAAGGGGGGTGCTGTAGCACGGTCACGTGATGTGACGTCATCGATGACATCATCAGTGATTGAAAAATTAATATCTCGTGAAGGGAAGACTCTAAAACAACCAAACTTGGGTAGTGTAGTCTAGTATTTTATTTTCACTGCATACCTATTACCGCATCATGGTAAGTTAAGTTATGGGATGTGTCCGCGACTACCATGGGCAGCAGTAGGCATGCAGCGAGGGCGAGGAGCATGTAGTGTCCCCAACCGACACCAGGGGAGGTGGGTGGGGCAAAAAAACGCTTGACCACCCGTTACGCCGATAACTGACAACGGAACACAGAAGACGCCGGAAATTTAAACTATAGGGGCCGCAAAGCATCATGCACGCCAGTATGCAGCTAACACCGATTGATTGGGCGATTCCGATAAACTTTCACGATGCGCTAATTAATATGCAGATGAAAATAGTATTTTATTTTCACTGCATACCTATTACCGCATCATAGTAAGTTAAGTTATGGGATGTGTCCGCTCCTACCCATGCCCTTACAATATTCATTGCTGACTATGCGAAAGCCACAGAAAGTGGAAACGAGGAAAAGGAAAGATCATAAGATGGGATAAAATGATAAGACAGGATTGGATGATAGCTCTTTAAAAGACTTCTCTTCCAATACTCAGATTTCCTCTTTAACAAGACAGAAGCTTCTATGGTGCCTCTTTAGCTCAAATATCATTGAAAGAATGAACTGTTTTCTCCAAAGCGGACTGTTGTCGCTATTGCTTTACCACGCAGAAGTACTAGTAAATTGTTGGAATAGTAGGTCAATAATAATAATACTATATGGACTTCTATAGCGTATATGCATTGCTGTTCTAAGCGCTTTACAATATAACAGTTAAGTTGGGTGGGTTCACACTTAGGCCTCGGCTGAATGACAAAGCCGGCAAGAAACATGACGAAAGACCGCCAAAGCGACTGAAGCGAAGCAATTGCAACCTACAGCCTTCAATCACATCGCACGGCGAATGCAAGTGAGTTTTCGAAAAGGGTAAGGTACTGTGCGTTATACTTAGATCGTACTTCGGTAGCTTTGAAGACGCGGCCGTAAACATAACTACAAAGTATCTTACTTGAGCAGCCAACATGGCGTTCACACTGAAAGTATACCCTAAGCATACTCAAGACCTCCTTACGAGCGTTAGTGTAAACCCACCTAGTATGAAAAGTATGGCGTCCTCGTCTATGTCACTTATGCGGCCACAGACGGCTGTGAGAATGGGGCTGTTCCACGTGATTGGCTGGAATTAGCATCCGCGTCGTCAGGGTACAGGCAGGTCGTACAGCGACGCGCAGGTTGAGTCTAACAATCTATGAAAACGGAACTGTGAAAAGCGGCCTAGAAAACACACCGAAAGGCCAACAAACTCCGCTGAAGCACCCCAGGAAACTGTCAAAAGCAACGCACTGAAGAAAGGCCAACCATTAACGAGGTAACGGGAAAACTAAGTGCTCCTTTTGGATAAAACGCAGGGGGTCCTTTTAATTTCAGGGGGTGTAACCACGATTAAAGGCGGAAATACATATACATAATATAATTGAGTCCATTACAGGAAAAGGCTAAGAAAAGACATTAATTCCCTGAGAGACTGGTGCAAAGGTAAGGACACGCCTGTAGTAACTATTAGTGAGAACCATGTGATCCACCAATTTCCATGCCTTTTCCGAGAGCGTACAGTCAAAGTCGTTAACCAGATTCTCTACCTCCGCTTTAGGGTTCGGTTATCGGTGTGTGTGCCCATTCCATGAAACTTCCAAAAGAGTTAACATCCTCTGAAGTGCCTTTCGGTTATCTCGGGATCGGATCTCACGTCCGGGGGTGTTGAAGAGGAACCCCGCCCTAAGGGCGCTTAGACATGTCATGGAGACAGTCATGGAGAAAGCGCTAGTTCTGGATTTCCGTGAGGGCCTACAGCCCTGTGATTAGTGGAATACATACCAAGAACATTTCGCCAAAAACTGTTGTTTTGCCGACGTTGCAAAGCTTCCTTATTAGGAAATTCCCCCTTACCTTTTTTGGATGGTCTTATTTGGATGGTACTTTTCCTAATATCTTAGCGAAAAAGCAGGAAATCTACCAAAACTTGCAGATATTGGAGAAACATCATATTCTTGGTCGCCATTTTGTTTTTGCCCCCCGCCGAGGGACCTGAGACACGGTTTGAACACCACAGGCAACCCGCGCGGATTTGCCAAAAGAGACGACAACACTTTCTAGATACGAATATGCGATGCCCTGGACTACCTCTCGCACATACAATCTGCAAGATGGGAAGCTTAACTGAAAAAGACGATTAAGTGTTTGAAGGGATACTATGGCGGATGACAAAATGCTCTCTCTAAGGGCTATGAAAGCATCCGTTTCATCCTGTGGGACGAGAGAGCCGCATATAACCCTAAAAAGCTTACAGAAGTGAAGGAGATGTATTTCTCAAATGTGATGAAATACCCTGTTTCGATAAGGATCGATAACAGACGATATATGCCGCGGCTTCGGCATTCTGATGGCTCGGGGCAAAACCAAAGTGCGATGTAAGGGAGGTAATTGTATCACGTGACGGACATCGATATACTGCGAGAGCGGAGTTAGAGCGGCTTACAAGGTTGTGGTACAAGAAGGTGCTCACTTTCCAACCGAAGGGCAAAGTATTAAAATGTAAATAGAGGTAATCCAACTGAAAATCAAAGCACATCTCGGAAGAAGGGTTAAATAGCACATAGTGCCGCCTTTGACCCAGAAGTATGAACCTCGGCAACTAAGACACACAGATAATCCAGCTTGAAAGGGAGATCTCTAGTCCAAAGGTAACAACAACCTCTCGTCGTGGCAGACGACTCGGTGGCATAATGGCTGTAAAACGTCGGTCTGCTTTTAGTGGATTGGCTCACAAAAACATTTTGGAATTCTGATTAAGTTTTGTTGCCATGGTAACAGTGACTCGCAATCCGCCATATTATAAATATTATAAATAGCAATTTCTTTTTCATGTTTGTACGCTAGTCTTTCTGTAACCTAACTAGATATGTCTTAATAAAGACATTTTCCAACAATACCATATATTACAAAAGCAAGTGAAAGAACAATATATGTGAAAGAAAAAAAATATATATATATATTTTTATTTTCTTAAGAAATTCCAAGTTATCCAATTAGCTTTACCTGAAGATAGTTGTCCTTTATAAATAGATGACAACCTTTAAATTTCACCTTCTCCTGTGCGAGTTAAAGAGGTCTAAATAAAACAATCCAAGATAGCCACAACTGAGTCACGTGATAAGCGCCTCCATGGTAACAAAACTAGGTTAAAATATAGCTCTTCTTGAAACTATTGTACTAAACAATTCCAATGATGATCCATAGTAACATGAGATATGAAGAATAATCTATTTTTTCAGGCAAATGCGTTTTGAGCCATGTCTTAAACCCACTGAGGAGGTCTCGAAGGCTAAACAGTAAGTGAGAGGCTAAGTATGGTTGGAAAACATTGTCGACCTCTCCCAAAAACAAGATATCTCCAGCGGTTATAAAAGTAGAGAATGAAGGCACGATAGAGAGTTATAACAATGGGCGGTAAAGGGGCGTAGTAAAATTTCTACTTGAATTTTTTCTTCAAATGGGTCGAAGAAATGCCCTACCCGGACGCCGTCGCGAATGATTCGGCGAGGATCTACACCATGACGGTTAACAAATAGGCAAGAGACTCCCATACTGGTAAGTTACCGTGACCATTCCCGCCTTGAAGAATTTGAAATTAACCGGAGGGGCCAACGAAGGGTTGGGTTCCCTGTGTGATACTACACACATGAGTATCCGTTGCGTCTTTCTTATTTCTGCGGCAGCCGTTACGCGCGAGATGAAAAACAAATTACCGCTTGCTTAACAAAAACAAACAAAACGATGCGATAACTAAAAGGGAACCCAACCCTTCGTTGACCCCGGCCCTGAACACGAAGAACAGGGTGGTATAGAACACAGAGCAGGCTCCCCAGGGTCAACGAAGGGATAAAGGGTACACAAAAAATATAGAACCTATAAACCTGACAAATGTTTTCTAAACGACCAGCGGGGTCCCTGTGATATGGGAATCTTTTTTTTTTTTTTTCACCATTGTTGATAGAAAGCACAAAGATACCGTCATTAACAGCCTAGCTGTATGTATCCTCCCTGTGTAGAACTAAACGAGATAGCATAGGGCGCGTGGTGGGAGAAAAGGAAAAAAAAAATGTGTCGCACTGTAGTGGCTGTATCCGAAGTGTTTTTTTGTCTTTTTATAATAAATATATTTGTTTATTCCAGCAATGGTCGAGGAAAGTGGTAAGAAAGAAATAATGCAAGCAAAGTACTTCAGTTTATTATTAAACACAAAGAACCTGCTCTGGGTAAGCAGTTTACTACGAGTCCAAAATCCATAACCATAACTGGACCTGGTACGTTGACCACCACGCGGCTTCAAAATGGCGGCAGCTTCTATGGCAATTTAGTTAGTACAAGGTCTAATAAGATCCAACATCTCCTGGGGATCAGTAAATACCACTGAGCGCGCGCGGATTTAATACGAGCTGCAGCAAATTTATCGGCCTAAGCATGAGTTTTTTTAGTATGGCACAAGGGCGCCTCCTGTGTTTTCAACTTGCTATAGCGCCTTAACTGTCCTTTACGGACCCTATGGTGGATAGGACAGAACAGGAATATGTATGCTGTAATTATACGAGTAAAATAATTAATAATCTTCACAGTAGCAAAAATGACCCTTGAAACGCCAATGCTCGCCTGTTTTTCTGGTCAGCGGTTTCTCAACGGAAAATGTCATTCACAATGGCGGCCAGTTCAAAAGGTCCCATTTTGGATCTTCAACAGGTGATCGCTCAGATCCAGGAATCGGATAGCGAAGAGGAAATCGGAGATGATGAAAAGGGAGAGGATCAAAAAAGGGACGGGCTTAAAAGATTTTTGGAGGGCTACAATGGCGGGGCAGCCTTTAATTCGACTTATTTTGCAGCCACCGGCGCCGAGTTGCTTCTACCACTTGTGCAAATTTCACAAAACGCACCATCCTTCGATCGCCTTTTGAGGGAAAGTTCTGTTTCGTCCAGTGTGCTGTTTAGGAAAGAGGCCAAGTTCTGGTTAAAATCATTAAACCGTCGCTTGGGGGGCAGAAGAAGACAGATCAACCCTTTTTACTGCGAATATCCCGTGACATACCGGAGGAACTGTTTTCTTTTGTCGTTCGACTCGTACGAAGTATGCCGTTGTTTGCCGAGCCACACTGTTACTACGCAAAGAACAGAAAGGCAGAGGTTTTATCCTTTACTTCTTTTAGAACCGTAGTGCAATTTTTTTCAGTACTGTCTGGTATCTCTACTAAAGACACTAAGACGTTCTTCAAAAAAACTCTGGGTGGAGCTCGCAAAGGGAACAAAGTGCTCGTGTTAGTTTCTGAGGAGAAGGATCTGGCCCTTGTTTACAAAACGCAGAGGGGGCAGCTCAAGATCTGCTTTCACTATGGGGAGTGGAACACTTATGGTGAGCCACAACACACATAGATCTTTCTTATCTTATATTTGAATAATTGACGAGGCATCTATTTATGTGTGCTGTGAAGATCACCATGAGCTGTAAAAACCGAAGTTTAAAAGGTTGCCATCAATTTCCTATTAGTTACTGAATAGGCAATTCCAGAAAATAATGTACTCCAGCGACAGGCGGCATTTGGAAATTCTGAATGGAAGGGGTTTTTCAAGCTTGGAATTCTGCCTGCATGGGGGGGGGGGGGGGGGTGGGGGGGGGTTGAAGCTGGAAGCTAGGTTAACCTCTCAGGAATTATATATGCATGGGGAGGGGGCATAAGCCATTTTGGTAATTCTGGATGCATGGGGGTGGGGGGGAATATTCTGGATGCATGGGGAGGGTGGGGGGAGGAGGGAACTAGTGCCGCCTGTGCTGGGGGTACATATATTTTATGGAATTGCCCAATGTAAGAATTACCAAAAAGCAGTCAGTGGAGGCAACCATTTAAGATTAGGTTACATTAATTCCACCACCTCACAGATGACAAGTTGTCAAAATATCAGTCACTACTCTCACCTAGATGATCATTCTCCCTGAAAGATGGTGCATGGTGACTTACAGTTTTTATGTTCCTATCCGAGAAGAATAATACTAACAACATACTGAGATGCTGCATGAATGGCTTACAGTTTCGTGTCCTTATCTGAGAAGAATAGTCACTGTAGAACTGATTTAAGCTTACAATATGAAACTAGTCCCTTGCATAGTAACAGTGTGGCCTTTGGCTTACGGGTCTTATGTCCCTATCTGAGAAAAATAACTTTATTTGCATACTGAGATGGTACATTGTGGCTTACGGTTTTATGTCCTTATCCCAGAAGAATAACTACACTCACATACTGAGATGGTGCATGGTGGCTTACGGTCTTATGCTATGCAAGTACAACCCAAAGGACTTACTGGGGTTCATTGGGCAGTCCCCCAAAAAATCTGCACTTGCCCTGCTGAGGACCCCTGTCACAGCTACCCAACCAGGATTTTTTTTATTTGAGCCACCTGCTCTGGAATTCCAGTGAATTGTTTCATGACCAGCCTGGAATTTGTGGTTAGCCACCCTGGAATTTTGTACTTTAAGGAATTCCAAGCTCCATTTTGACTACCCGCCCTGGAATCCTCAACAGGGGGTACAGATTTTAAAATGCTACTGCCCATTACCATAAACTTAGTAGGACTCTCAAAGCACATCAAGATATTGTTATAGTGATGGTTAATTTTTATTAAAAATACACCTTTCAGTTATACAGTACAATTCAAAGCTCTTTATAGGTGTATCAAATTTTATTACACACTTTCAAATTTAATTTGAAAGGTACAAAAGTATGTTTTACATGCAAAAAGACATGGTATAAAATTGTTCTTGAATCCAATGTATATTATGTACATCAATAGATGCTAAAAAATATATTCTAGACAATACACATTCAAATAGATATATTTACAAAATCTTGGAACCCACATTAAGGGTATACAGAAATAAAATATAGTTTTTCTATTTACATTTTTATACATTGTTTAATTGGTTGCAATGTTAATGTTGTAAGTATCTTAGCAGGGGTAGATCCAGGCAGGGTATCCATAGGAGCACCAAACACCCTGAGAATGGCTATTCCCTTAGAAATTTACTATATTAACTGTATGTCAATTGTACAATTGGGACACCATGTTTCTGAAATCCAGCATATGGATACCCATTTGGGAAATCCTGGATCTTTCCTAGCATTACAACAGATTAATTAACATTACAACAGATTATGTAAGTATATGATAGCTCTAGAGGATACAATCTGCAACAGATTTTAGCACAAATGAGTCTTACTACCGGTACTCATTAAAAATCTGATGTAAGATAGAAAGTTTATGGGATTTTTTATAAAAAAGGACAGATTGGCACAGTAAACTCACCATTTCAGTCAAGGAACATGGAAATAGAAGCATTTGAATATGTTTTCTGCATTCGATCAACATTCAGTACTACTGCAGCACACATTGTATCCAGTCTGTGCTCAACCCTCCAACTAAGTGTACCATATGCTTTTATATCCATGGTCCATGTGACCGATTTTAATATGCATTGTAGTTATGGTTCCAGAAATTATTCTCTCCCCCCTTGGACATTCCAGAGTGGGGGGAGGGGGTCAGTTTACCTGATCTGTGGGGGGGGGGGGGGGGGGGGGAGGGGGTCAGTTTACCTGATCTGTGGGGGGGGGGGGGGGGTCACTCTTCAACACCCTTCCATGGTTGGGGGGGGGGGTGGGGGTGGATATTCTCTGGAACCACACATTAGCAATGGCACAGCAATGGCAAACTACTGCCTTCCAAGTGTTGTCCCAGCGATAATGAATAATAAACCTCTCATATGGATCATACTTGTTGTGGAGCATATTTTTTCCAAAGTTCTCTTCAATTAAAAGTCACACACTGCTGCTACTTCAGAAATCAATGGTCAGTTTACCTGATCTGTGGGGGGGGGGGGGGGGGGGGGGTCACTCTTCAACACCCTTCCATGGTTGGGGGGGGGGGGTGGGGGTGGATATTCTCTGGAACCACACATTAGCAATGGCACAGCAATGGCAAACTACTGCCTTCCAAGTGTTGTCCCAGCGATAATGAATAATAAACCTCTCATATGGATCATACTTGTTGTGGAGCATATTTTTTCCAAAGTTCTCTTCAATTAAAAGTCACACACTGCTGCTACTTCAGAAATCAATCAAAAAGGTATGACGCACAGTGAGGGATACTCGGCCAAACAATAAACCATGCTCACAGTGGCACACTCTCATAGGCCTGGCCAGGGGGGTAATACAAGGACATCCAATAATATTTTTCAGAAACACCCCATTTACAATAGTGAAATACCTGAAAAACGTAAGCCTATGGTTCCTAAATACCCCAAATACCTGGTAGGGCCTGGGAGTGTCTTGTGACACTGGTGCGTTTTAATGCATGTGACATGTTTGAGGGAGGATTGGGATGTGCATGTCCTCCTGTGTTAAATGAAATGCTGAGCATGACGGGCATATCCAGGCCTTTTGGTTTTGGAAGTCACCTCAGGACTAGACTTGTGACTGGGTCTGAAAAACCATTTAGCCACAATGACTATCGTAAACTAGATCTATCTACAAAATAGTTACCGGTAATAGTGAGAAGATACACAGGTTTTTTTTCTCTCTTTGTGAAACATTTGTAAGCCAGTGCTTCCTTTACTTACAGACAGATACACCCTGCATGAGAAAGGCATTTTGTACAGGTAGCCTTTCATTGGGCTGTTCCAAAAAAAATTGTACCCCCCTATCGAGGAACCTGGAAATTCCACAGGGATCACTGTGTTTGGCCCTGGCCCTTTCCACAGGGTTTGTTGATTTTGACCCTGGCATTTCCACGGGGTCAGTGAATTTGACCCTGGAATTCCCACAGGGCCATTCATTTTACCCTGGAATTTCCACAGGGCCATTCATTTGCAACTGTGGAATGTCCACAGGCACACAAGAGACTGAGGAATTTCCACAGGGGTTGCTTCAAATTTCCACAGGGGGAAAGCAATTTTTTGAAAATTTGAGTTCCTCGATAGGGGGGTACAATTTTTTTGGAACAGCCACTTCTTTGCTCAACAGAAGAAAACCATACAAGCAAGGAAACATATATAGAGGATATTACATGGTCGTGTGGAGATATGAATGTTACTACCATTTGCGTCCATCAATGAAGCTTGACGATTTTTTTTGCAAAGGTTTACTTTTCAAACGTGCATGTTTTGTTGATATTTTGTCATGTTTCTCGCTTGCTGATTGGCTGCAGTTTCGACCGTTATTTTTCAGCCAATCAGAGAGCGGGAAACGTAACCAATTCTCGACAAAACCTGCACGTTTGAAAAGTAAACCTTCACAAAAAAATTGTCACACTTCATGCATGGACGCAAATGGAAGTATCTTTGAGTGTTGAAAATTTGTGAGCGCAACAAATGAGTGAGATAAAATTTTCAACACTCGAAGAAAAATTTTTATCTCCAACCATCATGTAATGTTCTGTTTATTATATAAACATCAATGAAATACCAAATTCTAGTTTTACTTGAGTTATGCTTAAAAATCGAGCATTGAGCAAAGGCAAGTGTGAATATTTTCACACGTGAAAATAATAAGCAATTATTGGATGAGGTTGAGCATGACATCGATAATTGTCAAGGCTGAGGTTTGTGTTATCTGCCGAAGCGAAGCAAGTCTGAGGACTTGACAATTATCGATGTCATGCGAAAACCGAATCCAATAATTGTTTTATTATTCATTGTCTGATATAAATTCAATTTCTTGTGTCGAACACGTCGCAAAGCGAGCAGCCACCGTGAAAAGAAAAGAAACACAAAATTTGCCGGGTTTTTGCAATTTCGCACGAACTGCCGCTGAAATAACTTGCAGGCTCGGTCCAATAACCTGTACAGAGAACTGTTTCCGCTGAAAATAGCGTGGGCTCAGTCCAATAACCTCTACAGAGAACTGTTCCCGCTGAAAATAGCACTGGCGCTTACAAACTGCCAGAGTTGTGCGTAGACTTTGAGCCAATCAGAAAACGATTACTGAGTACAATGAATAATAACATGTTTTCACATGTGAAGATATCAAGTTTTCGTGTGTGGGAGATCACCCAGTATTTTATTAGTGTTTATATAATAAACATAAAATAGCACTTACCTATTTTCCCTGCTGCTTTTCTCTTTCACTTTAAGATACCACCTGTCCAGTCCTTACACGGGCTCTGATTTGCTCCCGTAAGTGATGTCCACAAAACCTGCACTGAGCTAGGGATACATCTTTCTCAAAGCCACAATAACAAAATTTGTTATCACCATGGCACCGCTTAGGGATGTAGGACTGTGTTTTAGCCTTGGGATTACTTACATTATGCCCCCTTTCTCTGAGCCAAATCAAGGTGACATACTCATGGAGGAATATCTGCTGCCAGCGATGATGGTAGTAGGTGTTCTTGCTATATGTGGCAATGGACACATGCTTGGCTTCTCGCCCTTCCATGGAGTTTAGCCCGAGCCCCATGCCATACTTCCTCTTCATATCAGCAGCATGTGCTGGCACAATGTGCCCCACCGTCCACACTGTTGGATTGACTGTTGACTCATAAAGACAATTAGTACGAAAGTAGTACGAGCATAGCCGTTTCAAGAGACTTACCTCCTGGTCAGTGATAGTCAGTCGACTGAAAAGAGCAACAATATCACGTAAGAGAAGACACACATATGCAGAAACATGACATTTCTTCTGTTGAATTCTTGATGTTCCTACCTCTAACACATCAACTAAATACATAAAATTATGAAGAAACTGACGGGAATCTTTTCCTGTAAACCTGTAGTCAAACTCTTTCCCTTTCCCTTTTGTCTCATTAAACCACCTAACAACTTTCTTGGCTAGCCTAGACAAATTACACTTGGTACGCAGAGTTTCTACATATATGGCCAAAGCACATCTTCTTGGGAGTTCTGCAAAAGAAAGTTCTGATGTCACAGGAAGTTTGGTCTTATCACAAGCAATATTCAAGAGATGTCGATGAGCTAAAGCACATGCATTGTTCTTCAGATGTAAAGGATCCACATGGGCACGGTCAATGAGCTCTCCAACCAATGGGACAAACTCCTGCCTGCTTTTCTGTTGAGAAATAAATGATGTAATTTTAGTTCTCTTTGTCTTTTCCTTGATCTTTTCAGCATTTACACTTTGTTTCTTCTTCTCTACTTCCTTTACAACTTTTAACCTGCTACTATACTCCCAGGGATGCCACATATTAGATGCTTCAGGTCCGAAAGTCCCATCTACTTCTTTTGCATTAACTATATTAACATCTGCAAAAGTAGAAAAATAGAAAGCACTGTTGCTGAGCTCCCCTCCCAGATATGCTAGCATCTTCATGTCATTTGGAAGCTCTGAAATAATAAACCTGACATTGCTGTAAGTGGTGTCATCACACTTAATAGTATAAGTAGACTTCTCAATTCGGAAGATGTCGTTAACCAGAGACTTGACAAATCTTGTCACTGGCAGGCAGCTTTCAGAGCAATTTGCCCCGAAAAGAAGGAAGTTCTCATTACTACTTAACACACCTTGTCCAATGTTTAAAAAGCTCACCAGCCATGAGGTTGCGGTGTCCTCCTTCCCAAATGGGGCTCCATCACCACCTAGGGCAATGTAAAAGATGGAATCATCAAAATTCTGAATATCATAATGGTGACGGTTTTCCAGATAATACTGTGCTAATCTTAACAACAGCCATTCTAGATTACGATAACACCCATGCACTTTCTCCTCCTCATCCATGTCATGGCATAGAGTATCACGCACACTGTGCAACTCACCTATGTCAATTGATTTAATGAAGTGCATCAGTCTGTGATATGGGACAAGTCGTGGAATGGGGCAGTTTGCCACTGTGATGCGTCTAGATTTAAGCTTCTTGTTGCGCCTGATTATTTGCTTATAGGCAGTTACCTTATATGTAGATTTATACTTATTCTTACCCATGACCCCTTGCTATAATAAGTGGCTATTGATCTTTCCATATTTTGGTTGGATTTTTCGTACTCATCTACACTCTTTCTATGTACTATAGGGATAGCACGCTTTATGTTTGTGCTCTTACTAATACCTGATGCTATTGTATCTACTTTAACTTTTCTATCTATGGTCTCTATTAAGCCTATTGCTGCAGCCTTGCTCCCTCCATGAATTTCCTTAGCTGCTTTGAAGGTTTCAGCTCTTCTCTTTCTGCCTGCTGCTTTACTAAGCTCTCCAGTTGGACATTTTTTCCTTGCATTTACAGACCTTTTTGGCAAGAATGACATTTTGCCAGGTCTAGAATCACATCCTGTATCTCCAATTAACTCTGTCTGAATCTCCTTCCGGTCCTCGATCTCTGTTATCAACGTTTCTACCTGAATTCCAAAAAATTTCATTGAATCTCAGATTAGGGCAGTGGCAGCTTTGTTCCATTGATCTGGCTACAAAGGTACCAAGTGCAAAAGCGCGCGAAAAATTAAAAAGTGAAAATGTAGCAGACCACAGCTGCAATGATTACTCTAGGACAGAGTTATAAATAATTGTAAAATGTATAAATAGTTCTACTTGATTTACCTTTTGATCCAGCCTCTGTAGTCTCGCATTCGCGGATCTCACTTGCTTTGCCTTCGCTTCGGCCTCGAAGTTTATCATTTCGATTTCGCCCATCTGTTCCGCAATATCGCGCCTCTTGTTTATCGCCATCTCCCTCAGCTCTTTCCCTCTCTTCATGTACTTCCCCACGTTAAATCGGGGCATTTTGAGGCGAATAAATCGCGCGAAGTAAAGGCAAACTCAAAAAAATAAAAACATAGCGATCACCTCGATTCCTGGACCTCTCTCTCTCGTTAATCATTCACATAATCAAATGTAAAATGAAAAAAATAAAACAAGCCACTTGACCAAGAACTTTTCTCGATTCTACATTTCAACGGTTTTTGTCAGAATAATAGCAATAATTTCACTACGAAGTCGCTTCACAACCTTGGCAAGTTTGGTACCAAAATGAAGAACGCTTCCAGCTCGAGCAGAATTTATAAGTCGATATTCGATCGGAGTAGGTCACGAGCGAAAAGCGACTGTTAGAAAATTACGTCATTTTGAGTTCGTAAATTAGAACCCAGTCTCCAATAACGGCTTCACGTCCAATATGGAGCGCGTCACGAAAAACATTGGCGTTTCGCGGGTCATTTTTGCTCGGCGTCACAATTATACGTCTAATTAAATTGCTGACAAAAAGAGAGATTGTGAATCACCTCTCGCTCTGTGTTTGGTTATTTGTTGAATTTCTATGCATTTGATAGGATAGTGAATTACTCATGAATTTTTTCACAGCAGTTATGTGAAAGCCGCTATACAGTGTATTTTTACTATAAATAGTTGTTAATTGTTGCAAATGTTTTAAACTACTTAAAAAAATGGAGAAGACATCCTCCCTTCTAGTGTTGTCTGTTTTAAAACAATTGGAAGTGAAACTTGATATGTTTCATTAAAGTTGCTATGCAAATTAGCTACAACCACTAGTGGTTGTATCAGATTTACAACATGCTACAGTATGCCCAGGGGGGACTCCCCTATTTTTGGGGCAGGGGTGCTTGTCAGGAACTTTCAATTTCATCCCTAAAAGGTACCATACATGGCATCGCTTAGTTGACTTGGGCTCCTAAAAGGTATCAGCAAAACCTTTATTTTTTACGAGGGAGAATACGTCTGAAATTCAGGCAACTAAGGGACCGTTCATTTTTTATCAGGAGAGGGGGCTGGTGGAAATGAGGGGGGGGGGGGGGGGGGGGAGTCACCAATAAAATACAAGCACATACAGGGAGGAAACGAAAAGTTTGTATTTTTACAGCATGCAATATGTTTGTTACATGTTTCAACTCGCTTATATGTTTCTGATTTCACTAAATACTTAATAAAAATTTCGGCACACTTCGCGCGTATGACGAATTTAACATCTAATATGCTCTTTTACTTTTTTGATAAGAACAAATAAACCCTCTCAAAAATGCCCTGCACTGATAGGCCTGCCGTGCAGTCTATGTACGAAAGAACACCCCACAGGTATAAGCATAGAAATTCGTCATTTGGGCTGCGCTTCACGCACATGAATAATAATAATTTCTTCATTTGCGGTGCGCATGAAAAATATTACCTAAAGGCTCAGGATCCCTTCACTAGGAGCTTTCTGGGCTCCTGACAGGCTTTGTTTGCTATACACAAAAAACCTTCATTTACCCTTTTACTGAGGCTTGATGAAATGCGGTTATCAAAAGTTGCCCGCAACGAAAGAATTATGTGACCCCCTCTTTATGTAAAATCTTTTCTACTAGGACCTGAGGTGGGTGTCATGAAAACGTTTAATAGTTCTGAGGGGGGATCGGTTCCTTAGCTTTGACAGAAGTAAGAAAAACGTTAAGAAGAATGAGACTGCATCACTTAGGCAAGAGTCTACCTTACAGGGCAAGCATTTATAATAGAGGGGGGGAAGGCACCAGAAAAAATACATTGGATTTTGGGGGGCCACCTAAAAAAATACGGACATGAAAGGGGGGGCCAACCAAAAATACAGGGTACCCCCTCATTTCCACCAGCCCCCCTCCCTGATAAAAAATGAACGGCCCCTAACAAGTGTAATTTGATTGATTTGCTAGAATGGACCTCTAATGGGTACCTATCTGGAAATGTTTTTTTGCAAGTTTCTAATTTTTCCAGAGGCCTGATTTTAAACCCTAAAAGGTGTGACAAGTACCTGCACCCCAAAAATAGGGGGAGCCCCCCTCCCCCGGGATGCTACGGTCCTGTGATTCTTATTGTGTTTCTATTGTATTGTTCTTATAAACTATTCATGATTTTTTTAAGCATGAAATATAAACTTCTTCTCTTACTCATTGGCTGATTGCATTTTTAAACCGAACCAGGGAGGTTGGAGGACCTATGGAAAATTTTCCAGGGGGGCTGTATTAAACTCTGAAAATTCCAGGAGAGGGGGTGTGTCTGGAGACTGAAATTCCAAGGGGAGGAGTAAAAAAGGTGATTTTCCAGGGACATTTTATCCAAAAAGAGCCCTTACAAATCAGAAATATATTTTGCATATATTCTTCATATATTCTGTTATATGTCACATATATGCTACACATATTTGCTACTGACATATATTCCACATACATTGGGCCACATATATGAAGCATGCAAAGGTAGGAGGAGATTTATAATGGGGGCATATATATGTCACTTATAAAACACATATATGTCAGATGTAGGAAGATTTCTATAAGCATAAACAAGAGAGTTTTAAAATTTCACATACTGTGGAATGAACGTGATCAGATGATTATGTGAATATGTAGTTTTTTAGAAAAAAAAAATGAACAAACTGCTTCTCAAATTATTTCTCGAAACTACTTCTATTTGATAGTAACATTCTATTCTGGTGTATTATCTGATATAATCGCACACATTTTGTTGATTTATTTAAAAAAAAAACACGAAATTGCAAAGCGCCGCCCTAACAAGTATGGCGGTCAATGCCACCAGTGTGAACAGATGATTATTATTGTGATGATTATTTCTCGAAACCATTCTTTTTTTGCTGTGATTTAAAAATAATTGTGATTTGTTTTAAAAACTAGAATCTGCTAGAATCCTGCGCCGTATTTCAATAAACTAATAAAAAACTAAAATAGATGATTAGAGTGATATGCTCGAGCGGAACCTGGGCCGACTCCATCTCGCATCTGATTGGCTTCCATAAAGGCGCATTCAATTAAATTCGTTATATCGCTTGTGGCTCGTATTTCGTTTAAAACGTGAACACGGAATCATGGTTGTTGGAGATCTCTTGAATACGGCATTATTTCTGGCAAATTTGATGCCCTGAAACACTCAGTTGAACATCGTCCTAGTACATAATTGTTTTCTGGCGTTTTCTTGAGGGTACTACCGATGAAAAGCAAGGTTACTTCTTTGTTTAGGTGAGTAACAGCGCGGGGCTATTGTGTCTGTGTTGTGCCAGGATAAACTATCACTAGAAGTCGCACTATGGGCCGTAATATTGCAAGAAAGAAACCATGATCTTTAAAATGCAGTTCGTTTATAAAATAAGACTGTTTATTTCACCTCATTTCAAGCATTGTATTGATCGTATCCCTTCTTGCACGATCTGCGTATTACTCTCGAACCGGCGGCTCTGATACTATAGTAATTATATAGTCAATGAACTGAATCAAACCTTTGTTAACCTACTTTAAACCGGCCTTTTGTCCAATTAAGTTTACTTCTAACATTCAATAGACTAGTAACTAGAAAATTAGTTGCCTTTTGTCATGTTTATGGGTATAAGAGTATGCTATATTGTTGTCGATAAACTCGCTATGTGTTATTGAACTCGATCGCGTTCCGCATGAGCTTACGCTCGCAAATTCGATCATTTAAATGAACTTTCTTACCTTTCAACTGTGTTGAATATTACCCTTTAAAATGGGTAGTAAAAAGGGTTTGCCATATTCGATTGATAAAGGCTACATTTGTATTATTTCTGCTACCGCGATTTCCGCGCATCAGTTTATAATTATATGCGTGCTGTAGCTGATTTCGACACGCACAGCTCCAAAGACAGAGAACTGACATTTCATGCGTTTCCGGTTTATAGAAAGTTTTATCTGTAAACCTTTGAGAACTAATCCGGCATCAGCTCATGATACTCTATATACCTAGAAAACTAGTGTTTTCTTTTATTATGTTTTATAAAGGAACGTCCTTGGAATATCACGCAACTACATGTCGCGGCTATGTTCTGGGTTTCAGTGGTGTGACAATTTAAACAATCAGGAACTATAATGAATTTTTTTTACATTAAAGTGATTTCGACAGGTTCACCTATTAAAGGAAAACTGAAATGGCTGCGTTGCTCGGATTATTACAAAACCGTACAAAAACCGTGCAAATATCCATAGCTTTTTTTTCACTCGAAAGTTACATTTTCCAAGTCACAAGTCGCCCAATCACTGGTTGTTGTGCAGGTTTTATAAATCTTTCTTACACAGACTGGAAATGGTATCGCCCTTGCTCTTCAATAATTTGCTTTGCTTCTGTAGTGCAATTTTTATTTTTAACATGTTTAAAAGCTTTATTTAAATTTTCCTTGAATGAGGGGTTTAGAGTATAACTCTGATACGCAAATCATGTTGCTTAAGGGAAGAGCATGCAGCTCCGAGCACTTGTTGGAAGTGATTGCAAAAAACCACACATATATATAAAACATATATTCCAAGTATATGTGCCATATACGCAATACAGTAAAAACCCGCGTATAAGAACCTGGATTTTTGAATTTAGCCTAAACAGGTTCTTATAAAAATGGTGCTTAAAGCAAATTTAGGCTACCAAGGTTCTTAAAATAGGTTCTTAAATTTTTATATGAATTTCATTTAAATATATCATCTCATAGTACAATATAAATCATTTATACCATAATGCCTAAAGGCTGTATGTCTTTAACAAAACATATGTTCAAATGAACTCAGAGTCAGTTCTCTGAAATGCCACTTCAAACTTGATACCAAGGAGACCAGATAACTTTTTTTCAAGTTATCTGTGATGCTCTAATGAGCAATAAAAAAAAAAATGAAAAAATGTATGGCTCCAGCCCTTGAGGTCTGATCATATCATCATCAGAGCCATCAACTGTCATTAGACAACCAGTCTTCATGAACAGTTTCTTGGCAAATATCTTGTCTGAGGAGAGCTTTCTCCAGGCCTCCCCAGCCCATTGTGTCATGAGGATTCTCCTGTTCTTCGCACTCAACCTATCATGCCACATGTCCAAATTCTCATCCTCCTCTAGCCATTTCTCCATTGCTTCACCAATCTTTGCCTTCATCTGTTTTCCAAACCCAGCATCTATAGGCTGAACTTTGTCAGTATGATTTTCTGGCAGCAGATAAATGATGGCATTGATCTGCTTCCGGCACATATCATGAAAGCCCTTCTCTTGTTGAAATCCAACATTGTCAGCAAATATTACTTTCTCTTGGGGGAACGTCCCAATCCCTGGTATCAATGTCCTTCTTACCCATTCCTGGTTTAATTGGGTATCCATCCAGGCACAGCTTTGAAAGTACACATCAACATCTTGATCATATTGGGCTTTCTCAGCACTTGAAACGTTCCCTTTACCCCGGAACACAATTGCAGGTTTTACATGTTGATCTCCCTCTGCCCGAATGCACAGCTGCAGCGTAGCCTGCCTTTTGTCAAGACCAGAAGAGGGTTGAGAAACCCAAACTTGCTTGTTACCTGTAACATCATAGGTTTTATCCTGATCTACCACAAAGGGCAAAGGAACTTGATCTATATTGTATCGGTTCTGTGGTGTCCATCGCCCATACTTGACATCCTGAGTTGAATTAACTCGTCTTCTTCTTGACTTAACAGCCTCCCTTAGGTCACGGTGAAATTTCTGGATTGTTTGTCTCCCGTCATCAGCTGCAAGTTTTTTCTTGTTTGTTCTTCTCCTGAATGAAATACCATGCCGTTTCTTAAATTTCTGAAACCAGTTATTACTTCCTTTAAACTTACGAGCTTCTTCTTTTCCATAGCATTCTTCGATTTTGTTTTTCATTTTTTTCTTTAGCCATAGTTTTGATACTTTGCATCCTTTCGCTCTCCTTAATTTAAATTCAACTATGACTCGGTCTGATGCAAAGGATATTTCTCGCTGTTCTTTGCTTTTTCACATACAAGCTTTCTCCTCTGTCTTGCCGGCTTCACACCTCCACGATTTTCCTTTCGCTTGTTGCGTTCAAATTCAGCTTTTATCTTAACCCTAATATTGTTCCACTTTACAACAAGTGACTTGCTAACTCCTCGTTCTTCTGCAACCTTTTCCCACTTCTTTTTTACCTTTAGTTCACTGAAAAATTCTAGACGTTCAAGAGTCTTTGCCTTGAATTCAACTGTGTATGACTTTCTCTGGCTGCTTCCTCTCCTGTTGTCAGATTTTGCCACCTCGTACTGTCTCGTATCCACCACGCTTGTGTCATCTAGCACCAGTATGCACTCATTATCAGATATCTTTCTGTTTTCAGTGTAGCTTGGAGTACAAACTGGTTTAGATTTGTTGTTTACATCGCTGCTAATGCTATGTTTCCATCGTACATGTGAATCAAGGTATTTCTTCGCTGCAAAGGATTCTTTGCAAAACTCACATTCGATTGGCCTGCTCTGTAATTTTACAGACTTTGGTAACACACTCGTGATGTCAAACTTCTCTCCTTTTCTTGTTTCTACAGATTTCTTGATTCCACAGTCAAAAAGCGTACGATTCATGTCTCATACTTACACGTGGTTTAAAAACCGGCGAAGATTGTTTGTTTTAGAAATTCAGCCTTAGTGTTGAGCCAGCGATCCAAATCCTTTGTATTGACTTATTGGTCAGCGGTCATTTCCCACCTTCCACGTTGTCCGCCATATTTGTTGTGAAATCAGAAGGGATATTTATCTTCCAAACTTACTTTAATTGACGAGAAAAAACCTGGATATGTTTGAAATGTATATCGAAGCAACTGTGCGAGGCTACCACGCATATCTTGATAATGCATCTGTTCGGATTGGTGAAATATTGACATGTGAAATGGAGCTCGACAATCCTCATGACAAATATGCTGTGGCGGTCAAAAACCAAGATGGAATCCTGGTTGGTCATGTACCAAAGGAATTATCAAGGCCCTGTTATAAGCTACTAAAGGATTCTGGAGAACTTGAAGCAGAATGCATTGGAAATAGGCTCAATGCTGGGAAAGGAAAAGGGGTTGAAATTCCTGTGGACTACAGACTTGTGGCCAATGATTCCTATCTGGGAAGGCTAAAGAGAAAATTGTCTAAGAAGGACTTTGCTGATGATATTAACATCAGTAAAATTCAGCGGATCACAGAAAGGTCAGCCAGATAAAAAATGTTCAATATTTTTATTTATACGCTGATCAGCCACTACCAAGAACTATTGATATGCTGCACTGTGTCTCAAGGATCTCTCATTTTTAAATGATCTCACATTGACTTCAGAATCTGAAGCATTGACTGTATTGGGAGCTTACTCTCTTTGTTTTGACATTTTGACATTATTTATTTTATTGGGATTATATTTTTTGTTATTCTAACAGAATTGGAGAAGCCAGAAACCTTTTTTTGAATTACAGTAGTTGAGTGGGAGTAGAGCTGTAGTATTACTTGCAAATACTTGAGGAATTATTTGAATGGTAAACATATAAGCTTAAACATACAACACTGTACTTAAGCTTGAAAGAAAAAATGTCATGTCAAGTTACTTTTAAATATAATCAGATGATGATCTCAATTCACCAGTTTCTACCTTTGCACTTTTACAGCAACTCCACTGATAAGAACCTAACTTAAAATTTTAGCCTTAATAGGTTCTTATGTGGAGGGGGCTTAAAATGAACATTTTAGCCTAACAGGTTCTTAAAACCCAGGTTCTTATACGCGGGTTTTTACTGTATGTGAAATATATTTAACCTATGTGCCAAAATTGGGTCAAATTCTGATATGTGACATATCTTTTGCATATATGCCACATATAAATTTCGCATATATTTGACATATATGCGGTCATATATGTGACATATCTTTTGAAATATATTTGACATATGTATGCAAAATATATTTCTGTTTTGTAAGGGAAATATTCAATTTGTCACCTCGTTCGGTAGCAAAACCAACAACTCTGAAACCAGTCGTCCCGGATCTGGATGTGCTCCAAGGCAAGATCGCGCCAAAGTCCCCAACTTAGTGTTATCAAACGTTATGTCTCTTGCGCCGAAGATCGACGAAGTCAGAGCATTTGTCCTTAGAAAAGAGGTTGATCTTGTATTCATCACAGAATTTAATCGTGGTTGAAGGATTGTGTTTCCGACGGAGTCGTTGATATTCCAGATTTTACAGTAGTTCGCCATGATCGACAAGAACGGATGCATGGAGGTGTGTGCGCTTATATTAGAGAAGGAGAGTACAGATATAAGCACTTAAATTATCTGAACTGCTGTGACGAGCATGAGAGTTTATGGCTGCATATAAGACCTAATCGCCTCCCTCGAGGATTCTCCTGTATCATTGCTGCTGCGATATATCACCCTCCTAGTGATGACGATCGATCTATTCGGGAGCATCTATTCCAGTCCTTGTCTCTCGTCGAGTCTGACTTTCCCAACTGTGGAATCATTTTAACTGGCGATTGTTCTGTCCTTCAACACTCATGGCTCAGACTCAGTTCAATTTAAGTACTTCAGGAATCTAGTTAACAGAGAGGAAAGCGTGCCGAGGACGGTATTACAAATCAAAGGTACAACAACTTAGGGGGAAAACCCAAAGAGGTGGTGGGACGAGGTCAAACGGATTAGTGGCGCCAAATCGAAAAGTGGCGATTTGATAAGTCAAATAAATGTCGACCAGTTCTCTGATCTCTCTAAGCTTGAGCAAGCCAATACTATCAATGCGGCCTTTCTAGATCCCTTAGATCAGTACAAATTGCAAGAACCACTTACGCGCTTTCCCTTAGAGGCTGAGCCTGTATTCCTAAGTGTAACCGAGGACCGCGTGCTAAAGGTACTATCTAATCTTCATGCGCGAAAGGCGTGCGGCCCTGATAACGTGCCTAATTGGCTGTTAAAGGAGTACGCAGACATCCTAGCTCTCCCCATCGCGCAAATCCTCAATGCGTCCTATCGTGAGCAATGTCTGCCCACCATCTGGAAGATGGCTGACGTCCCCCCCCCCCCCCCCCCCCCCCCTTCCAAAAAAGAAGCCTGTTCTTAACCTGAAAAAGGACTTAAGACCAGTCTCATTAACGCCTTGTGTATCTAAGGTGGCCGAGGAGTTCGTGGTGGAGGATTTTGTCAAACCTGCTATTCTTGACGCGGTCAGCGGAGACCAATATGGGGCGATCCCAAAGTCCTCCACCACCATGGCTCTTATTAGCATGTTACATGCTTGGGCTCTCGGGACTGATGGGAACGGGGCAACAGTAAGAACGATGTTGTTTGATTACAGTAAAGCGTTTGATTTTATTGACCACAGGATTTTAATCAACAAGCTAAGTAGGTTGGCTATTCCCCGAAGCGTCGTGAATTGGATTATTGATTTCCTTTCCAACCGATCCCAACGGATCAAGTTAGCAAAGGGCTGTTACTCTGAGTGGGGTCCAGTCCCCTCCGGGGTACCACAGGTACCAAATTGGGCCCGTGGTTATTCATTCTATTTATTAATGATTTGGATATAAATTCACCACATTTGTGGAAATTTGTAGATGATACCACGGCCTCGGAGGTAATTAAAAAAGGAAATGCCAGCAACGCTCAGGGTATGACTGATCAGATAATCGAGTGGTCCCATGAAAATAGAGTTGTCCTCAACCCTGATAAGTGCAAAGAAATGAGAATTTCGTTTGCTCGCGAACCCGAACGCTTTGATGCTATAATTATCGATGGCAAAGCACTCGAGGTAGTTAAAAATGCCAAATTATTACGGTTAACTATTAGTGACAACCTGACGTGGAACACTCATGTGGAGGAGGCAGTAAAGAAGGCTAGCAAGAAATTGTATTTCCTTGTTCAACTTAAAAGAGCTAGACTGCCTCCTTCTGACTTACTTCTTTTCTATAAAGCCTGTGTTCGTTCGTGTATGGACTATGCTGTGCCAGTTTTCTATAACGCCCTGCCGCAGTACCTAACAAATGAGTTTGTGCGTATCGAGAAAAGGGCACTATCGATAATATTGCCCCGCACGAGCTACATTAGTGCTTGCATTTGTTTGGGCATCAGACCTATTACTGAGCACCATAGCCAACTGTGCAGTAAGCTGTTCGACGAGATTTGCTCTGAGCCTGATCACAAGCTGAACAGCTTGCTGCCACCAAAAAACGAATCAAGATAATCTCCGCAACCATCGCCCTTTTGCCCTCCCTAATTTAAAAACAAACAGAACCAAAAACACTTTCATGTTCGCAATGGCCCGAAATTCGATTCAAATATAGGTTTTTTATCAATCAATTCGACTGCAGGTACCAATGGGTTTTAAAGAGTACAATATTATAGTGTTTTTAACTTTTATTAATCATATTTCTTATTATTATTTAGTATTTATATATATGTAAATAGTCTAATTCAAATTATTTTTAATATATTGTAAAAAATTGCTTAATTCAGCCCTTAGGCTGCAATGTAGTTTTTAAATAAACCATTTCATTCCATTCCATTCCAACCAGAGATTCAAGGTGACACAACACTGCCGCGGAGATTTTGGGTTCTGGACGTCCTCGTTTGCCTGGTAACAACTCTCTGCTAGCAAGAAATTTTTCGGTAATTTTGTGTATTTTTCTCAACACACACGGCTCAAGCAATAGTTAGCCTTATTATTAGAAAGTTAAAGGAATTCTGGAGATTTTCGGGGTCGCATATTAACTCAAATGCATATTTTATTTTGAAGCTAAACAAGTTCGCGTTTCAATGTCACGCCGCTACAAGGATTCAAAGGTCAAATGCTTGATGTTGTACTAACACAGTACACTAACTTTTAGTTCCTACCTTCATCCCGAGTAGCTTTTTCTCGCGTGTACAGAAACAATATCGGAACTGTGAATGTCCGGCCATCTCCCAATAAACACTGCTACCCTTTATCCAGGAATTTTGAACTACGAATTGCTCGATCGCCATTACAGACCCGACTTGTGTTGCTTATTATTTCTCCAAATAAAACCGTCCCTTCACACGCTTCTGCCGTAGTGGAAATGAGCTTCTCCCGTTAATTTTACTCCTCAAAAAGTCACTGCCAAGTTATTAAGACGGCTCGGCTTTGTGAAAGAAATGGAGAGAAGATAAATGACTTCGCAAGGAAATGCACAGCCATCATACAATTAAAATCTTGGTTGGACTTCAAGATGATAGGTAGACACTCTTCTGATTTCTTCAGACACGGCTCAGACATTGTCTTGTAGTCCCTGGCTTTTTGTAAACAAATTATCATTTGCGTAGCACGCAGTTCTGCAGTCGATATTTTTTCTATCAAGTAGTCTGTCACGCGAGCAGCATCCCCCACCCCCGACCACCCACCCCTCCCCCCTCACTACCATACCGCCATGTTGCGACGTCGTGAGCGCGCGCCATCCACCCCTCCCCCCGTCGCGCCATGGTGTGACGTCACGCCAAGTTGTGACGTAGGGCTTCGCAGAAATCACGGGAAATGGCGGGAAAATGCCTCTCGACGTCGAAAATTCACTCGCATCCCTTTGCAACCTGTGATGCTTTGGGTACCCTGTGGATATCATACATGCGCTATATTTGCGATCATTTGCACGCTTTTTTCTTAGGTATGGTGCTCCGCTCTGCGGCCTTCGGCCGCAAAGGAGCTCCGCTGTTAATTCTGCTACAATGACTGTATCAGGAATCTGTATCTAGGACAGCTAACATCCTAATGTAACCATTTCGATAACTGTTCTCTGCTTGTAAAAAAAAAAACTTGTAATCACAGCCTTCCTGCATAATATACAATGTCTTGCTTGGCATTCATTATGAAAAGGGTCAGTCCTATGGAAAGAAAGCCAATGTGCTTTGGTTGCCGTAGAATCTACAATCGTTCGAAACACAGCAAAAACTATGGAACAAAAGGTCATTTCGGTATAGAAACAATAACGGGGGTTTAAAAACTGCAAGTGAAAGAAACAAGGAACTTACCTAGAAACGAAAGTCTGCTCTCGGGCGTTGGAGAGTACAGTTTTTAGGTCGAAGAACCAGAGTTTTAGCCACCATCTTGAAAATGTGACGACACAAAGTCCCGATTCATGTTCTCTACTTGCACCATAACGAGGCGATCCCTTGTTGATATCGATTGGATATCGATTGTCCTGCTGATATCGATTGGATATCGATTGACCAGACAGACAGTCCCCCAGCCAGATGAAAAATCTCGATGCTTCACGGCATATCATCTTGCGACTGTCCCAGAACGCTCTGCGCGCGTAATCCAAAACGGCACCCAGCTATCGAAAAATGCACTACCACCGAAAGTTAATGGCTCCCAGCTATCGAAAAGTGCATTGAACGTCGGAATTAGTTTCGCTGTTTGCTCGCTCACAGCAACAATTTGTTTGCGCACAGCCAGAGATTGATCTTTTTCAGTTCTGAATTTATATTCAATTGTAAAGAGTCCAAAGAAGAGTCTGTGAAGAGCAAATTGGCATCATCTGCAAACAAAGGGATGACAAACAGCTTGGAGCAATTACTAAAATCATTTATGTATAAGAGAAAGAGAAGGGGGCCTAAGACAGAGCCTGTGGTACACCGCATGACACAGGTTGAGTGCTGATGAAACATTACCAAGAGACACAAATTGCTGCCTATTAGACAAGTATGAAATGAACCAATTATGTACAATACCACGAAATCCATATGAGTATAATTTAGCAAGCAAAATTTTATGATCAACGGTATCGAATGCTTTACTAAGATCTAGAAAAATACCACAAGAAAAGAGGCCACCTTCAATTGCTCTTTGAATTTTGTCTGTAATTAGCAAGAGTGCATGCTCTGTTGACTGACCAGCACGAAAGCCAAATTGGCCAGAATATGAAATATCAAACTCATCCAAGTATTTAACTAGTCTATTATACATGAGACGTTCTATAATATTTGATTAAAGATAGATGATAGTGAAATGGGTGTAAAATTAGAGACCGAAAAATGTGATCCAGATTTGAAAACTGGTATTGCGCGAGCTATTTTGAAAGAGTCTGGGACAATACCTGAGGAAAAAGAAAGATTGTATAATTGATCTGTAGAGGTTTTGAGTAATGAGGCTGGTGAGCTGTTGGGGCCATAAGCCTTCCCAAGCTTAAGTCCAGAAACAATTTCTTCAATCTCTCCGGTTTCTACAAAGGTCAAAAGAAAGCTGTGATGGAGTGGAGCTGGTAGAAAGAATGAAGCATCCACCTTTGATATAGAAAGGCTCAGATTTTCCCCTAAGTTTGCAAAATAATTATTGAACTCATTTGCTATATCAACTGTATCTAGTAATGTTTTATTAGGTGATGTAATTATCTTTGATGGTGTTGCATAATTTTTTGACTTAAAGGTAACCTGCTCCTTTATAAAGAAGTTTCGCATGATATACCACTACTGGAAATCAAACATATGACAAGCATATGAATCTTATTAATGACAAACATATGAAATTTCATATGTTATTCACACAGTATTCACATGTTATTCATATATTTGTAATATGGTTGTCATATGTCTGCTACATTTTTTCAAACATAATATATAGATTTAGGCACTGCCTAAAAGCGGAGCTCCCAAATTTATTTAGGCCTATTAACATGAAGGTGTGGGACGATGGGAAGCTGGGGTACCTCAGTGAGGTTGAAAGACATGAGGTGAGGTTGAAAGACATGAATTAACAGTCGTCGGTAAAATCAACTTGCTATGAACTCAAAATTTATTGCCTTGACAATATTATCCTTTTTATTGATTCAAGTAGTCCCTCAGATGATTAAAAACGTACAATTTAAAAATTGTTGTATTGAGCTTTTCCAAAACACCTTATTGAGGAACTCAATTTTAACAAATTGCTCTACCCATGTAAATTCCAGGCCCCCCTGTGAAAATTCCACATTCTCTTGTGGGCCCCTGTGAAAATTCCAAAGTTTGCCAAAAAAATGGATACCTGTGGAAATCACATAGTAAAAGAAATTCCAGGGTTCAAAACAGTATTACCCCTGCAGAAATTCCAGGGTCAAACACAGCAACTCCTATGGAAATTCCAGGTTCCCCAATAGGGGGTCATGCCAGTTGTAAATGAATGCCCTTTTGAAATTCCGATGTGACATGAATGGCCCTATAGAATTTTTAGGATCAAAAACACTAACCTTGTGGAAATTCCAGGGGCAAACACAATGATGGGCATCGGATATAAAATGGAACAGCCCATTCAAATCAAATTAAGAAACAGATGTTAGGACCACCTCATCCCAGCATCCCTAGGTTGATAGTTTACATGGAGAAAACCAACCCCACCATTCATGTCACATAGCTCAGCCGACCTCTATGTGGAAACCGGAAGGGCCTTAATAAAATATGGTACATGTATAGTATAAAAAAAACATGTATTCTCATTTTATTTGGTACTGGTAATCTGATGATGTTCTGTTTTTCAGTTTCACACACCTGCCAAAAATGCATTGCAGATGCCAAATATGATTTGGCTGTAAGTTATACATAAACATTCCTTTCATGTCCCTTCATATGAAAAAACATGCAATGCATTGAACATTTCTCCCGTTTTCTTTCATTTACTATTTATCAGGGGGAGGGGGTTTGATTAGAAACACTTGAAATGTTAAAACAATTTTCCACACCGAGTTAAAAACATTTCCCCCCCCCCCCCCCCTCATGGCGACTCCTTACCACACACTAAAAAGTCTTACATGATGTGAAATAAAAACGGATAAGAGAATAACAGTACCAGGAAAGGAGGGTTGCTATTAGAGAGATGCTAAGTCATATTATTTGCTCATGTGATATTAGCAAATAGCTATGCATCACAAAGTGTGAATCTACAATAATCAACTTCAACATCAACCTACATCTCATTTGCCCCCCCCCCCACCCCCTTTCAATTGCACAAAAAATTTCAGAGGCCCCTTTGCGGTGCAGTAAAAAAAAATTACTGGTATGTTAAGAGTTATTAATCTTTTTGGATAGTTTACAACATGAGCAGCGGTGTTGTATCAGATTTACAACACAAGTCGCAGGCAGGTCATGTACATCTGATACAACACAGATGCTGATGTTGTAAACTACTTGTAAATTTGGCGCTTTAAGATATCTTTCATGGAAGTTGCTATGCTAATAAGTTACAACCACTAGTGGCTGTACAACAGGCTACGATCATATCATTATTATTTCTTTTGTGTTGATCTTTCTAATAATTCATGATTTTTTAAAAATTGGAGAAAGTTTGCTTGTGACAGCCTGTAACTTGGTTCCATTATTGGGCTTTAGAAATTAAAAAATAAGGTTAATCTGCACCAGATTACCGCTTTTTCCAATTTCACCCTCCTGAAACACTAGGTGGGAATCTTAAGGTTACTGAGCTTTCCAACGATATATAGGTTGACATATTTTGGTTAAACTAAGGACGTGTATGATTTTTTTTTTCGAACAACGTGCGCGAAGGTTCTCAGTAACCTTAACTACAGTTCAAAACACACAATAAAGTTTTTAAAAATTAATCAAGACCTGTTATATTATTATAATCTGTTAAAAAATATCAAAGGTAAATGTAAACCTATTCCAACAATCTATATCACTCTTCTTTCCATGCCCTTCACTTCGCTCCCACCCAAAGGCAGTTGCTATGCTCTCTGGCCTGCACTGTTTGCAGTCGGCAGATTTCCATCAGGGGCTCTAACCGTGTATAATATGTTAGTTAGATGCTAGTTTGAACAGCATATCCAATCCAAGCAAAAGTGAAGGTGCAGTTACATTAATCTCTATCCAAAGCATTGAAAATTATGTCAAAGACAATGGAAAACAATAATATATCACTGAGAGAGAAAAGAAAATGTTTTCATTCCCTAAAGGCTCATCTACACGACAGGGATTTTTTTGCACAGCTCGGATAAAAAGTGGTACGGGAACCAAATTTAATGGCACAGCTCCGGTATATTTGCACTGTGTAAATGACTTTGCCGTACTACTTTTTGTCAGAGCCGGACTGGAATTTTGTCCATGCCGGGACTACGTGGCAAGGTAGTCCAAGAACCATTTTTATCCGAGCCGTGCCAAATTTTTCTGTCGTGTAAATGGGGCTTAAGGGTATGCCTCCGATAACCCCATAATGGGTACATTTTAGACACAAGTATGCCATGTGGCATAATTATAATATTGTAATGTCATTGAATGCAAATTTGTACCATTTTTGGTGCAACTGCACAGTAGGGAAATGTAAACTTTGGTGTCATCATCAGAGGGCACATACATACTATCACACTCATACATACCAGTGATGTTGTTAGTGAAGGCATGAAGGCTATGAAAATGGCAGCAAACATATGCACTAATTTACATGTATTCATTTCTTTTCCTAAATTTTTTTACTGGTATTTACTAGTAAATAATTACATGCATGACACAGTCCATGCATGTTGAAACCAAATCAGAGTAGAGATACAATACATTTTTTTTAAGTTGAAAGACTTTAACGCCTGCCCTTTTGTGTAAAAGAAACACTAAGGGACGAGTCATTATTTACGGGGGGGGGAGGGCTCCCATTTTTTTCAAAGAAGGCTAAAAAAAATTAGGACCCTCTCCTTGAACATAACAAAAAAATGTGACCCTCCCCCAGTCATAGGTAAAAAAAATTGGGACCCTCCCCCATGCAATTTATTTCTAAAAAAACCTGTTAGATAGACTATTGTCCAAGTGATGAAATGTCTCTTTCTTTCTTCTTAATACAGAACTACTTTTTTCTTACTTCTGTCATGCACCAGTCAATTGACATCACTAAGTGTTAAATGTTACTATTTTCCTGGTCACCAGGGACGTTGTTAAAGCTCCAGGCCCCCGGGGACACTTTTGCAACATGGCGAAACGCGCCTTTATTTTGATAAACGCATTTCATCAAGCCTCCAGAGAAAAGATAAACTTTTTATTTTCTGCGTGTAGTAAAAAAGCCTGTTGGTTTTATTCTTCACGCGCTACAAATTATCATGATTCATGTGCGTGAAGCGCAGCCCAAAAACGAATTTCTATGCAGCTTGTAACGTCAAACTCACTTCTTTCGAACATATTGACTGCCAACCAGGCGTATCACTGGAGGGCTTTTAGGGGTTTTCATTTGTCCTTGCCAAGATACACATGCGTGTAACGGACATTCGTACGCATTCCATTTAAGCGCCACAAGCGTATTGTTTTCTTTGGGCAAGTTCTTTGGGCAACACTAGATTAAATGTCATTCCTTATGCGTTCAGGTTTTCTCAAGGCTTCAGGTTTCGAGAGATCCTTTCACTCGCCCAAAAATGAAGTGATCCCTCCCAAAATCCTCCGACCTCGGTCCTTAAACCAATATATTTTCGCACGATAATCGAACTTCTGGCTCAGCGTTAATTTCCCGTTAATGCCCCGCTGAATATTCCCGCTATAGAAGGTCCGTGTTAAATTCCCTGCCCTTCCGTAGATTAATGTGTTGAATCCCCGGCCTGACCGCGTTACTTTCCCGCCCTGTCCCGGGGGTGGGGGCCGGGGTGTCAATTGACTGGTGCATATATTATTCATCGCCTCGATTATTTACGTGAGGATGTTTATAATACACAGGTAAAATACAGTGATCCTCCCTCTTAAGTACAATGATTAACGTAATCTCCCCTCCCCTGTTTGACCTAGTACTGTAGACATTTTACAGAAAAACGGGCTCGCATATCCTTCGTTGCGCGTGAAGCGTGCCCAAATTTTGTTCATCGTTTGTTTGTTTGTTCATCGTTTTTTTGATTGTTCATCGTTTTTGTTTTTTGTTTTTTCATCGCATTTCATCAAGCCTCAGAGAAAGGGTAGATGAACATGTTTTGTGTATGGCATATTAAAAAAAAAGCCTGTCAGGAAGTACACCACCTCAACTATATAGGTTAGGTTATATTATTCATGCGCACAACTGCGCTCCGCAAATGACGAAGTTATTAATATTCATGTGCGCGAAGCGCGGCCCAACGGACGAATTTATATGCTTGTAACGTCGAAAACTCACGCTTACCTAAGGGGTCTTCTTTCAAACATATAGTGACTTGCCCTCCAGGCCTATCATTTGCAGGGAAATTCTGGGAATGTTTGATTTACCTTGTCAAGATAACTTGTTCTTGTCAACGGTAGTGTCCTCATGGCTAAAAGAGTATATTATGTCATTGTTTATGCGCGCGAAGCGCGCCGAAATTTTTATGGAGAAGTTGCTGAAATAACCACTATCGCCATTGGTATTACCCTCTTCATCGTTCAAATGTTGCTGAAAAAATTATGACCCTCCCCTAAATAGGAGTGAAAAATTTTATTTTTACAGTCACGCAAGACGGGTGTCGAGTGACAAAAGATATCCTTTGCCTCCCCCGAGCAGTTTTACTCCAACACAATAGATTTGTCGCTGCCCCAGCCCCACTAAGGAAATAAAGCACAGGGAACCCCGCAGAACACGACAAAAATAGAATCATTTTCAAGATGGCGGACGAAGCCTGTGAAACACGGAAGCATGTTACTTGATGTTTTGGAGCAAATAAGACGTTAAACCGGGTTTGTAACAAAATATTATCCATGTATGAAACCTGTAATACGTACTTGACTAAAATAAAACTCATTTTAAATTATTTTAGTATAAAATTTGTTGCATTGTTTACGATAGCAAACAAGAAAGAATCCCCCGTTCTTTTCACGAAGGTTATGCCGTTTTCTGGTTCTCTAAAATTAAAAGGCGCGTAAGTTGTACCGGTTTTGATGCGATAATATCTAACAGGTCTCATTTTACACAATAAATACCCAATCGCGCTCGGATTGAAGTCAGTTACGTTTCGTTTACCGCCAATTCTAGTGCTCAGAACAATAACTCAATTCCAACCTGTAGATCGCAGTATTTTAATTTTTTTTAAGCCTCGACATATATTTTATCGAGTTAAAATGTCAATTAAGGCGGAATGCGCATGGGGAAGAGCTTGTATTCGTGAAACCAAGAAACTGTGCTCAATTAAGAGGGCTGTTGGAGAAGACACAGCAAAGTTTGGAGCAAGGGTACTACAGGAGAGGTACAAGCTATATTCTCAGCATTTTGACGGATATTCGCACTTCAATCTAAGTCAATATGAGTTCAATCGAGTCTGCAAGGTAGTGGACAATGATATTGGCAACTGGAGAAACAAACAGGATAAAGACATATATCTCTCAAGGTTTTGCATGGGAAATTGGACAGGAGGGAACATTATGACTAAGGAAACAAGAGCAAGGCATTCCCTGACTAACTGCAAAGCATGTCTTCTGTTTAATTCCCAACTCCAGTCTACCTATCCAGTTAAAAAGATGAATCTATATGCAAAGAAAGGTCCCTTGAGTGAGCTAAGTGCTGATGCACAAAGCCAAACCAAACCCCTTGCCACAGAAAAGCCATGGAAAGTAACAAATAAACAACTAAAATCAGTAGGTCAAGCCATTTATTCTACATATAATGAAAAATGCAAAGAAAATTTTGGGGAGACTTTGAGTGAGATTTTAGTCTTGGTCCCAGAGGCTTCACTGGAGAAGAAACTTTCCCCTGTGGAAAAAAGAAAACAAAAAAGGGATAAGCAGCGGCAGATGAAAACAGAATTAGAGAAAAAAATGTTTCATGAAAACGACACAGGGAAGCATTTATCATCAAATGAGTCATACAGCTCACGGCAAAATCGAAGATTGACAGAGCACTTTGAAACAATAGAGGAAGCTACGGAAAGCTGAAAAGTTACACCACCCAAAGTAAAAGAGCGGTCTCATACCCCTGCTGCATCAAATATCACTGGCAATATAGAAGAACTCCTTAAAGATATAAGTGAATGGCCTCAAGGTAAAATCAACTGGTCTGAGAAAGCCCGCCAATATAACATTCGGCATAAAAATCAAGAGGCTTCTCCCCAAAATGGTGGTCAGCTACTCAAGGCCCTTTTAATGAAAACAGATGGAGCGGATATGACACGCTTTGAAGACCCAGCAGATGATGCATGTACAAACACATTTGGTATATTATTTATCTTTACAACTAGGCAGGTATTATGCTGTAAGTTCAGGTTGTTGGGGAAGGGGAGGTCCATGAAAGTTAAGAAATTGTCATTGAATTCAAGAAACCAACATCTAGCTTCATTTTCACTTACTGAGCTATGTAAACAGTGCTTGTAAGAAAACAATTCGTCTACTGTTCCTTTACTAAAAATGTGGTTTAATTAATATTTGCAGGGTTCCGGGTGAGACGAGCACTCAAAAAGCAGAACGGGAATGACATTTCAGTACCAGTTCCTCGGACAAATCAACAAATCAGGAATGAAATCAACACACTCATAGAAAACGGAACTTATGATATTGGCAATCCTGTTGTAGAAACTGAGATAACCAGATTATCCATCAACCAAGAAGGAGAAATCGAGCACAAAAATCTCAAGGTCTGTGCTAGAAAAATTCCGCTCACTCAAATAAGAAAAGATGCACTTAAAAGAAACAAGGAACTTTTAAAAATAAAAGATGATAAATACTACAGTGATTTGAATGAAGAGGAAATTAAGAAAGAATTAAAGACAATTGATGAAAGCACAACAGGAGGTGTAGATGAGCTAAGGGAAAAGCTCAAGAGAATGCAGTGACAAAGGCACTGGTTACTCTGGCATGATCACTCAGCACTAGCAAATCATGGGCATGTGCTGTTTTGTGTCAGAGAGCTATATGATACAGCAATTCACATGACAAATGAAGAAGCAGCCATCAAAACAAAACAAACTATTGATGTTCAGGCTACAATAGAAGCACCACAGCTGTATATCCTTGGCTATGGCAATTCATCGATAGAAGATCAGCTGAAATTTGTCCCTACACGCCAAGAAGATTTACGTCAACTTAGCCAGTCTATACAAACAGAGACAGGTGAAGAAATAACAGATGTAATGAGATTTATGAATGGGGACTTTCCAGCAGCACAGTTTGAAGATGGGACACAACTGGGTGGTACTTACAGTTGCCCTGGATGTGATACCAACATCAACTCAAGCTTCAACCTTGGATATGCTCTGCAAAGGCAATATAAAACAATTCAAGAAAAGAAGCAATTGGTATTATATGGCCCTTGTGGCAGACAGAAAACTCCCCACCCATATAAAAACTTGAAGGTTGACCAGCTAAGGCCCGAGTTGCAAGCAAGAGGACGGGATGTGGAGGGAAAGAGACGAGATGAGCTTGAGAAAGAACTTGCTGAAATTCTTGGTGGTTCCACAAGACTCCCTCCCTTATTAACCAACGATGGAGATGTGGAAGAGCTCAATTTGGGGTCCTATGAGGTGTTATGCTTTGAGGCCTTGCACTGTGCAATGAATCATATCAAGAACATTCTACAAGAGCTTCCTCATCATGTTACCAATATTGAAGCCCTTATCAAGCTCAAGGAAATCATGGCAATACAACTACGCAAAGACAAACTCAGGGGAGTGGACTACAGAAAGACTCTGATATATGTGACGATTGGTCTTTACCCACTGGTCAATCGCCACATCAAAATACTGCTTGTGACTCTATGTGAAATAACTGAGATCTTGTATTCTCAAGATAACAAAAGATCCCCAAGAGTGGTTCTCCGTCTTCACAACCTGTGCTGGAGACATGCAATGAGTTGTCGCAAGGTCTTGACTCCACCGAAGGCCTTAACGTACAGAAAACTGTTTGGAATCTATTTCCACAGTTGTGTGAGTCATGCTCCTCAGCTTTTGAGGCTAGTTTCACACAGGTCAACAAATGCAGAAATGCTTGAGAGGTTTTTCGAAAAGATATCTGACATCACAAAGAAGACCTGGAGTAGAAGAATTGAAGACCTCTCAAAGAATGCTATTCTGCACTTAAAGCAGTCAGAATCTGCCAGAAAGCTTGCAAGCGGATTCATACTGAAAAAAGAAAGAGAAATAAGCAAGATTGCAAAAGCTCTCCCTAAGATGGACAATACCTATGTTTTGAAGGAGGACATGGCGAAACATGCAGATGATTGGGAAGCTCATTTAAAGCTGATTGCAGATTTTTTGAGGAAAGGAGAAGGGACGTTGTGGCAAGAAACAGAAGATGGAGTCGAGTTTTTTGATGGGCCAGATGAGGAGAGCGTCAAAGAGGAAGGTCCAAGGCTTCACCACTTTCGGTCATCTTGCATCAAAAAAGAGCAAGAGCTTCTAGTCAATCACTGGAAAGAATGTCTCAAAGAAAATGTCAAGGTCCCTGCAATAAAACTCAGATCTCCAGATGGTAGGTGGCACAGATCAGAATCATGCAGTACCTTGCCAAATGAAACACCTTTGCCTGAGTACAGAGAAACAACAGAGATTCAAAATAATGACCATCAACCCTTAGGGGGCTCAGGACAACTAAATGATGTGGAGGAAGAGGATGTGATTGGAGCTGACTCTGACAGTGAGGACAATGAAAACAATGATTCTGAACTCACTGCGACCAAGGAACAAGGCAGTGTGAATGCAACAGGAAGCCCAAAACAACAAGAAGCAATACAGATGCATGTAGAGGATAATTCAGAGGATGTGTGTGATATCAACATTTATCAGCAAGTAGAACAAACCGTAGAAAGAATAACAGAGGAAACAGAGGCCATGGAGGTTGAGCAACAGGAGGAACTGCCACAGGGAAAGGGAACCAAAGACCAGGAAGAAGAAGAAACTATGGAGCCCCCAGCAAAAAAGAAGAAAACCCAGGGACAATGTACACTTGTTTCTAAAACTGCCAATGCAGTTCTTGGTCTTTCTGATGAATTAATTCTCTTCAACAAAACTAAGGAAAAGTTAAAGGCCAACCCAAAGTCAATGTACTACAAAGACCGTTTCAAAACACAGCTGGCAAAAATACAGGTCAAGACATTAAGAGAATACACGTCTCTGCATGATAAGCTGACCCTCACAAAATCAACAGGCACAGAAGAACTGGTCTTGAGAAAAATCACTGATGGAAAATACAAAATTGCTGAGGGGCTATTAAAATCATGGAAAATGGAAAACATTTTGTATGAGTGAACTAATAATTTCTCAACTGGAAATTTTTAAGGAACTGAAAATAAAAATAGGATGGATAATGCTTTGCTAAGCAGAGGCAAAGTGTTTGAAGCATTTTGGAGCAGTGTAGAATATGTACCATTGCTGTATAAACAACCCAAAGCGATTTCACCTTGCCAAAAGCATAGCCCACAACAGGCAAAGGCTTACCAATCAAAATGGGAATTAAATCAAGCTCAAACACTATTCGCAGTAGCTGAAAGCAAGCTGTATTAAATAATGTACAAAATAATTCTTTTATAATCCATTATTGCAAACCGCTTAATAGATTGCTGATATTAAGCTTATAAGCGCTACACAAGTGTTTATTGTTATTATTTAACTTAATTTATCTTTTAATTTTAATTTATCTTTGGTACTGTACTCTAGTGGGTTTACAAACTAACAAACAAACAGCATAATAAATTAGTTATGATCAAAATCAATTTTCTCCTGCAATATGGCAGCTAAATTATATAACGAAGTAGGGAGAATTCCGATTTCAGTTTTCACAGACAACAATGGTTTCACAGAAGCCAGTAGTCACGTCATTAGAGCCATCATTGAGTAAAATATCATGTCTAATTTAGAACAATTTCACACATATTTCCTCACTATTCTTTAAAGCATAATTAATTGTCGCAAACCACGATTGTATCGGTAATCGGTAGGTTTGCCCCATCGGCTCACGCAATATGACAGTGGTAAAGTTGAAAATAACAGCAAATATAAACGGAAGCAATATAAAGTACTCAGCAATATTGACTTACCTTAAATTCCAATCTTTCTTCAACCAAAAATCACTCGAATGTGTCCCCAAGATACGTTAAATGCGGCTAAGAAGCCGTTCAGTTGAGGATTATCGGCCGCCATCTTGAATTTCTAAAGACTAGAGCTTGGTCCTTCGCAGGGGGTATTTTGGACCGCTCAGTCAGGCCTTAATATGCCTGAGAAGAGTTGCTAATAGCAATGGAAAAAGTAGAAAGAACTTTACCCAAAGCCAAAGCCTCCTTGACGGTTATTGGTAAAGCCTGGTCAACCTCCGTCCAGTAGTCCGAAGAAGATACGCTTATTGACCCGGGGCTTAGAATACCACCCTATCCAAAAGGAGAAGCATCGCAGCAAAGGACAACTTGAGAGTGTCTTTCTTCGCGCCAAGGGAGGTGTCCTGACCAGTTCTCAAGGAAAAGCCAATGCTGAAGTTCTTGTCGGAGAGAAACTGTAATGGCTATGGGATTAGCTGATCTAGTTGCTCTAGAAATTGCAGATTGCAGACAATGCTGCTTGCATCAGCATGCGCGCACGCTTCTAAACCAACAGAAAACAATTCCAATCCGTTTGCAATTCCCAACGGAAAATGCCTATTTGAGCAAAATATTTAATTTTTTCATTGTAAAAAACATGCGCCCACAACATTTTGACAACGATAATGACATAAAGCGAGGTAAAAAAATTTGTTAAGTATTTTTCATTATTATTGAAAAAATAAAGAGTGATAGGAGTGCCTGATACAGGCATAAGATAATTGTGTTTGATATAATTCATTAATACTGTACTTGATTTGATATTTGTGGCTCTTATAATAACAATGGTACTCCAGTATATTCAGCTACTAAAATTCCCTAAGTATCCATCGCCATGCTTGGTTTACATAAGACTGGTTAATAAAAGATCTGTCTTCAAGGCTCATCAGACTTATTGGCTATTTTCTTTTAATTTCAGTGACAACAGCAGCCAGAGGTGGCTTTTGGACAGACCATACCATGACGCAAGTAAAACATAATTAGAGCAGTTTCCGCATAACTGTCATGAGTAATTACAAATAACTTGGTAATTGAGATTGGTTTGGGCTGTGATTGGTTAAGACCATGGTCTTTGATCCTTAAGCTAATCAGATCGTGTAGAGAACATAATTACACAATTACTTGTAATTAAATCACTCACAAAGAGGAGAGAATCACCTTGCTCTCTGATTGGTTTTCATTAAAATTGTCATATTTCTATTGCATTTGATAGGATAGTGAATTACTCATGGATTGCTTTCACGGCAGTTATGTGAAAGCTGCTATATAGTGTATTTTTACTATAAATACTTGTCAGTAGAATCGGTTAGAGAGCATAAGGCTAAATGATGCGAATGTTGCAAACTACTAATTTGGAGAAGTCATCCTCCCTTCTAGTGATCTCTGTTTAAAAAAAATGGCAGCGAAACTTGATATGCTACACCCAGGGAGGACTCTTCCATTTTTAGGGCGGGGGTGCTCCTCAAGAACTTTCAATTTCACCCCTAAAAGGTACCATACATGGCGTCGCTGAGTTGACTTTGGCTCCTAAAAGGTACCAGCAAGACATATTTTCCCTCATAATTTTCTTGCATATTTAATCCAAGGAAAATAGGTCTGAAATTCAGGCTACCAACAAGTGTAATTTGATTGATTTGCTAGAATGGACCTCTAACAGGTACCTATCTGGAAAAAATTGCAAGTTTTCAAATTTATCCCCCAAAAAGTTACCAGAAGCTTGATTTTACACCCTAGAAGGTACAACGTCACCCGCGCCCCAAAAATAGGGAGTCCCCCCTTGGGATGCTATGTTATGGCCTGTGATTCTTATTGTGTTTCTATTGTTTTGTTCGTATTAATTATTCATGCATTTTTAAGCATGAAATATAAACTTCTTGTCTTACTCAGTGTATAATAGGTTTTGTTAGTAAGTATGTTCTGCACAATCGTGCATCAGGAGGGGGGGGGGGGGGGGGTAACCTGGTTGGTCCAGTTGGTCTCAATCAAAGCAGAATTTTGCTAATTGTGTAAAAGGTTCTAAAATAAACTGTCTTTATCGCTGAGTACGGGTAGCCGTACTGTAATACATACCCTATCACCAACAACAAAAAAACTATACCCTACGGCAGACCTCCTACCTGTTACCTATCCTCCTTGTGCCTATGTCAGACCTCAGGAGCCCCAAAAACATACCACCCTAGCATACCCATCTACCATATGCGAGGGAGTGCCCCACCCCATGCCAATTGGGCGGTCGCACCTCCCCTAGGAATTCCTTGGAATTCTAGGGTGGGTGGTTGAAGTAGAGCTTGGAATTCCAGGGTGGACACCCTTAAATGCGAAATTCTAGGGTGGGTAAGCGCAATTCCAAGCGTGGTCATGAGAAAATCACTGGAACTCCAAGGGTGGGTGGTTCAAATTTAAAAAATCCAGTTGTGACTGGGGTTCCTCAACAGGTGAGGACTGCCCATTCCTTCATACCCGAGAAATAAATTTGACTGTTCAAGTTTTAGCTCACGCAATCCTGGTCTAAATTACATATACGTTTTGCGCTTGTAATCTAATTGTAGGATCCCAGATTATGGAATGACACACATTTTTATGGTTTCAACGTCAATAAAAACTCATGTCAAATAACGTATATTGTACTCTTTCATTCAGATGGAAAACATATGTAACCAGGAGCTCCGCTTTTAGCCAGTGGCTAAATCTATATATTATTTTTTAATTGTCTTTATAGTTGTACAACATAATCTAGAATCAAAAGTATAACAAGGTTTTCCGGCCCCTTGTCATTTACACAAAGTATGATATTAGCTAAATTCGACTGGTGAAGAAGCACCCCAAATTTCTCTAACCAGTTTCTGATTTCAAAAAATAAATTCTTAGATTCCATGCACCCAACAAAGAAGTGATCTACAGTTTCTGGATAAGAAAAACAAAATGAGCATCTAGAATCCGAAACTATACCAAAGCGGTGTAAATCCTTATTCAAAAACAGAGTATTATTTAGTATCCTATATTGAATGTACCTTGAGTAGCAATCAATAGTATCTGTGTAAATTCTCGAATAGATGGTTTCCCAGTTCAGCGGCGTCTTATTTTGTATCCTTTTTTCAATGTTTTTCTGAGCTGTGGGATCTACTTTTTCGTAATTAGGTATTCATACACCACTTTTGTTTTTAAATGATCTGCTTTCACAGATAAGTCTCCTAATTCTAACTGGTTCACCCTTTGAGGTATGTTATTAATAATTTTTTTCGCATATTTCAATTTCCTTTTCCAGGTCAGAGGTATTGCTTGTCCTAGTCCTAACCATGCTATATAGAGATTTTCGCTCACACCCTTTCTTTTTGCTAGTGACCAATCTAATTCACAAATTTTATTATATAAATCCCGTATCAAACATATGCCTTTCGAGACAAACGCTTTACAATGTAGTGCCTCATGATCGACTTTTATATATTTATTACTCCAAATACTTTGGTCAAGAATCGTCTGATTAGTGTTTCATTTTCACATGAAAATATACTCGACCAATCCTTTAAGGAATATTTGTATATATCAGGCAGCGTATGTGGAGAAATCTAAATTTTGGCGAATGATTTTGAGTAACACCTATTTCGCCAAGGATATATTTTGGTAATAATTTCCACGTGCATTCATTTTCGTTTATAAGTTGTGAGATCAGTTTAATACGACTGGCTTTGACGACCGAGGAGAAATCAGGCAGTCTCAGTCCGACTTCCTTGTATGACCCAATCAAAGTATCAAGTAGTATATTTTATCTTTGTTTTTTCCCCCTCCATACAAAGTCTTTTATAGCACTCTCAACTTGTGTAATAAAGCCACGTGGAATGCACAATTTCGAGCAGACATACAAAACTTTAGATAACGCTAATGAACGAACCTCCTGAATGCGTCCGTACAAGGTTAGTTTGCGCATCCGCCAAATCGACAAAGTCATTTTAAAATCATCAAAGATCCGATCGACATTATTTTCATTTGACACTTTTTTGTTGAATGTGAAGTAAATTCCCAGAATACTTATGCCCTTTTTAAGAAAATCGACCCATTTCAGTCCCATTGCACCTTGCTCTTGTTCCTTAGGCTCGGAACTTATCCATCCCACTTCCGACTTTGATAGATTTATTTTTAAAGATCAAAAATTGCAGAACGTTTTTAGAATAGTTAAGAGCGCTCGTCCACAAATATTAACCAAGTCGCGAAATAGAAACATTTTCGAAATTCACCAAATTTTGCTCATTTGTTCCTCTACTAGATCTATAATCGCTGTGAAAATTTTAGGTCGATCCGATAAATATTTTACATGAACGAGCTTGTTATCAGTTTATCCGGCTAATTGCCCCGTTCGAGACCATTTTAGCCTACCTCAAAATTGGTTAAAAATCGTAAGTTTCAGCAAACGAATCCAAACGTAAGAGGTTTCTAACAAAAGAAGAGACATTTATTGGTACTAGGAGTGAATTTTTATACTCGTAGATGAAAAAATAAATATTTTACCGATTTTTGAATTATTTCAAGTTTTCGTACTGTGTTTTGAAGGTGAAATTGGATGGCTAATATTTCCATTTCGACGGTGAATTCAGCCGGTTTCTCAATTCTGTAGGCGAGAATGGTCCTTATTGATTACATTTTTCAAGTGAAAATTGAGGGCCAGGCAGAATTAAAGTTTTGCTAAAGCTATTGCGAGCGCCGCTTGAAGACAATTTGTGACACTTACAAACACCTTCGATCACGTACCCGTCGAGTTTAAAAATACACAAGAAGCCATTGCCTGCACCAGAAACACTACCAAATGAATCTTAAAACATTTATTGTAGCTGTGCATAACTTACAATTACGTGTTCTCCATTGGGCCTTCGTAGAATGAGTTTCCAGCTCGAAATTATCCCATCCAGCGACCTACTTTCAACGTAAACAACACCAAACCCGGCACTGTTAAGTCCTTGGTTTAAAAGAACTAAAGAGAACTAGCTATCGAGCTCATAGTTTTACTGTACTGATCCAAAACATAACAACTTGACAACTCAAGTCGCTGTTTGCTCTCTTACAGCGTGGTTGTCACGTCACAAGTCACGTGACTATCGAATCACACAACATCTCCCTTTCTTGAAATGTTTACCTAATCCTAATAACAACATCTCTGAAAAAGTGTCTCATGTCCTTATTCTGATATAATGTAACAAAACAAATGTTTAGTCTTTCAATGTTCAAACATAAAGAGTTTTGGTGGTTGGACGACACGCCCACTTCGGGTAACCACCGTTGATGCTGGAACTTCCGGGGCCGTTGCCTTGACATGGTTATCTGATGTAACTTTGGGCGATGTCATCAGAGGTTCTGCTTCTGGCAACACATGATCTCGTACATTTACAGGGACCTCGCCTTGCTCACTACCTTTAGGTTTAAACTCGCATAAAAACTTCCTATTTCTACGCACTGTTCCTTTGGGTGTGGTTACTATGTAAGAACGGGGTGTGTTTGCTGCTTCCGTAACAGTTGCAGGAACCTTCAAGTCTCGCACCCACACTGTAGCTCCAACTGGAAGTTCTTGTAGTTCTTGCACTCCGTGTCTAGCATCAAACTGCTGTTTCTGACGCTGCTTTCTAACTTCTTCCTGGTCTCTAAACTCACTAAAATCTGGCCATTGTGGCTGTAGCTGTCTCTCAGCAACTGGGACTCTTGACCTTATCTTCCTACCGAATAGTAGCTCTGCAGGACTGTAACCATTCTCTAGTGGCGTTGAACGATAAGCAAGCAATCCAACTGCTGGATCTTTATCTTTCCTCATCAAATTCTTTGCAGTTTGCACTGACCTTTCTACTGCACCATTTGATTGGGCATACCTTGGACTACTAGGAATCCAGTCAAATCCCCAGTCCTTTGCAAACTTTTCAAACTCATGTGACTTGTACTGAGGACCTTCATCTGAACGAATGATCTGTGGAATCCCATGTCTTGCAAATATGGACTTCAGTGCTCTGACGGTTTCTGGAGAAGACTGTGAGTTAGACAAATATGATACTTCAATGTATCTACTGAAATAATCAAAGACAATCAGGTATGCACGACCTTTCAAATAGAACAAGTCTGTCCCAATTATCTGCCACGGCCTTTCGGGTACTACTGATGGTATAAGGGGTTCTGGTCTTGGGTTTCTGTGTTCGGCGCACTGTCTGCAACCGTGTACTAGGTCTTCAATTTGCTTACTGATTCCGGGCCACCATACAGATGCTCTAGCACGAGCACGGCACTTGTTAATGCCCAGATGCCCTTCATGGATCCGGTCAAGCATATCTAGCCTCATACTTGCTGGGATAATAAGCCTGGGACCCTCATTTCATCCAGCCTTTTGTCACTAGCTGGGAGTTCACTCAAAACACTGTCAACATAAAGTTCAATCTCTTCATCTTGTAAGCCTTTGTGCTCTGATGTATCGAGAGGTGCTCTCGACAATGTGTCGGCAACGACAAGCTTCTTACCTGGCATATGTGAGATCGTATACTTAAATCTCAATAGCCTCATTCGCAGGCGCTGAATCCTGGGTGGCATCTCATTTAGGTTCTTAGACCCTAAAAGAGAAACAAGCGGTTTATGGTCAGTTTCTACGTGAAATGTCTTACCAATGAAGTAATCTGAGAATCTTTCACAAGCCCATGTAGTCGATAATGCTTCCTTCTCTACTTGAGCATAGCGCTGTTCTGTATCTGTCATAGCTCGGGATATATAAGCTACAGGCTTCCAGTTTCCGTCTTCATCTGCTTGTGTCAACACGGCGCCTAGTCCATAGGAGGATGCATCTGCTGAAACTTTGGTTTCCTTTGCAGGATCGTATATCGCTAGGGTTGGCGCTGTGCTGAGTGCATGCTCGATATCGCTGAAAGCTTCCTGATGGGCTTCTCCCCATAACCATGCACTATCTTTATTCAGCAAATCACGCAGTGGCTTGGTTTTGTCTGCGAGATTGACAACATATTTGCCTAGATGGTTTACCATACCAAGAAATCTTCTCAACTCGCCTACGTCACCTGGCTCTTTCAACTCTCTGATAGCTTCTACCTTTCGTGGATCTATCTGTATCCCCTCCTTGCCAATAATATGGCCTAGGAATTCGACTCGCTCTTGGGAAAACACACACTTCTCTGGGTTAAGTGTTATATTGGCGCTCTCTAGCCTCTCTAGGACTGCCATCAATCTCTCATCGTGCTTATTCTGGGTAGCACCAAAAACTAGGATGTCATCAACTTGACACACTTGACCTGGTAGGCCATCTAACACTCTGAGCATCACTTTCTGGAAATGTTCAGGAGCGGAAGAAATTCCAAAAGGGAGCCTCCGATAACAAAATCTGCCCCATGGACTAATGAATGTAGTAAGTAATTTGGAATTCTCACTCAGCTTTCTCTGCCAAAATCCTGAATTTGCATCAAGTTTGGTTACAATCTTTGCGCCTGATAGCTTTGCAAGCGTTTCATCAGTGGTTGGCATAGGCTGAACCTCCCTTTGAACAGCTTGGTTTAACTGAACAAAGTCCCAACATATTCGCACAGAGGACCCACCCTTTTTGGGAACAACTACAATCGGGGAGCACCACTTGGTTGGCTGGTCTACTTTCTCAGTCACTCCCAAACTCTCCATTCTTTCAATCTCAGCCTTCACTTTTGGAAGTAATGGAATGGGAATACGTCTAGGTGTAGTGAGGTTATAAGGCTCAAGATTCTCTTCTACTTTGATATCATAGTCTCCCTCAATACAACCTAGTCCAGTAAACAGCTTGGGAAATTTCTCTTGGTAAAAATTTATCCCTTTGGTCTCAACAGAGTTTATTCTTGAAATAGTTCCAAGTTTATGACATGCCTGCCTTCCTAAGAGGGGTTGTTCTAATCCAGAAACAACATAAATGTCTTCTTGACATGACTTCCCATTGCTTTCAAGGGTTGCAAAAAATTTGCCTATGCATCTCAATGGTGTCTTGCATGGACCAAATAACTTCTTGTCTGGCTTTTGGACTGTTATTGGATACTTTAGCTTATAAAAATCATCTTCTGAAATGACGCACACATCCGCACCACTATCTAGTTTGAATTTAAACACATGCCCATTGACTGCAACATTCGCTCTCCATTGCTCTGAATTTTCGCCACTCTCTCCACTTATTTCACCTAGGAAAACACTCTCAAGCGGTTTATCAGTGCCTACATCATCTGCACTGACTTCACCAACTCGCTCAGAATTCTTGCAAACTCTTGCATAATGACCTTTTAGAGAGCAATTATGACAAACTACTTGCGGTAAAGTATTCATCAAATTTCTCTTTGACATTGTCATAGTTTAGCTTATCAGCTTCATTCGCAAACACGAAGGTTGTAAGCACATCATCAGCTGAGTCGCCCATCGAGTACAATAACGAGTTTACCTGCATTTCCTGGCTTTTCTTGTGCAGATCAGTAGCATAGCGGTACCTGTTAAACCTTCTTATCCACTTCTCCCACAGCTCAGGATGATTAAAGTCGAAAGGATCCGGATTTTGCACTTTGCTCGACGCCATCTTGTCTCCAAGTTCAACACTGGTTTGTCTTTGCCCGGAATGGAACTTGCGAAATCTTTGGAAATCCACACTTTTCACGCTAAATCCCTTCCAATCCCAACTTCTGACACCATGTTAAGTCCTTGGTTTAAAAGAACTAAAGAGAACTAGCTATCGAGCTCATAGTTTTACTGTACTGATCCAAAACATAACAACTTGACAACTCAGGTCGCTGTCTGCTCTCTTACAGCGTAGTTGTCACGTCACAAGTCACGTGACTATCGAATCACACAACAGGCACAACATGCAGACATTTCTCCCAGTATTTGCAATTTCTCCATCGCCTTATGTTCACATAGTGTTTCAAAGACAAATTGCCCTGTATTCTTCATTTGACGAGAAATCTAGAGCTAAATCTAAGCCCATGGGAAGGAATATTCTGCTCGTAGCGAAATGTAAACTTTACAAGACGAAGTAGAGCTGTCAAGACTGAAGACACGTGACCGACCGATTTATTTTATAAGTTTTTTGTTGTTATAAGAAGTGAATCGGCGTTTTGACGTCGAGCAACACAGAACGGACTCCCTCTGGCCAGAGGACTAAAAGGGTGATACTAATTTGCGATAGCCTAGATAGCTAGTGTTTGGAAAAGGCTAGCCTCCCCGCAGGCTCTCTTGAATATAATGCTGTTGCACGAGCGCGCACGTTTACACAGTATGGTTCCTGCGCACTCTTTTTTGTATGGGGTTCCTGTGGACTCTGAACGTAGTTACGAAAAGTTTCAAAAAGCTCCAACCCAAAACAGCCCAAAACCCGCGCGCGCATGACACAGGAAACCCACCGCGTGCAGAATCCTCCATAAACTATCGATCTCTATTCTTTATCTCCCATGCGCGTCTAAATTAACAAGCGAATCAACTTTTGGGAAACAAAAAATATCGGCGAATAGTCACAGAGACGAAATTTAGTATAATTACTCAAGCGACTGTTAAGATTTTTGACAAAAATATCGGATTTAGGGGTATTTTTGTTCTAGTTGGTCGTAATAAAGTGCGCGCGCGATCCCCAATGCTTTCAATGTTATATTAACCTATGAAAAAAGCTCATGATAGGTGAATATAGCAAAATATTCCTTACGTCTCGACCAATCAGCGCGCGGAATCGCTTGAGTAATTATACTAAAAACTTGTTAATCGAAGATAGCCTGTAGGCAGGCTAGGAAAAAGCTTGATTTTCAGGTCCTTCTATTACGACATTCAGGAAACGCTGTGGATTAATTTTACAAGTTGTTTGTTGTTATAAGAAGTGAATCGAGGGTCTTTTGGTCTGTCGTACACAAGGGAACTCTTTTTCGCTTTTTCAAATTTGTTTATTTCTATAAACTAATGTAGGCAAGTGTCTTACGCCTTTTTAGAACTCAGATTACTAAAATTTGCCAGGCCCGAATTCGCGAGAAGCCATCCACGGATGCCACCAAATTGGGCCTCCTGTGGTACTGGTCACGTGTCTTCAGTCTTGACAGCTCTACTTCTAGTAAGAGGAGGTCTGTCAGTCTTCCCGTGAGCACCTGCGCGAGATTTTTTGAAACTACCCGCCAAAACGGACAATGTTCCGGGGAAAAAAGCGTGAAAACAGATCTGAAATCCCTCAATAAAAATCTCTTAAGACCACCATTATATGCAATCTGATAAGTATACATAAACATTTATGAAATGAACTCGTGGTTTAGCTAAATTTTCACTTCGTAATGTCAAGCAGGCGGAAAATAACAAGGGTGCAACTTTGCCGTCAAATCTCTGCACGGACATTTTGTCCAGGCGATGGCTTTGTTTACATTTTTCATCAACCAAAATCCACTATTTCTAACCAATTGCCCTCTGATTTTATTGAGTATTATACTTAAGCAAATCTCTTTGATTTTAAATCTATTTCATTATAAAAATTGCCCTCTCGATTTCTTGTTGAATTTGGGACTGGAAAGTAGACAACCGAAACAACGGTCGGCCTTCGTGAGCACTGCAAAACACGTCTCACCACTCGCGAACGGGGTCGATCCTGAACTTAATATCTAAAAAAAAATATTTAAACGCGATACATTTCTGCAATACAAAGTCCGGAATGGTTTCTTAGCTATATTTTAAGCAATATCTAATGTCAGAAAGATATTTATTCGCCGAAAAATATGGAAAAATGTGAACAGAAAAGTGTTAGAGCTCGTGCGAAAAGCCGTTGTGATTGCGCGAGAGCGCGCGCTAACCTAAGGAGAATTTAGATTTCATCGACGAAAATAAGCTTGCACTGCTTGTAAACAAACAAAATCTGCTTTCTTCAAGCGACGACGGGAAAACAAAATGTCAGAAGACTTTGCAAACATGCAGACATGTGAAACTTGTCAACATGAAGTTTATGCTTCCGCTGACTTCATCGTAGCAGAGGTGCAAGATCATTTTTTCTGCGAGAAAGGCCGGAGCGCTTAAATTTGTGAGCTTCACAAAATCCTCCTTGTTCAACTGCCGCGCGCGTCATCCGGCCATTTATAATATGGCTCAAAAGCGATGCATTATGGGAAGACTGACAGACCTCCTCTTACTTCTAGGGGTGGCGAATGGTCAATGCGAGAATTCCGAGAACGCGAGAACGCCGCTTTCAAAATCCGAGATCGAGAACTCGATTTGAGATTCGCCATATAAACACAACAAACTGGAAAATCCGAGATCCGAGACAACCTGAAAAAAAATCCGAGATCCGAGAACGGCAAATTTAAAAATACGAGAATTCGAGAACGCCTAAAATTTCGCGAGAAAACAGTTTTTTTGAAGGACCATTCGCCACCCCTACTTCTAGTCGTCTTGTATAAAGTTTACATTTCGCTAAAAGCAGAATATTCCTTCCCATGGGCTTAGATTTAGCTCTAGATTTCTCGTCAAATAAGAATACAGGGCAATTGTCTTTGAAACACTATGTGAACATAAGGCGATGGAGAAATTGCAAATACTGGGAGAAATGTCTGCATGTTGTGCCGGGTTTGGTATTGTTTACGTTGAAAGTAGGTCGCTGGATGGGATAATTTCGAGCTGGAAACTCATTCTACGAAGGCCCAATGGAGAACACGTAATTGTAAGTTATGCACAGCTACAATAAATGTTTTAAGATTCATTTGGTAGTGTTTCTGGTGCAGGCAATGGCTTCTTGTGTATTTTTAAACTCGACGGGTACGTGATCGAAGGTGTTTGTAAGTGTCACAAATTGGCTTCAAGCGGCGCTCGCAATAGCTTTAGCAAAACTTTAATTCTGCCTGGCCCTCAATTTTCACTTGAAAAATGTAATCAATAAGGACCATTCTCGCCTACAGAATTGAGAAACCGGCTGAATTCACCGTCGAAATGGAAATATTAGCCATCCAATTTCACCTTCAAAACACAGTACGAAAACATCTACGAGTTTAAAAATTCACTCCTAGAACCAATAAATGTCTCTTCTTTTGTTAGAAACCTCTTATGTTTGGATTCGTTTGCTGAAACTTACGATTTTTAACCAATTTTGAGGTAGGCTAAAATTGTCTCGAACGGGGCAATTAGCCGGATAAACTGATAACAAGCTCGCTCATGTAAAATATTTATCGGATCGACCTAAAATTTTCACAGCGATTATAGATCCCGTAGAGGAACAAATGAGCAAAATTTGGCGAATTTCGAAAATGTTTCTACTTCGCGACTTCGTTGATATTTGTGGACGACCGCTCTTAACGTCTTCTTCAGAGAAGTAATATCTCTTAGGAAGAAAGTAGTATCGTCTGCATACATTACTAATTTTTTCTCATATTTTCCTATTTCAATCCCTTTTATCTCGTTACAACTCCTTACCATTGTTGCCATTACTTCCAAGACTAAAAATAAAAAGGTACGGCGAAATTGGATCTCCCTGTTTCGTACTTCTTCCAAGCGGAAAAAATTCAGTACAGTGCCCATTATTCATCACTGCACTCATATTACCTTTTAGCACTACCTTGATACAATTAATAAAAGAGTGTCCAAAGCCAAAATGTTTTAATGTTGCAAAAATAAAATTGTGTTCTATTGAGTCGAATGCCTTTTCAAAATCGGCTGCAAAAAGAATTAGTGACTTATTCGATTTTTTGGCATAATGCATTATATCTGAGATGGTGCGAATCGGCTCGTTAATTGTTCTCCCCTCTACGAAGGCAGGTTGGTCTGAATGAATAATTTTAGGTAAACATTTAATCATGCTATTACTTAGAGCCTTACTGCAAATTTTGGCATCAACATTAATTAAAGTAATAGGTCGCCATGCGGCGTCTATTCTTCTCTTCTCTTTTTTTGGTTTCTCTAGTAAAGTTATGAGGATCTGCCTTTGCGTTACTGTCAGTCTCCCCTTCTCGTATCCGTCGTTTATGCATTCCACTAAATCTACTCCTATATCCTCCCACATAACTAAATAAAACTCTTTGGACAAACCATCCATCCGAGGAGTTTTTGAGTTGCCCATTCCCTTAAGATTATTATAACATTCGTTCATAGTTAGTTTTCCTTCACATTTGTCTTTCATATCTTCTGTTAATTTGGGAGTATTTAATTTAGATAAAAACGCCGGAAAATCGGATTCTGTCTTATGGCTTCTTTTTTCGAATAATGAACTAAAATATCCTTTAATTGTCGCAAGGATACCTTTTGTATCAGTAATTTCTTCATTATCCACTAAAAGCTTCTTTATATGATTTTTACTTTTGTTACGTCGAGAGACAAGAAATAAGCATTATTTTTTTCTCCAAATTCATGCCATTGTGCTTTGCTCCTCAAAATAATGCATTCCGATACGTAGTTACTGTATTCCTCTAATTCATATTTTAGCTTAATATGCTCCGGTTCAAGACTCTTGACACGTTCCCAACCTGCAACACCCTCAATGCTTGTAATTTTAGCTTCCAACCTTTTATATTCGCATCTCCTTTGTCTTGCTAACGTTTTTGAAAAATCAATTGTAAATTTTCTAACTTCGTATTTAATGAATTCCCATCTTGTTGGGGGTTAACAATGCCTTCTTTAGTCATGGATCTTTTCCCATCTTCCAGCAGTTCTTTTAGTGCGGTTACGTATTCTCGATTTTCGGAGAAGGGGAAGTATTATATTTCCAGAACAACGGGCCCCTAATATTACCGCCGAACGCCTTAAGTTTAATGTTATGGTCGAGTGATCTGTTGATGGGGCTGGAATAATATCACATTTCTGGACCATTGATTGCAAATCATCTGATATGAAAAAAAAAACTACGGCGAATAATCTCACCGGCTCTGTTTGCCTTACCTTCTGCATTACCACGCCACGTGAAACGTTTAACTGTCGGATTCCGCAGTCGCAATACGTCACATAGATCCAGCTCCAATATAATCGTTTCCAACAATTCAACCGTGTGATGTTTTATAGATGGGTTACCACCTACTACTTCTTAATCTAGATTCATTACTGCATTAAAATCTCCGCCCCACACAAAGGATGTGTTTAACGAATAATCAAAGGGTTGTAGTTTTGTATAGATATCATTAATGACATTGACTTGCGACTTTTCATCGTTTGGTGCATAATAGCTGATTAGGACAAATTCTTTGTCTTGTATTTCACAATGAACAATGAGAAAACGCCCCTCTTTGTCGGTAAATTTTTCAAAGATTTTATATTGCAAATTTTTCCCGAAAAGAATCGCGGTCCCTTTACTGTCGGTTTCCCCATGGGACATGATTATCTCACCTCCGAAACGCTTTTTCCAACTCTCTTCCAAATCAGGAGAGCTATGTGTTTCTTGTAAAAATGTAATACCAAAATCTCCATCATGTTTTATAATCCAATTGAACATTTTTGTGCATTTTTTGTAGTTCCGCAGGCCTTTTACATTAAGTGACAGCACACTTACTCAAAATCACCAGTCATATTTGAAATAAATCAGGAGTATCGGAACGGGGTTTCTTTGTACAGTCACAATTGCAAAACATATCAAACTCATGCAACACTTAAAACAGACAGCACAACTATAAAACACTGTAAGCAAACACAAACTTAAACGCAACCATATTTCTAAGAGGCGACTGTCCCTTTGACAACCGCCACAAATGAAAGACTGAAAGTTGGGAAACCACGGGCGTAATCTCATGAAGAAAATAAACTATAATCGCTATGTGCTCTTCCTATACTATAATATACATTTACTGCTCCATCTAGTGATACCTCCTGGGTTTCAACTTTTCAGAACTTGCAGAGTCGGCCAGCTCACCGGAACGTGGAGGCTGTCTCCATTCCTCAGGTATTTCATAGTGGAGATAAAATTTCCCATTTACGAGAAGTCGGTCTCCTTTGATAGTGGCCTCTGTTTTTTGTCTTGTTTCGCATGCTTTAATGCCGGCACTAGTACTTTACTCCTCAATTCCTGTACTTCTCTTGGAAGGTCTTCCCCCATGGATACTTTTGTACCTTTGAGTTTGTACCTCGCCTTCCATACTTTGTCCCTATCGGCCCTACACGTGAATCGAACGATCATCGGCCTGAGCCTTCCGCGACTTGTCTTGCCAGTCTGTGCAGCCCACACAGCTTCATCTCAGATACCTCACTCTGTTCAAGCTTAAGCTTTTGAACAAGAACATTCTTTACCACCCTTTCGCAATCTTCTTCCGGGGATTCCGGTAGCTTGTAAAATATCAAATTCCATCTGCGGCTGTATATACTCTGTCTAATTAGCTCATTAATATGATTCACTTGTTGCCTCTCGCATTCTTCGACTCGCTCTTGTAATTCTTCGCTTTCACCGGTATTAAACTCCGTTGCTCCTTCCAACGTTTTCACCTGCTCGTTCAACTCTTTAATTCTATCAAACGCTATATCCATCTGTCCCTCCATTTCCAGAATTTTGTCCTCTTTCTCTTTCAGCCTATCCTCTACCAGTGTAATCCGTTTGATAAGCTCTTGGTACTCCACCATTGTTAGGGACGTGTCATTATTTACCGGGGGGGGGGGGGGGGGGGGGGGGAGGGCTCCCATTTTTTCAAAGAAGGCTAAAAAATATTAGGACCCTCCCCTTGAACATAACAAAAAAATGTGACCCTCCCCCAGTCATAGGTAAAAAAAATTGGGACCCTCCCCCATGCAATTTATTTCTAAAAAACCTGTTAGATAGACTATTGTCCAAGTGATGTAATGTCTCTTTCTTTCTTCTTACTACAGAACTACTTTTTTCTTATATCTGTCATGCACCAGTCAATTGACATCACGGCCCCCCCAATTTAACATTCACTAAGTGTTAAATGTTACTATTTTCCCGGTCACCAGGGACGTTGTTAAAGCTCCAGGCCCCCGGGGACACTTTTGCAACATGGCGAAACGCGCCTTTATTTTGATAAACGCATTTCATCAAGCCTCCAGAGAAAAGATAAACTTTTTATTTTCTGCGTGTAGTAAAAAAGCCTGTTGGTTTATTCTTCACGCGCTACAAATTATCATGATTCATGTGCGTGAAGCGCAGCCCAAAAACGAATTTCTATGCAGCTTGTAACGTCGAACTCACTTCTTTCGAACATATTGACTGCCAACCAGGCGTATCACTGGAGGGCTTTTGGGGGTTTTCATTTGTCCTTGCCAAGATACACATGCGTGTAACGGACATTCGTACGCAATCCATTTAAGCGCCACAAGCGTATTGTTTTCTTTGGGCAAGTTCTCTAACACTAGATTAGATGTCATTCCTTGTGCGCGCAAAGCGCGCCGAAATTTTCAACATAATGAGTGAAATAAAACTAGAAAATGATATAGAACTCGTTGCTGGAATCTCTCTTTCAAGGCTTCAGGTTTCGAGAGATCCTTTCACACGCCCAAAAATGAAGTGATCCCTCCCAAAATCCTCCGACCTCGGTCCTTAAACCAATATATTTTCGCACGATAATCGAACTTCTGGCTCAGCGTTAATTTCCCGTTAATGCCCCGCTGAATATTCCCGCTATAGAAGGTCCGTGTTAAATTCCCTGCCCTTCCGTAGATTAATGTGTTGAATCCCCGGCCTGACCGCGTTACTTTCCCGCCCTGTCCCGGGGGTGGGGGCCGGGGTGTCAATTGACTGGTGCATATATTATTCATCGCCTCGATTATTTACGTGAGGATGTTTATAATACACAGGTAAAATACAGTGATCCTCCCTCTTAAGTGCAATGATTAACGTAATCCCACATCTCCCGTCCCCTGTTTGACCTAGTACTGTAGACATTTTACAGAAAAACGGGCTCGCATATCCTTCGTTGCGCGTGAAGCGTGCCCAAATTTTGTTCATCGTTTGTTTGTTTGTTCATCGTTTTTTGATTGTTCATCGTTTTTTTTTATTGTTCATCGTTTTTTTTGTTTTTTCATCGCATTTCATCAAGCCTCAGAGAAAGGGTAGATGAACATGTTTTGTGTATGGCATAGTTAAAAAAAGCCTGTCAGGAAGTACACCACCTCAACTTTATAGGTTAGGTTATATTATTCATGCGCACATGTAGACATTTACAGAAAAACGGGCTCGCATATCCTTCGTTGCGCGTGAAGCGTGCCCAAATTTTGTTCATCGTTTGTTTGTTTGTTCATCGTTTTTTTGATTGTTCATCGTTTTTTTTTGTTTTTTCATCGCATTTCATCAAGCCTCAGAGAAAGGGTAGATGAACATGTTTGTGTATGGCATAGTAAAAAAAAGCCTGTCAGGAAGTACACCACCTCAACTTTATAGGTTAGGTTATATTATTCATGCGCACGTCAACTGCGCTCCGCAAATGACGAAGTTATTAATATTCATGTGCGCGAAGCGCGGCCCAACGGACGAATTTATATGCTTGTAACGTCGAAAATCACGCTTACCTAAGGGGTCTTCTTTCAAACATATAGTGACTTGCCCTCCAGGCCTATCATTTGCAGGGAAATTCTGGGAAAGTTTGATTTACCTTGTCAAGATAACTTGTTCTTGTCAACGGTAGTGTCCTCATGGCTAAAAGAGTATATTATGTCCCGAAATTTTTATGGAGAAGTTGCTGAAATAACCACTATCGCCATTGGTATTACCCTCTTCATCGTTCTAATGTTGCTGAAAAAAATATGACCCTCCCCTAAATAGGAGTGAAACAAATTTGGACCCTCCCTTTAGACACGCGAAAAAAATTAGGACCCTCCCACAAAAATAGGAGCCCTCCCCCCCGCTAAATAATGACACGTCCCTTAGGGTTATCAATGGTTGTTCTTCGACTCCATCGGCAGATTATACCCGAGCTACTAACTCTTTGCCGTTTACCTTTCTGTTCCTCAGCTTTCAACATGTTTGATTAGACAAACCAGGTACACTAAAGCTGTTTCTTTACGCTTTACGAGCAATATTTAATCACTTTATGCGGAGCTATGCGAACACACGTCCTCCCTCTTTCAGTGCATCCCTCAGTCCATTTAACCTGGTATTCCATTTAATTAAGCAAGAATCATCTCAACTTATCTACACTTCTTAATTATTCCATTTATACTTATCTTATTATACCAATTTAATATTAATATAATATTATATCATAATAATAATAATAATAATAAGAATAACAATAATGATGATAATAATAATAAGATAAAGTATATCGAATCCGTCAAGTCTGTCAAACCCGTTATATCCTTACAGTTTACAAACAAACTCAAGGCTACTCTCAGATATGCCATGTCCGTGATATCCGTAATACCCGTGTGCTTGAAATAGAAAGTCATGTATCCACAGGTAGCCCATTATAGTAAACTCTTCTTTAATTGACATGGATGTAGCGGAGTTAACGGGCATGGCGGATGAAATCGCATGCATCTGCGATGTTCTATGATATCGTTCGATGTTCTAGAAAATCTCACTTGATCGAACATGGCGATGAAGGTGTGAAATCACCATGCCACAAAATCCAGTTAAATCGCATAACGTTATTGAACACCTTTTCGCCTTATTGGATTTTGAAGGATTTTGTGCGATCAAGTAACACAGACTTGGATTAAATGCGATTTAGTGTCAATGCAAAAATAATGCGACCAGTTCGATTTGATGTTTTGATTATAGCTTTGGATTTTATGCGATATAGAGGAATTATGAAGAGGACGTGATATCGGTTCAACTCGTAGCAGTCATTGTTGTTTTGGTCTCAGATCCGTCTTGTCAGTCAAACCCGTCATATCCATTCTATCTGAAATAAAACTCTAACATCCACAGGCATCCCATTGTTGTTTAAATGTAAGAAGTAAAGTATCCACAGGTAGCCCATTATTGTAAACTCTTCCTTATAATTGACATGGGTGTGGCGGCGTTGACGGGCATGGCGGATATGCCGAACCAGTTGTGATAAAATTCCTATATCCACGAGCTAGCCGTTGTTGTTTGTATTACGCACAAAGCGCGGTAGCTGCATTGGAACTTCACGAATAGTAGTTGCATAAAGTTGGATAACAGACTTGAGTTATTTTCGCTCATCTATTATTGTCTCCTCTATGGCGGATTTCAAGCACGGAGAGCATTGTGAAATACAATGCAGCTCATTTACCCCATAAAAAGAGGTTGGTTTAGAAAAATAGCGTTATACTCTAAAATGTCAGTCGAGTAACTGACTCGCTATTGTTAACTGGAATGAGTAATTTAGGCAGTTGTTTTACACGAATGGAGAAGCCACACCTCGAACACAATTTTAGCAAATAGCCTTCAAGGATGGTAAGCGTTATTCAAATTGAAAGGTTTTAAAAGGAACGAACAGCGCGTCATTTCACAGTTCCCTTCTTGTTGGCCAGCCGTGAACAAGGTAAGACCTTTGCCTTTAATTCCTTTCCATCAAATATCCCAAATTGAGAATAAATCTTATAAGATCTAAAATTTATTTCTTGCAGATATTATCGATGGCGGCCTCTTGTAATCCAAGTAGGCAGCTGAACAGCAGAACAATCAAAGACGCTCTACTGGCACACGTTATTCCGATTGTACGAAAATCATTCTCTGTTATCGGTGTTAAGGTGGATCGACCCAGTAATTTTGCACCCATACCAACCAATTTTGTGCCTCTCATATAAAAACAGTTTGATTTCTATAGCGCAGCCAATATAACACACATACTACCCATAGACTGAAATACATGTCAGTACAAAAGTTGGGGAGATCGGAGTTAGTATCACGTGACAATCGGGCCACGCCTATTTCCACTCTCACCCCAGTTTCAGGCTGTACCGACATTTTTTCGATAAATGCTCTACGTTACCTCGAGATTGACTGATTGCCTACGTGTAACCGGAGTTTGACTAAATTCTACAAGCCCGATCTGAAGATATTTCAGGATTTATAAATCAGGGCTATAATTTATGTAAAATCTAGTGTTATGAATTAACATGGCATAGTTTGGTACTTCATGGTTATAAATTGAAAGTTTTTATAGCTCATTCTATTCGTGTATGTTTAAGGAAGTTCATGCTTTTTATTAGTATTAAATATTTCGTTGCGATTTCGAAAATGATACAAATGTTAGTATCAACATAATTGCCCCACGCATCAGCTTACTGCGAAATTTGGGCCTACTTTCACGAAATTTGGACTGATTTGAAAAATCGTAGTTTTTTTTTCACTTCAAATTTTTGGACGACTCCGATTGGTCAATGTAAAGTTTGTCTCCAAAGTTTCATATTAATTGAAATCCTCTATGGTTATCAACTGTGGACGCAAAGATCGATAAATATTGGATGGATTCGTGTAGTTTCTGCTCAGGGACTAGCTTTTGTTCTTCGTTCGGCACAAAATCGAATTCCAATGCGGCACACGTTGATATTCGCGCGTGACTGCTCTCCGAATCGTCCCCGACATATGGTAATTAAATGCATAACAAAAGACCGAAAAACCTAAGAAAATTATCATACGTCAGAGACTAGCCAAGCAAGGACAAGCCCACGTGCGCTCCATTGGAATTCAATTTTGTGCCGAACGGGGAACAATAGCAAATCCCAGAGTAGAAACTACAGAAATCGATCCAGTATTTACCGATCTTTGCGTTCCCAGTTGACAGCCTTAGAGGATTTCAATTAATATGAAACGTTCGACACAAACTTTACATTGATCCATTGGAGTCGTCCAAAAATTTGAAGCGAAAAAAAAACCTACGATTTTTTAAATCAGACCAAATTTCGTGAAAGTAGGCCCAATTTCGCGTTCAGCTGATGCGCGGGGCCATTATGTGATACTTACAATTCTATGTTTTGAAAATCGCAAAGAAATATTTAATTCTGATAAAAAGCATGACTTTCCTTAAACATACACAAATAGAATGAGCTATAAAAACTTTCAATTTATAACCAAGAAGTACCAAACTATGCCATGTTAATTCATAACACTGGATTTTACATAAATTATAGCCCTGATTTATAAATCCTAAAATATCTTCAGATCGGGCTTGTAGAATTTAGTCAAACTCCGGTTACACGTAGGCAATCAGTCAATCTCGAGATACCGTAGAGCATTTATCGAAAAAATGTCGGTACAGCCTGAAACTGGGGTGAGAGTAAAAATAGGCGTGGTCCGATTGTCACGTGATACTAACTCCGATCTCCCCAACTTTTGTACTGACATGTATCTCAGTCTATGGGTAATATGTGTGTTATATGGCTGCGCTATAGAAATCAAACTGTTTTTATATGAGAGGTTCAAAATTGGTTGGTATGGGTGCATAATTACTGGGTCGATCCACCTTAAGTGCGTGTGGAGAGTAGAGGGTGGTTTTAACGGAATCCGGAGTGCGTGGACGATGATTGTGAATAAAAGGAACGAGTGCGACGCGGTAGTGTGCAAGGAACCAGGGGTTGCCTTTTTTTTCTCCGCCATCTCCACCTTTCAAACAAAGTCTGCAAAGAAATCGGAGGACGGCACGGGACTGGAAGAAGAGATTACTGCAGAGGGTTCTCAAGATGAAAATGACGACGATCCAAACAGTGCAGATGCGATACTCGCAAGTCCCATTGTTTCATCTCAGGTTAGTGAAATAACAATCAAAACAATGCATGTATGTCATTATCTCTTCGAGATTAAAACAACTGCACAAAAGGAGGGTGCCTGGAATTTAACACAAATCAAAGAGTGCCGTGAGGTAAACTAGTTTGAGTTCATAAAGAAAATGCAATGTAATTAACCCGGGAGGAGGTGAATCACCACCTGTGGTGAAAATGCTTGCTGTTTCCATGCGAACGACTAACTGTATTTTATTGATTCCTTGTTTCTTAGGCGACAACTATTAAACGAGCCGCGCAATCCATGATGTACCCAGCGATTACCTACTGGGTAGCAGTTCAATCTCCAAATGGATCCCCTGTTGACCCACTTCTCTTACACCGGGCCCTCGTCAAGTGCGAAGTCGAAGTGACCTCAACGCGTGCCTCTTCAAAAAAAAAGCGGATCCGAAATTTGAATAAGCTCGCCCAGCTACTAAAAGAATGCCTTTATGACAGCCATTGTCAAAGAGTCATACACTTGCAGTTGGGAAGAGTTGTATTTGCAGATTACCGGAATTGAGAGGAGTACCCACGAAGCAGAGTATGTAGCACGATTGATAAGTGTGAACAAGGAATTCCAGGCAGTTATTTCAAGTATTTATCCCGTGCTTCGAGATGATGCACTTTGACGTCTTTACCACAAGAAACGAACAAGAACCGGTGATTAACCCGCCAAAGCAGCTGGCAGATCCCCTGACGATACTGTGTAACGACATCGAGATAGTGCTAACAAAGCTTAGCTACGCCTATCGCCAGGGCCACATCTATAAGAAATCACAAGGGTCTCGTTTTACCTACAAGAAGCTGTGCTCCATGGAAAGCTTCCTCAGTAGTCTCATGGGCAACAATGACTTTAAAGACAGACTGTTGAAATACACGGGGCGCCTTAAAGCCATTCGTCAACAATGACCTGATTGAGGTGGAAGGAGGCTGGTGTTGGTCCTTCAAGGAAAGGAAGTTTGTCAAGAACGCACTCCAAGCTAAAGATGTGGGCAAGGTCTCACCGAGGGCCTATTGCAAGTATAGGCATGACAAAGAAGCCGATGGAAAATATTTCCGCGAAATTCTAGAGAATAGTCTGACTGACGAAGTTATTGCACAGTTCTGTCTGGACTTCCTAAGGCTATTTGAAAGGAGAACAACCCACAAACAAAAGGTCCCATGCCTTGTCGGGCCCTCCAACAGCGGCAAAACATCTCTGTTTATGGTCACGGCATCAATAATCGACCCTGCAAAGATCGCCAAAGTGACAAAACAAAGAGAATTTAACAAGGCGATGATCGTAGAAGACACCGAACTGATTAACATGGACGAAGCCACAGGTGACTTGCTCGATGTTGACGATTGGAAGGTCGTAACACAAGGGGGCTGGACCGCACACGATCGAAAATTTAAAGGTAACAATGGGGCCCATACACCTTCCGTTGCTAGGTTCCTAGTTGAGTTTAGGTTATCATCATTGTCTCCATTATTGTTTAAGGTGCAAAAGGCTTCATGAATACTGCATCGATATTCTTAACTTGCCAGAAAAAGATGGACTTTGGGTCAGAGGAGGACAACAAGGCGATGGATAATCGACTCAACACCTATTATTTCAAGCCACTCCCGCACGTCAACACTGGTGCTGCTGAATGGATAAGAAAAAACCCGATGGAATGCATTGCCTGGGTGGCTGATAAGTGCACAGCTTGTGAGGTAATATGTTTCGCAAGGTAATCTTTGCAAGGAATAAAACATGATATTGCAGATGACTGAATATTAACATTTATTCTCAATGTCTCCCAACAGCCAGAGGTGAATACTCCCTGCGAAGCCGATGCAACAGAAGAAGCGATGTCTCACAGCGATCTCACCGCCATTTTGTCGGTTCGTTTAGAAGAGCAACCAGCAACCAGCGCTCCGTCTGAGGACGACACGCCGACGGATATGAGCAGTGAGAGCAGTGATGACGACATTTTCATCACCCAGTCTTCGGCACTTCGCTCACTTGAGAGGTATTCTTTGTTAAGCTGCCAATGAAAAGCAAAGCCATTCGGGTAACACGTCTAATGGATGCGGTGCACTTATAATCTATTATCATCGTACTTTGTTCTTATAGAGCCAAGGAAGAAAGTTCAGCGCCAGGAAAGAGACGCATGATAAATCAGATGATCAATGCACTGAAACAGGATAGAGAAGGTGGCAGGGAAAGGCTCAGAATGGACTGGGAGGAGGGTCGAGTTAGACTGAGGGAGCACAGAGAACAGCAATTGCGCGAACTAGGGATTGACGAAGAAGACATCTTGATGATCCCAGAAGATCCTCGTGACCCTGATCCAACGCAGCTAGCCAAGGCCATCGCATCTCGGAGAGAGGTTGAACGTCACCGCGACAAAGAGGAGAGAAATTGCCGAGAACAACAACTACTTATAGAGGTATTCGGGAATCCTGGCTGATGAAAAAGGAGAAAGAAATGTCAGACATGGTGCAAGAGCTTGAGACCTTTCCCCCCGACCACCCAGGAGCTGCAAACGTGAAGGCCTTTCTTGAGATAACCAGGAACAAGATCAAAGAGTTTCACAAGTGTAATGGCACACTTCACGTGGCCGGAGCGGTCGAGCAACGGCAGCAGCTGTGCATAAAAGCTGGTTTGCTATTAGAAAGTGCCAAGGACATGGTGACTGACCTGTGTAGCCCGCTCCCTCTGCCGTTCAAGGATGGCTGCACTGATGCAACAGACGACGATTCAGATGGCATTTTCATAACACCAAAGACCCCCGACATTGTCACAAGAAACAACACCAGGGAAAACGACGACAGCTCACGTCTCACCTACGATGGCTTGTTACAAGAATTTCCAACCCCCCCAAGATCGTGCCCCCGTCTGGGACCGGTACCAATCACGCCTACACTCAGGCCAAAACCAGTGAGAAAAGTGATGTTTCCTTTTACGCAGCCGGTTTCAACCCCGAGCACAAAGAGGCTTCGAAAGGCCGACAAGCGCGAAGGCGTTAGTAAGAGAAACAAAATAACAAATTACTTCTTTTCGCAGTCGTGAATATTCCTAAGAAAACGAGTTTTTCACAGTCATGTAATATCTCAGAGCATTTACTTTTTGAGTTGATTGTTGTCACTAAAGAAAATAGACATGAGCATTGAAATATGTATTGAATGGTTGTAATAAATCAATCATGTTACACCACTTGACGTTCAGTTGTTCACAAAACCCTCTAATCTAAACATTAGTAGTCCATCACTATGTGGTTTCCTACGCTAAAGACCAATTTTCTCCTTCTCTCACTGAACTATTTTAAATCCTATTATGGCATTCCATGGATAGTCAGTTAACCAATCCGCTGCCCGTGGATCTGCATCGATGTTGTGCCCGTACATAAAGTTTCGCTAGAGACCAATCATGTCGCAATGTTCCAAGGGCCTCCAGTTGACCGATTCCAATACACTTAGCTCTTCTTCTAAGATGACCTCCCTCGGAACCGGTGCTGCGATAACTTCCATTAACAATGAATTTCTTGCAATGTCACTGCTTTCCAGTTTGATCGCTATGAAAATGCACGCGAACATGACCTCCTTTAGAGTAACCCTTGCGTTGTTCTGTTTAAATGCCTCCAAAGAAGGCTCTCTGCCAACATGGCCGTCAATTTTGGAAAACCGAATGGCGAGCAAATCCCATGAATGAACTCTCCAGCAAATTTGATGTCTTTCAACAACAACTCGGGATGTTTTTCTATAATAGTCTCCATGATCATTGCGGGTCTGTGTTTAGCAGGAAAAGAGGCCTGACTGTTTAAGTCTTCGCGTTAAATAGTGCCACGCAACATCCCAAAATGCTTTGGAAACGCACACAAAGAAGGCCCGTTTAATTGGTTCATAAGCAAGCGCGGTTCCCAGGGCCCTATTATAAATTCCAGTTCTATAGTAGCAGTAAGTTTTTTAGCTAGCGCTTTTCCTCGCAAAACTTGGCCACCGCACGTTTCTTCAGAGAGTCAGAAGACCTTCCTTTCTGGAAATGAAATTCGGAATCCCTTAGAATGGCAGTCCACTGACCATAACCGTACCTTTTGAGACCGGCTTTGAGATACTTGTCCTCGTGCTGGGTGAACAAGAGAGCCTTTTTTCTATGGCATGTACGATCGATGTTCACCACTTTGAAAGCGCGCTGGCGTGTAAGTCTTGGCATTTTATTCAAGTGGCACTCACGTTTTAGTGGCGACGTCTCCTCTGCACTTTCAACTTCTTCTGTAGAACCGCTGGACAGATGGTGCGGATCTAGTTCTTGAGATGAGGCGGACGAGATGTCTGACAGTCTTGAAATCACATCTTGTTCCAGCTTTGTCCCCTTGTCGCCATGTAGTTTATCCAAGCATTGGCGCGCCTTCGTTGCGACCTCTCGAGATCTTTGCTTTGATAATGCACTCTTGCTACAACCGAGCTGTGTTTTTGATCCTCCGAAACTGAGTCTTGCTCCCTTGCGCTAAGCTGGTTGGAACTTGCAGTCTCGACGATCTGTCGATAACGCGTCGGATGAACGTACTTTCCAATGGCATCGAAAACCAGTTTACTCATGAGCTCGCCGAGTTTGTTGTGCTGCCCTCCGTTTCTCGTCATGAGCACGTAATCGCAAGCTGGTTTCTGCAGAGGGCGAATATGATTGATATATCCATCCAAAACTTTCATGTTAGTGTCGGTCAAGAGGAGCGAGTCAAAACCGTATTTCCCTGCCGTTTTAAACATTTTCTGGTCAATGAACCCCCCGTTTGTTTTCGCTGTGCGAACCATGTCAACTGTGAGGTACTGATAAGTCATAGGTCGAGATCCTTTACCTTGATGAACAAGTAGACCGCTAGAAATTTTGTGGCAAACGATAAATCCCCCGAGCAAACACTACCTGGTTTGTCCCTGCATTTCTTGAGCACTTCTTCATATCGAGGAAGGTAGTGAGATACAACTTCCAGTAGTTCGTCGAGCGATGCCCAGTGACCCTTGGCTTCTAAAACATCAATGTCCAGATCGCTGGTCCACTGCAATCTCATCATCTTCGACACTGTTCTTCGGACTCTTTTCAAGTACGTCTCGGTGACTGACAAACCTCTCGCCACTGTTTCCGAAAACCCTTCGCTAACTTTTCGGAATTGCACTAGCTCCCCAATGGCGTCCAGGTATCCTAAGCGTCCTGCATGTCCAAGATTCCACGTGTCCTGCATCGTATCAGCAAATTTAAAGAGAAGGTTAGGAGAGCATAAACTGTAGTCGACACTTTTCCAAGTCAGTTCGTCTTCGTCATCACAACAAAATCTGAGAAACTTAAGGCTTTTGCTGACAGTTTGTTGAGCTTTTCGATCGCTCTTGCACCCCCCCCCCCACCCCCCCCCCCCCCCCCCCCCCCCCCCCCCCCCCCCCCCCCCCCGCCACTCCCAGTGAGCCAAGAAAGGAATTCTTTAGCAATTGCACCTGATGGCTCAAAGGTTGGAATCGATTTGCTTGCGCTGGTGGATTTGGGATTCTTTGCGCTTCCATTGCACTCGTTAACTTGACTAGCCTCAATTTCTGAATTGCTTGGCTTCTGATCAAAGTAAAAGAACCAACCGTGCTTTCTAGTTACGTGTTTCCTGCAGCCTCTTTGAGTTCCAAATCCATCGTGATCGCACGCCTGCACTGGGCAGTGAAAAAATCCATCAGATTCATCTTTCTCCAAGTGAAGTCTTTTCGGTTTGGGCAAAGCATTTGCAATTTTAGCCCAGTCAACTTGCTTGTACTTTTTACTCGACATCTTTCTTGGGCGGAGAGTAGGCGAGGAATGAACATATACTTACCTGACAGTTTTTTGTATACGATCCATGTGTCCCTAGAGTACGAAAACCCTTATTGGCCAATAGCAAGGCAAATAACGTGAGCGTGTTCAAACTTGCCCTGAACATGTTGTAGCCCCTTTGGGAGCCTAACTGTATCTTGTCCAATAAAAAGGTGAAGGCGCGCATAATCAAATGAGCGTGCACAAACTTGCCCTAACATGTTTAGGCGGAGTTCTTGCTCAAACATGCTTAAACCGATCCGATCCTATCCTATCTTACGTCAGTTATTGTGGCCTATATTTTAGAACACTCCCCATCGCTTTAAAGTATAAGGAACACTGTGTTCCCAAATATGCATCAAGGGAACAAAGCGTTCCTTTTAAATTCGGAACGCTTTGTTCCCAAGATCCATATCTAAGACCAATACGTTCCTTTAGTGAAAAGGACCGATGTCGATCATAGGACCTCTTTGTTCTTAATTGTGTTGCAGTGGAACAAAATGTCCTATTGCTAAAGGAACAATATGATCCCATTTGCTCATAACTTTGGGAACAAAGTGTTACCTTTTTTAGGGCCACCTTGTTCCTAATTCCTGTTTAATGGGAACAGCACGTTCCCTATTTTCACACAAAGGAACTTCACATTCCCCTTTTGTAAGGTCCAAGTTGGTCATGGGAACAGAATTCTTTTTTAATTGGGAACAGCACGTTCCCTATTTTACACAAAGGAACTTCATATTCCCTTTTGTTAGGTCCAATTTGGTCATGGGAACAGAATTCCTGTTTAATTGGGAACAGCACGTTCCCTATTTTCACACAAAGGAACTTAACATTCCCCTTTGTTAGGTCCAATTTGGTCATGGGAACAGAATGTTCCTAATTGGGAGTGCGTTCAGGAACAAAGAGTCCTGATTGAGCTTGTCAAACTCGGTAAATGGGAACAGGTGTTCCCAATTACCTCAAAGGAGAACCAAACATCGAGATAGGAACGTAGTAGTTCGGAACTGTTGGTTCCTTGGTGCTGTGAAAAGGAACAACAGGGAGACAGACAGACAGGGAGACAGACAGACAGACAGACAGGGAGACAGACAGACAGACAGACAGGGAGACAGACAGACAGACAGGGAGACAGACAGACAGGACAGACAGACAGACAGACAGACAGACAGACCAGACAGACCAGACAGACCAGACAGACCAGACAGACCAGACAGACCAGACGGACCAGACGGACCAGACGGACCAGACGGACCAGACGGACCAGACGGACCAGACGGACCAGACGGACCAGACGGACCAGACGGACCAGACGGACCAGACGGACAGACGGACCAGACGGACCAGACGGACCAGACGGACCAGACGGACCAGACGGACCAGACGGACCAGACGGACCAGACGGACCAGACGGACCAGACGGACCAGACGGACCAGACGGACCAGACGGACCAGACGGACCAGACGGACCAGACGGACCAGACGGACCAGACGGACCAGACGGACCAGACGGACCAGACGGACCAGACGGACCAGACGGACCAGACGGACCAGACGGACCAGACGGACCAGACGGACCAGACGGACCAGACGGACCAGACGGACCAGACGGACCAGACGGACCAGACGGACCAGACGGACCAGACGGACCAGACGGACCAGACGGACCAGACGGACCAGACGGACCAGACGGACCAGACGGACCAGACGGACCAGACGGACCAGACGGACCAGACGGACCAGACGGACCAGACGGACCAGACGGACCAGACGGACCAGACGGACCAGACGGACCAGACGGACCAGACGGACCAGACGGACCAGACGGACCAGACGGACCAGACGGACCAGACGGACCAGACGGACCAGACGGACCAGACGGACCAGACAGACAGACAGACAGACAGATAGACAGATTGCAGCCGAAGCTGAATTACAGATACGGTCAGCAAACATTCAATATTACATTATAGGCTAATAAATCACTGCATTTTTTCTAGGGGAGAGGTCATATCATAAACCCTTCAATGGGAACTATGGATAATTTCTGGAATCACACAATGTTTTTTTTATAGCCTATATGCAAATATTAAGGTGTGTTAAGGTCTGACTTGGGGCTTATACGCGGGCAGAAAAGAATTTTGCCAATATCTCTAATACGAAAATAGCTACAGCAATGAAACTTTGCATCAGTGTTAATTCTAGTACCAGCAAAATTTTGACAGTTGATGTTTCCATGACAACCAAATTAAAGTGGCGTGTACCATATTTATCCATTTTGGGGACAAAACTTAAAATGGGGGAACAGAAAACCTCATCGTATTCTGAAAATACGATGGAATTTTCCTTTACTGCATTGATTCCTTCAATAGAGCGTCTTTTAAGGCAGACCACCTTGAAAATTAGTGGAGATAGGAGAGAAACTTGGTTGCTAGGGCAACAGTTCTCACGATCACGTGACCCTGGACACGATTAAAAAACGCTATGAAATGCAGAAGTCCATGAAGATTACGAATTTAAGGTCAAAAAGTAGGAAAATTGGCAGTAAGTTTTCCCCGTTTTTGATTGAAAGTAAATTTTAAACGGTACTTACAGATACTATAAAATTGTGTCTCCATAGCAACTAAATGCATGGAACAGTTGAGGTCCGGGCACGTGTTACTCATACCAAGTTCCATTTCGGTAGCTACTTTGCTAATGTAGTTATTTGCAAAAACAGCTTTTTGCCTTAAGAATCCGCGTATAAGCCCCACCTCCTTTCAAGTCAGGCCTTAACATGCCTGAGTTGTTACTATGTACTAATATATAGATTTAGCCACTGGCTAAAAGCGGAGCTCCCGGTTACACATTTTTTTAACAAGACAAAAAGGTTGCCAGTGTACGTGAATAGATAGCCTTGCACCATTATACCACGTTACTAAGCACTTGTTCACCCAAGTGTGGTCATCTAAGGTTCATCCCTTAAACGATGTAAACCTTTTCACGTTTGATGACGTCATCAATTAAGTCATACCACGTAACCATGCAGTTACACCCACCTTGCCACTTAGATAACTTCACCCAAGGTTGGTTGTCTGAAGTTCATCCCTTCTTGAGATATATCATTTTTCTCCTATGATGACGTCATACCTCGTGACCATGCTGTTGCACCCCCCTTGCCACTTAGATAACTTCACCCAAGTTTGGTTGTCTGAGGTTCATCCCTTCTTGAGATATATCATTTTTCTCCTATAATGACGTCATCAATGACGTCATACCACGTGACCATGCAGTTGCACCCTCCTTGCCACTTAGATAACTTCACCCAAGTTTGGTTGTCTGAGGTTCATCCCTTCTTGAGATATATCATTTTTCTCCTATGATGACGTCATCAATGACGTCATACCACGTGACCGTGCAGTTGCACCCCCTTGCCACTTAGATAACTTCACCCAAGTTTGGTTGTCTGAGGTTCATCCCTTCTTGAGATATATCACTTTTCTCCTAAGATGACGTCATCAATGACGTCATACCACGTGACCATGCAGTTGCACCCTCCTTGCAACTTAGATAACTTACCCAAGTTTGGTTGTCTGAGGTTCATCCCTTCTTGAGATATATCATTTTTCTCCTATGATGACGTCATCGATGACGTCATACCACGTGACCGTGCAGTTACACCCCCTTGCCACTTAGATAACTTCACCCAAGTTTGGTTGTCTGAGGTTCATCCCTTCTTGAGATATATCATTTTTCTCCTATGATGACGTCATCAATGACGTCATACCACGTGACCATGCAGTTGCACCCCCCTTGCCACTTAGATAACATCACCCAAGTTTGGTTGTCTGAGGTTCATCCCTTCTTGAGATATATCATTTTTCTCCTATAATGACGTCATCAATGACGTCATACCACGTGACCATGCAGTTGCACCCCCCTTGCCACTTAGATAACTTCACCCAAGTTTGGTTGTCTGAGGTTCATCCCTTCTTGAGATATATCATTTTTCTCCTATAATGACGTCATCAATGACGTCATACCACGTGACCATGCAGTTGCACCCCCCTTGCCACTTAGATAACTTCATCCAAGTTTGGTTGTCTAAGGTCCATCCCTTCCCGAGATTTTTTAATTTCATCCTCGCGCGCCAGGGTCCTTCCCTCACCTCCCCCAGGGGACAGAGGAAAAGGACCCTGGAATGGTCTGGTCACGTGTCATCCAGATTTCGGGTGGTAACAAAAAATCAAAACTTGGGGTGGGGTCCCAACGGAAAATTTCTGACAAAAAGAGACTGAAGACATTTTGTCAGATTTCTGCATTTTGCCCAAAACTATTAGTCACGAAAATAAAAAAATATGGAAAATAAACTTTCCGTTGTTTTTCCAAGAACTTTTGAACTAATTCCCAGGCTGACTGACCCATAATTTCCCAGTTGAGAAATATAAACTTTAAGTCAAAGCAACAACACGAGCAGAAACGACAAGGATATTGAGCAATTTATTTTAGCGTGCTAGTTTATTTTAAGTATGTAAGGTAAGTACATTAATTCAAGTCAACTTACCTAAGAAGCAATCTATACTTTTAGCTACTACATACAGTATTTCTTGTCAGGATTTGAAACTGTGTTACTGTTTGTTTCGCCAGGAAAACGAGTCTTTTTCTCTGTGAGTATTTGCCAGCTTTCGGCGACAAGCGGGTTTTTGCTATCTATAGTTTTTTCCACTTGCTTTCAAGAGTTTGCGAGTTTACTGTCTTTACCGAAAATATCTCCTTGACTCAAGCTTGTAGCCGAACAACCATGCAGACGAGCAGGGTAGTTTTCCCAGCTTGCTAGGGCAGCAAAGGTAAACATTTCCACCTTGCGAAGAACAATCAAGACGAAACCAGTCAACTCTGCACTCAAAATCTGGGCCAGAGACGAATGTTCTCGGGTTTGCAATCATCTTTTCCACTTGTTTTTATGTGTTCACGAGTTAATATTGTCTTATTGGCACATCATAGTCTTCAAGCTTGCTGCCGGACAAGCCGATTTATTAGACGGCAAAAACGTTTTAACTTGTTGTCTCGTGACGAGCAACCGACGCAATGAACCCTCGAAGGACTGCCAGTAGAAAGAAACACGAAACTGAAGCCTCCCATGTAGCAGGATATAAAAGCTCTCCATCCAAAAAATCCTCAGCAGAAAAGTTGTTTAGCTTTGGAGGAAAAGTAAACTGTTTCTCAACAAAGGTACTTGTTTCTCAGTGTTTTTAGTCGCCGTTGCTAGTCCCAGTCACGAGCCGCCATTTTTAGAAAACGCAAGGAGCAACGTGCGCGTATCCTACCCCCGCTTGGGAATTTTTGTTACCACCCGAAATCTGGGTGACACGTGACCAGACCATTCCAGGGTCCTTTTCCTCTGTCCCCTGGGGGGAGGTGAGGGAAGGACCCTGGCGCGCGAGGATGTTTTAATTTTCTTAGTATACCACAGGGTTCCCATGAGTTTCCGCGTACGGCGGACGGACGGACGGACGGACGGACGTACGCTATACCTTTAATACCAGGAATAAACAAAAAAATTCATATCTCAAGAAGGGAACAACCTATGGCAACCAAACTTGAACACATTAATCTTTTGGGCGATACCATTTCAACGCCCTAATCATTTGACTTGGCGCCGTCAATAACGTAAGCAAAATGAGCAAGAAAGCCCGTGACGTTTGAAAATCAACTCCATAGTTATGCGAGACGTTATTTCCTTAGGTATGGTGCTCCGCTTGCGCGGGCCTTCGGCCCGCGCAGGAGCTCCGCTATAAAAAATATTTCTTGAAACAAATCAAGAATCCTTATCAGTTAGAAGTTAGTCTACAAAAACTGACCTTTTGTACATATTTAATACATCCTGACTCTGTCTTGACAGTTTGCCGGTAGTAAACATATTTACTGACTGCATTTGGCAAGCAAATGAATCCACCTTAGGGCACAAAGCGCGCGGAAATCGGCACCATCTTTTGTCACCAGTCGCCATTTTGGCCGTGAGGTTATTTTTGGGGAGACTGGTAACTAAATACATTAAGTTTGACAGCCCCACTTTCACCTCCTCCCACGGGTTTATTATGTCATTGATCGCCATCTTGATTTGGCAATCGGAAAGAAGGAAGGAAGAGCTTTCAAACGAGACCTTCATCACCTTTGTAGAGCTTTCGCGCGCTTGTTTTTAATTTTTTCAATTTGGTTGTTTTCTCGAGTTTTGATGTCGAAGACCTGAAAGAGAAAAAAACGGTATTTCTGTGCAGTTAATACCGTTTTGAGTGTTATCTTTGAAACGTTGAAATTGACATTTACTTAAAGTTCACTTGTTGTTCTACAATCGTATGGTTTTGGTTTTCTCTATTTGTTTGCGCGAAGGCTCATTTTTAAGTTTTTAAAAAGTCATTTTGCTTCGAAATATGGCCAGAACCGGCAAGAATGGACGGTTTGTGTTTGTACAAATGGTTTTGGAAGACAAAGAACAGTGCGATGGTGTGCACGTGCGAATATGAAAAAGATGGAGCTTCTCAGAGACAAAGAGAGTGAAAAATTGAATCTTAGTAAAGACTACGACCCGAGGAGAAAAGGTGAGGCATAAAGGAAGAGCGATTTTATATATTTTTAACTTTTTAAGGTGATTTTTAGTCGTTGGTATGGTATCGAAAAATAAACAAAGCGCTGTTTGTTTACTACGCGCGAGTTCGTTGTTTTGGTAGTTTCAGTCAGGGATTTTTCATACTGCAATGCTTCCGTGACCGTCAGTCGATCAAAATAATATGACCTTTCACTATAATTGTTATTCGAGGGCTGAAATTAGCATCTTTTGTATTTGAAAGATGTGTAAGCTTAATATCAATTCATTCGAGTTCATCAGCCCTTGGCTGTTCCAATGATTACTTGACGTTATCTAGAAACCTACCTGATTTATGCTAAAGTTTCATGGGCTAAAAATTATCTTGAATTATTAATCATATTATAAGCTGTACATGGAAATGCTTTCTGTTCCTCAATAGTCCAATATTTATTTCTGTCTATCAAAGTAGTCCAGGAAGTGCAATAGACACCAGATACCAGCCCATTGGGCATTGAGAGGCAAACTCAAATGTTAAATTTTCTGCCTCAATTGATTAGAATTGTGAGAAACAATATTCAACGAACTGTGAGAAATACTAGATACATGATGTATCTAGTATTTCTCACAGTTTGTTGAACATGTAATGCCAATAGGGGCAGGGGTACTCACTTGTTTTAGGATTATAGCCACTATGGCCTGTAATTTAATGTGGAATCCATTATAAAAACAATTTTCATGAGAAAATATACCCCAGAATCAGTTTATTTGTACTACATTCTATGATTTGTACCCAATCTGAGACCTGGCCTGTTCTGAACAGGTCAACAATAGTATGTTTGGCTTTATACTATTAAAACAGGTAGTGTTTCAATCAAGCTGTTTCAATTTCAAGCCCATCGGCAGCAAATTTCTATCATGTGACGTCTAAAAAGCTATCACATGATCACATCTTAAAAGGTATCACGGGGGTTCGAAATTTCAACGGCGCGATTGAAACTCTACCTGTTTTGATAGTATAAATTGTTTAAAACTCACAATTCCCCTTATAACATCTTGATACCACTAATGCCAGTTTGCTCTTCAAATTTGATTTGTTATTGAAAAGTTTGAGCTCCCTTAGAAGCTACAAGGTAATGTTGTTACTGAGCAAAACAAAAGGAACTATGAAAAGGATTCTGGGAATAGTGGTATCTAATGTAATAAAGGGACTTGAAAATGAAAAAAAAAATGTGCCCCAAGAAAGCAAATTGATGTGGGTGGTCTTCATTATCAAATCCCATTTTAGAGAGAAGTTTGTTAACCATGCATACCCCATTCTAATCTACTGAAGGAAAAATTGGGATGTTGCTTAGCAGCAATTATCCCCTTAGAGCTCTTGTAACCCTCCATGAAAGGAAGTCACACCAGTACTGTGCACTATAAAATAGTAATAATATGATTTTATATCTCCCTTGGCAGTGTTATTGGCCATTAGGACAGATCAAACAACAACCTCCAGTGCTTTGGGGCTTGTCTTCTGGGATCCCGCAGGGCACGCAGCTCATGAAATGACTCCTGATTAGCCATCATAAACACTGATTGACTAGGGTAGTGAAATGCTGCTACATATATACAAGCCCAAGTGTTACTGTGTGATGCAAGACTTGACTGGGGCCACCCTGTTGATGACCACATGGTCATTTTCACTGTTCAGTGATAATCATGGATCAGATTATAAACATTTTGTTTCATATTACAACCATTAGACAACTTGACAGACCATTAAAAGCAATTGATCATTGCATTCAAACCAAAACTGAACTGCAAAATAAGTGACATTCTAATAGGACCTAGAGTTCATTGTCTGCATAAATTATTGATGTGTGGCTCTGTTATGTTTCCTTGAGCTTTCCCCTTTCTTTCTCAGGTATCCACAGAAGTTAACTGGAATAAAACAAATACACTTTCTCCTTGAAAAAAGTTTCATGACAAGCAAAAGATATTTGACCAGTCACTGTGACTAATATTTTAACAATAAAATATTGTTATGGTGACTGCTTGGCAATTTTTTTGAAGGGCACCTTTTGTTCAGGCAGTGAACCACAAATTTGTCAAGTTTATAATAAAATGTTTAAATAAGCAAGCATTTTTAGTAAACATTTGTAGGAAGCATAAATAAAAATGATGAAAAAGAGATTACATGCACATTTGTTTTAATGATTTCTGTTAGACTTTTTTGGAATAAAATCTTCAATGAAATTGAAGGAATAGAATTCCTTAAGAGGATCCTTGGGAGTTCGATAGACATCTGCCTCATCAACAACTCTCTATAATGTAATTTCTATGTTGAATGTGGACTGGCTCACCTCTGCTGATGTCCCACTTTAACCCTAAAGGAAATTCCAAGTAGATTTCGAAAATTAAATTTACCACTTGACAGACATATTTTCAAAACAATATTTTTGACTTTTGACAAAACTTTACTCAAGCTAGGAGTCTTGTGAATCACAGTGTGATAAGATGAAAGTGTCATGATTTCTTACAGTCACACACCACAGGAACATCTGACATGCTTTCAACAAGTCTCTTGGTTATATATAAAGCCTCCTGACAGTTCTCAAGATATACTCTCCCGTATCTCACACCTGTACAGATGAGTTAATCCATTCATTAATTCATTCATAAAACTGAGCCCTGTCTCTAACCATAGTCACTAACCCTCTACTAACTATGCACTAACGTTTGTTTTTACTCAGTGAAGTCCCTATTCATGGAAACAAATACAAACAAACAAAATATTATTGCATTAAAATTTTGCAGTGAAAAAAATTCTGTGACAGTGGAAAACTATTATCTACGTTCTCTAGGCAGGATTTCTAGAGCAATATATACAGGGCTGTACAAATACAGTTTCACGATCTGGTCTACTTTTGCCAGCGACTTTTCTTTCAGTAAACAACAATCCAGTACTTCTTTAGCAAACCTTGGTGGCAAATAAAGAATCATTGGTGGCGAGAACAAACTTTCCTGCAGACCACATCACATTACTTGGTGATGAACAAAACGCCTCTAAATCAACCAACAGAAGATTTAAGTTCACGTTCTTGGTTGTTATCGAAGGATGAAACAACTGTCATTCGAATGTCTGGAGCTGTAAGCCGACTCGGACTTGTTTTCGCCACAACTTCGGCCAATTTCAGGATGATTCTTGTCTAAAAAGGCACCAAGAGATCTCCAAAAATACTCTTCTAGTTTCTGTTTCCCTTTTCTCTTGACCTGCATCACTGTACGTTCAAATGTTTATCCCAAAACCCACAAAGAGTTCGACAATCGATCCGCCATTTTGAATAACAAAGTGTACATTCACGCGCGCGACCGCTGGCTACAAGGACATGCGGACGGTGCCGATTTCCGCGCGCTTTATGACCGATGTTTTCAATCTGATGTACTGATTAATTGAACTCCTAAATTTGTGAATTAAATGTCTCTTCTTCCAAAAACCACACATCCAAGGAATATAATTCAACCTTTTGTTCCAAGTCCAAATCTCGAACGATCGAATCGCCATGTTGAATATTATCCAGAACACTCTTGGGTAGTTTGGCTCGCTTCCACAGGCAACCCGTCAAAACAGACCATGCATGCCGCCATGATGGATTTACGAAAAACAAGGATAGGGTCTCTGATTTTCGATGCATTTACAGCATAGGACCTTCTGGAAATCATGATAAAAGGTATTGATTTGTCAAATAGAAGATAGTATGTTGATTGCATGACTCTTTCCTTGCACGTGTAATGTTCAGAGAGAGACTGGGTCGAGTGTTGAAAACAGTGATGGCGGAGACCAGTTGTTTTGTTGTTCCGTGTTAAAATAAATTCTGTAGAGAATTCTAACCTGTAGTTGCAGTTCGTTACAACTGGTGGCAGCGGTAAACCAACGAAATGTCCAACCAGGAAGATAGCGAGGTCAAGTTTGGGCCACTCATCGATCTTTCACAAGACACCGTTTTGCCAGAAGCAAGCCAAATGCTTTCATCGGCCCAGCACTCCACTCCAATTCGCTACCATGTCATTGAGGACGTCCCAGGATCCCCAGGCGAGTACCAACAGTTATCTGAGTCTATCAGTGAGCTGAAAAGCTTAGTTCTGAGTGTTGGAATGCAAAACCAGACGGCCGAGCAACGCTTTCAAGAGTTGACGGCACGTTTTGAAAGCATGGAGTCAAGGCTCTCGAAAGTCGAGTCTCGTCCACATTCCTTCTCGAGTATGAATGAAATCGATAGTAAATCCATCGTTACAAGTAAACATCAACCAAATAATGATATTCAAGTCGATTTAGAAGCCCGTACGACCGAAGACGGTGCAAACAAGGCACCTGCTTCGGCGCCTGCTTCGGCGCCATCTTTGACCCTTGCCGGCATGGTACCCAGTCCCGCGCGTTCAGCAAGCACTCAGGAAGCCCATGACGAAAAATCACAAAAACATGGAAATTTGCAGGAAAACAAGAAAATCAGCCTCGTAACGGCAGAAAAAGACACCAGCGCCACATTTACAATCAGTCCACAGGGAGCCCACAGCACAAACAATGAGCAAATGCAGGAAAAACCCAAGGTTCGTCCTGCCACTTTCAATGGAGCAACGCCATGGGAAGATTACTTAGCACAGTTTGAACTTGTGGCGGAGATAAATAAATGGTCAGACTCCACGAAGGCCACTTACTTGGCAGTCAGCCTCACGGGCCCAGCACAGGCAGTTTTGGGGGATCTAGAGCGACGTTCTAGAACGAATTACGCGGAGTTGACACACGCCCTCGCCGCAAGATTCGGCACAGAGAATCAACAGGAAGTATTTCGTGCAGCACTAAAGAGTCGTTACCGACAGAGGGGTGAGACACTACCAGAGCTAGCACAGGCAGTCCGCAGACTGACCCGACAAGCATACCCAGAGGCGCCTCAACAGTTACGCGAGACCCTCGCAAGAGATCACTTTCTGGATGCTCTCAGCGACATCGAGATGCAATGGAGGGTACACCAAAGCCGCCCGCGGACCCTCAATGATGCCCTTACATTCGCTGTCGAATCAGAAGCGTTCCAGTCTGCAACGACCCGCCAGCAACAACTATCTCGGTCTGCACGAGCAGTAATGACCACAGACATCGACTCGAAAGACAGCGAAGCATCCCGTACATCCTCGGCCGAGTCAGATCTTCAGGAGATAAAAGGCTTGCTAAAGAAAATCTTAGAAGATAAGCAATCCCGTCCATATGGCAGATACACGGGCTGTCACATCTGTGGAGATAAAAGCCATTTCCAGCGAGATTGCCCACAAGGACAAGCAGAAGAAAGCAGGCCGTCGGGAAACGGGAACAAGCCGAGCTCGAGGGGCTGAGTTCGGCTCGAGATGTAGCAGCCATGCCCCCGATCTTAATAAGAGGGAGCACGTCCGAGGGAGCCGAAAACGGGCTTTACGTGGACGGTGTTATAGAGGGAAGAGTAGTTAGGTTTCTGGTCGACACTGGCGCGAGTGTCACTATGCTAAAATCGTCTGTTTTCGAGGAATTGGTAGCGAACAAGAGTATTCCCCTGCAGGCAGAACACCGTAACATGTTACTGGCAGATGGAAGCAAGCTGCCATTCATCGGACGAGGGGAGTTTTCGCTAGAAATCGGGCCTTCCAAAGCACAACACCAGGTTCTTGTGGCGGAAATCGACAAAGTGGATGCCATATTGGGAATGGATTTCCTTAGAGCGCAAGGGTGTGAGTTGCGTTTCGAAGGTACCAACTATGTGTTGACATTCCCTAAAGGAAAGGCTGCTTGTTTTACTTTGAAAGGAGAGCTAGTCTGCAGGCGAGTAGCGGTTTCCGAGACTGTTGTTATACCAGCTCACTCAGAAGTTGTCGTCTCAGCGGAATTGGAGGATGTGTCAGGTACCACAGGAGCTAGCATATTGGAGGCAACACCCCGTTTTCAGGAGTATCATGGCCTACTGGTAGCCCGGACACTGATAGACAACGACCAGCGCAGTGTTCCATTGCGGATGATAAATCTCTCGAGCTCTGCAAAGACGGTGTACAAACGAACCATCGCGGCAGTATGTGAGCCAGTGGAGAGCATACAAGACGACAAATGCAGTTTTGGGCGCGTAGGCCTCGTGACCGCCCAAGAAGGAAGAAATGAGTCACATGACCCAAGTGTTTTACCATGCCACGTAGGTGATGTTTATGCTAGGAGCACCGAATATCTTGATGCTACACAACAAGAAGCTGTTAAGTCATTGCTGATTGAGTACAGCGACGTGTTTTCCACTGGCCCCCAGGACATCGGTCGTACAGGAATCGTGTCACACAAGATCAATACTGGTAATGCGTCTCCCATCAGACAGCCAGTTCGGCGCCTACCCTTACACAAGAGACAAGAAGCTCAGAAGGAGATCGACAGTATGCTCGAGAAAGACGTAATCGAACCATCCTCTAGTCCATGGAACTCGCCGATATTGCTTGTACGTAAACCAGATGGGACAACGCGGTTCTGTTTGGATTTCCGTCAGCTGAACAGCGTGACACTTAAGGATTCATACCCACTTCCACGCATTGATGACACCCTGGATGCTTTGGTGGGATCACGCTGGTTCTCAACTCTGGATCTTTCGAGCGGCTATTGGCAAGTTGAAGTGTGTGAAGAGGATCGGCCAAAGACCGCCTTCGGCACGGGTTCGGGAGGACTGTACCAGTTTAAAGTCATGCCATTTGGCTTGTGTAACGCCCCAGCCACTTTCGAACGCCTGATGGAAAGAGTTCTTCACGGGTTACCATGGGAGACGTTATTGATCTACCTAGATGACGTAATCGTCTACGCCAAAACATTTGATCAAGAGCTGGAGCGACTACGCGAGGTGTTCAAGAGGCTTCGTGATCGGCACGGAAGGGGTATCGACGGACCCCGAGAAGATATCTGCGATCAAGAACTGGCCCGTGCCTACGAATGCAAAAGATCTCCGATCCTTCATGGGCCTCTGCTCTTACTATCGCCGCTATGTCATGAGTTTCGCGGACTTGGCTAGGCCCTTGTACAGGCTGCAAGAGAAAGAGACTGATTTTGCATGGACCAGCGCTTGTGAAGAGGCCTTCAATCTGCTTAAGAGTCACCTGATGGCATCTCCGATACTAGCATTTCCGGACGTGGATCAGGAATTTATTCTGGATACAGATGCCAGTAACACCGGCATAGGGGCGGTCCTTTCTCAAAACCAGGCAGGAGAGGAGCGAGTGGTGAGTTTTTATAGCCGCACCCTATCGAAGACGGAGCGGAATTATTGTGTTACAAGAAGGGAACTTCTTGCGGTTATAGCGGCAGTCCGGAATTTCCGCCATTACCTGGTCGGAAAGAAGTTCAGGATTCGAACTGATCACCAGGCCTTGCAGTGGCTCATGAGTTTTAAGAATCCCGATGGACAAATGGCCCGATGGCTTCAGGAACTCTCTATGTTTGAGTTTGAGATCGAACATCGTAAGGGTAGTCAGCATAGCAATGCAGATGGCCTGTCAAGGAGACCCTGTGGAGAGTGCAGGAAGTGCTTGAAGGAGGAGGAGAAGGAGGTCAAAGAGAGAGGAGGGGAAGAGGAAAGGAATCTGTCCTGTAGCAATGTCACGGCGCAGGAGGAGAAGGTCACAGATAAGGCAGCGGCAGAGCAGAAAAAGCAAGAGCAGTTTGGCGCCTGGCACCTACAGCAATGGACCAAGGAAGATATCCGGAAGGAGCAGAGAGCAGAGGAGGGGATGTCCAAGATTATCGCTTGGAAGGAGTCAAGTGTGTTTCGGCCAGAATGGGCTGAGATAGCGAAGGAGAGCCCTGACATCAAAGCATACTGGTCGCAATGGGACCGAATGGTGCTAGAAGATGGCGTGTTGTATCGACGCTGGGAGACAGAGGATGGGAGTGGTGTGTCCTTACAGCTGGTCCTGCCGCGGGCTTTAAGAGACGAGGTCTTACGACAATTGCATGACAGCAGAACTGCTGGTCATCTCGGAATTAAGAAGACGGTAGCTAGGGTAAAGGAGAGATTTTACTGGAACGGTCATAGCCAGGATATACGACGGTGGTGCCGGCGCTGCGATGTATGTTCCTCTAGGCGTGGACCACCGAAGAAGCCTAGAGCCGGGATGAAGACCTACAATGTTGGCTCTCCTCTAGAAAGGATCGCGGTTGACATCACCGGACCCCTTACAGCGACAGACCAGGGCAACAGGTACATTCTGGTGGTGGGCGATTATTTTACGAAGTACACGGAGGCGTACGCTCTCCCAAATCAGGAAGCAGAGACGGTGGCTAGAGTGGTGGCCGAAGAATTTATACCAAGACTAGGGGTTCCCCTGGAAATACACTCCGACCAAGGTCGCAACTTTGAGGCGGCTCTGTTCCAGGAGATGTGCAAGATCCTGGGAATGGATAAGACCAGGACCACTCCATTGAGGCCGCAGTCAGACGGCATGGTGGAACGCTTCAATCGGACACTAAAGGACATGTTATCAAAGTTTGTGGCAGAGAATCTTCGTGATTGGGACCGCTTCTTACCCATACTCATGATGGCATACCGCTCATCTGTACACGAAACCACAGGTTACTCTCCCAACGAGATGATGTTTGGTCGAGAAATCCGCCTTCCTATAGATCTTTTGTTTAGCCCTCCAGAAGATACCAAGGTGTCAGAGACTGCAGATGACTATGCATCTAATCTGCGCGACAAGATTCATCGAGTCCATGAGTATGCACGGAAACACCTTAACATTGAGAGCGAGAGACAGAAGAAGCAGTACAACCAGCGGTTGAACCAGCGTACGTATGACAGAGGAGCCGCCGTCTGGTTTTATAATCCTAAGAGAAAGAAGAAGATCTCGCCATGTTTACAGCGTCCATGGGAGGGGCCGTACGTTGTTTTAAAACGGTTAAGCGACGTTGTGTACCGCATCCAGAAAGGCCCGCACGCGAAACCCCGAGTAGTGCATCACGATCGCCTTCGCCCTTATCTAGGAGAGAATGTGCCAGCGTGGCTAAAGTGTGACGAGGCTACAAAAGAAGGAGCTAGCGTTCCGATGTCAGATGCAGGTAATGGTTGCGCTAGTGAGGGACCCAAAACGTCAGTGAGCCAAACAACCAAGGGAAAGAAGCCTGATGATGCTAGGGCTGGGACGCCAGTTCATCAGAAGTCAGCTCGCCGAACTGTTAGGTCAAGAAAGGCCCCGTTTTGGGCCAAAGACTATGACTTGTAGTTTTATCGATTCAGGGACCCGGGACGTGTCCCTCTCTTGAGGGGGGGGGGGGGGCAGTGTAATGTTCAGAGAGAGACTGGGTCGAGTGTTGAAAACAGTGATGGCGGAGACCAGTTGTTTTGTTGTTCCGTGTTAAAATAAATTCTGTAGAGAATTCTAACCTGTAGTTGCAGTTCGTTACACACGTAATACTTTTTTACAGTGTCAAAAATCATAGGGCATGATTGGAAGATTGTATTAAATTCTGTTGAATATAGAAGGATTAAGAAAGAAAATGTTCGCACCTCTCCCATTGAATGGTTTATCTACAATGGGAGGGGTATAGTCGGAGTAGCTAAATTTTTTTCCAGATGATAGTCAAACTCTGTTTTTTTATAAGCACTACTGATACTTTGCTCTTGGAAATTAGTACGTAAAGGAGTTGTTATAGAGCAGATTTATGACTATAATAATAATAATAATCACTTTATTAAAGTCTCAATCTTCTAGCTCGGCACAAGTGCTTCGCTAATCGGGGAGACTGTGAAAAGTACCGCCACAAAGTTGTTCCGCGACGCGACCGTGACCGTACCGCGACTACGCGATTTCATTGGCGATATCATTCCATCTACAGCAGGTCAGGGGATCGTTTCTCGAAACGCCCGAAAGCTTTTCGGGCCCGATGAATTACCCGAAAAGCGCGAGGATGACGAATTTTGCGTTTCTCGAAACTCCCGAACTTTTCGGGCCCGATAAAATTGCATTTTTCGCCCGTTAATAAGGGAGAAACCCTTCTCCCCTTAAATTTTTCGGGTTTCCGAAAATCCTCAGAATAAGGAAGAAAAGTTACAAAATTAACTAAGATTGTTCACTCCTCTGCGACTTTATTTATCCGTCTAGTACCTGCGATGCATGTGTCTTCTCGTAAAACAGCCATTTACGAAGGTGTCTTGCTTTGTTTCCAAGATTTTCTTTCTTTGTCGCGAAATGGTTTCCCGGTAACTCTCCGAGTTGCGTTTACCGCCATCCCGATAAAATACACCAATCAGGTGGAAGCATCTCGCTTCTTGACCAATCAAATTCATTCTCTTGACAGCTCACCTGTCAATTTGACGAGGGCTGTCAAACTTTTTTGACATGTTGTAAACAAAGTACCAATGCATCTACAAGAATTCGGTGCAAAATGCTTGCCTTTTTGCACATTTCATCTAATTTCTTGGCTCGATGGAAATACCAACATGGCGATACACTTTGTCCCCTGACAGCGCCGAATCGATAAGTTTGTCACGTGATATTGTGAACCAATCAGAATTGTTTGTATGCATCAGGCCTGCACGTGATGAGACGGGCGGCCATCTTGAAATAAAACGAGGTCAGAAACACAACATGGTGTTCAGAAGTGGGTGAAAATCCCGTGAAACCACAGAAATGGACAAGGATTTCAAGCCTCCGCCGGAGTTAAGCCTGCAAGGGAACCCAGCGGAAAATTGGAGACGTTGGAAGCAGCGTTTTGAGCTCTATATGACGGCAACAGAGTCGGATGAAAAGTCAGACGGCATAAAGATCGCACGTTTGCTCTCGGCGATTGGACCCGATGCCCTCGAGCGGTACAACCACTTTGTTTGGGCCACTGGAGAGGACAAAAAGAAGTACAAAGATGTGATGGCTAAGTTTCAGCATGAGCGCAGGTATGAAGCGCGTGGTTTTCTCTAGATACCAATTTTGGGTCTGCGAACGGGGCGAAGGCCAGTCCTTCGACGAATATTTGAGAGCGGAGAGCTCAGAGTTTTGTCACGGTCATGTGAATTCTTGGAAACTGACAACATGATTAGAGACAAAATCGTGTTTTCCACTAAGGAAAAGGCCCTAAAGGAAAGGCTTCTCCGAGAGAGTGACAAAAAAAAGTTGTTGATCTTTGTCGCTCAGCCGAAATTACTAAGAAAGAAATCCAATCCATGCAATCTCAATCAGCTAAATTAGAAGCCAACTCTGGCAGTTCACCTGACGTGCACGCCATTAAGTATAATCCACAGGGCTCTCAAGCACACGAACACAAAAAGAAAGAGCAACAACAAGCAAAGTGCAGGCGCTGCGGCAACCAACATCAACCGCGCCAATGCCCAGCCTGGGGTAAGGCCTGTGCTAAATGCAAAGGTCCAAACCATTTTGCCAGAGAATGCCGATCAAAGGTAAAGGTTCACGAGCTTGTTCCTGAAGAGGTTGAGGAGGACGAGGAATTTTATTTTGAAACTGTTTGTATTGGCAACATTGATGGCCCCAAACAGAAAGACTCCTCCTGGTTTTCAACAATTCATGTGGAAAAGTCTCTCCCATCAAAATGAAATTCGATACCGGGGCAGCAACTAGCCTCCTTCCCCACAGTCTGTTCACAAAGTTAAATAATAGGCCCAAGATCCAAAATTCCAAGGCTAAGCTTACATGGGGGATACAATATAGAGCATGAAGGCAAGGTCATGTTGAACTGCAGTGCTTTTGGCAAGAAACAAAGGTTAGTGTTTTACGTGATCAAAACTAAAGCTCTGCCAATACTGGGCTTACAAGCATGCACTGCCCTGGGTCTCATACAGAAAGGTGATGTCAACCAGTCAATACCTGTTGAATCTATAAAACAGCCTCTAACTTTTGATGCTGTCAAGTCTGGTTTTCAGGATGTCTTCAAAGGCCTAGTCAATTTCCCAGAGCCATACAAGATAGAAACCAAGCCTGAGGTGGAGCCAGTGATACAACACCCTCGCAGAGTACCCATGCATCTGCATGATCGTCTAAAAGCCAAGCTAGACCAAATGGAACAAGATGGTGTTATTGCCAAAGTGGACTGCCCATCAGACTGGGTACACAACATTGTGGTGGTTGAGAAGAAGAACGGAGACCTTAGAATATGCCTTGACCCCAAAGACCTGAACAAGGCAATACGTCGTGAACACTTCCAAATCCCTACTTATGAAGATGTGATTAGCCAGCTTGGGGGAAGCGATACTTTACCATACTTGACCAGAAGGACTCCTTCTGGCAAGTAGAGTTGGATGAAGGTAGCTCACATTTATAGCAGTGTTTTCCACATATAACAGGCAAGTGGAGATTTTAATCATATTAGATTATTTTGTTTCACTTTTTCAAGTATAATATCTTGGATACCAAATACCGATAAGTATATATTTATACTTATGAAGATGTGATTAGCCAGCTTGGGGGGAAGCGATACTTTACCATACTTGACCAGAAGGACTCCTTCTGGCAAGTAGAGTTGGATGAAGGTAGCTCACATTTATAGCGGAGCTCCCGCGGGCGCCGAAGGCGCCCGCGTAGCGGAGCCCCATAGCTACATGCAGGAGGAAAAGAAACAACACAAAAGTGTATATGCATCGACCTGTTTTGTGATGGACTTCCGGTTTGTCCGTGGTTCCGTCGTCGCACAGGTAGCCCACCAGTTTTGAGCGGGAAAATGAGCACGCGCGCGCTTGAATTTTAGTTGTCGATTTTTATTTGAAAAGGGATTTTTTTCTTTAGATATTTTGTCATTTCGTGTTTGAATTGTCGACAAGTGAAGGAAATTTTTTTCCTGTTCTTCATTAAAAAACTGAAACGTTTCTGAAACAAACTGTGAAATCAAGGTATTTTAGACTAAAAGTCAGATTTACCGGGATGAAGTCGAGACTGATATGTCGATGAACACGGGAGTTTCACAAGGGAAAAGAAGCAAAGTCAGTGGCACTAGAGACTAGAGTGAGGGAGAAAAACCAGCAGCGAGCGAATGACAAAACGACCGCTCGATCGACAGAGAACGGGAAATTAATGTCTTCAGTAGGAGGATGGAGGTTACCCTGGCTAACATGTCGAAACCTTAAGATGTTTAAGAGGCAGAGACTATATAAATACAACGTTAAAAAGTGACCAGAACATTTTTCGTAGTCTCAGAGGAAAGGAAAGATAGACTAGAACAACAGCGCGGGATGACCGAAGGTCGGATGACCGAAGCTCGGAAGACTGTCGTCGTGCCGTGAAGTGACAAGGAAAAATATTCTCAAGGTAGGTCCTTGCCACGAAAAAAGTTTAAGATTCAACCGCAGTTTTAACTTTAAAAAGTTTTAACTTTTAACTTTAAAAAGTTTTAAATTTTCATTCAAGTTTTTTCGCGCCCCGGAGGCTCGCCACGCTAGTTGTAAAATTATGAAAGTTTATTAAAAACGATCGTGGCTGCTCGGTAGATTTGCGTTAGTTGTTTATTTGAGGATTCCAAGTGGAATACCGTCGCATGTTTTAAGTGATTTCAGTTTGACAGCGATTCTACTTCCGTTGCCATAGCTTTGAGTGATATTGTAGTTTGGGAGAATTTAAGTATATTTATTTGCTTGCCAAAAGCAGCCATCTTGAATGAATTGAACGTCGAACTTTACGTCGGTCATCAAAAAACTATGCAATGCAATCTCAAGACGCTTCCAGACTTCCGATTTAGGCAATGGTACAGTAATTCTTGAATTTACTAACCTGTCACTCTTAAAATTTTTGAATATTTTATCCATTTTGCTGAGGTTTGACTTCCCTAGCCAGCGTCAAATGCAGAGAAAAGAGGCCTCTGCTAGCAGAGAAAGGTTTGACTGAGGAAACAAGTTACTAAGCTAACTCTTGACTACTTGATTTAATTTGCAGTTTTCCAAGATATTTTTCTGGCTCATAAATAGGGAGTATTTCACAGTGTTTTCCACATATAACAGGCAAGTGGAGATTTTAATCATATTAGATTATTTTGTTTCACTTTTTCAAGTATAATATCTTGGATACCAAATACCGATTACGTCCTCAGTTGTAGCGCAAGTTTATTTGAGTTTATTTTTGTAGGCTCCCAAATCACTTTTAAGTTAAGTTTTTAAATAAAAGTGTAACTATACTCACAGATTATTCACCAGTCATAAAAATGAAAAAAGTGAACCTACAATCATTGTATCTGTGACTAGCTTCATGTAATTTTTTTCAAAGTCTTTTTTTTCAAAATCTTGTGAGGATTTGTTAATTCCTGCAGTCATCACACTCAGTGGAATATCCTCAGTACTGACTGTAAGGCAAAAGCACATAAATTATGTGGTTCCAGAAAGTATTCATCGCATGAGGGCTTGGAAATTCTAGAGTTGTTGGGGGTCAATTTACCTGTTTTTTTTTTTTTTCATGCAAATACTCAGCTATTTTCCTTTGGAAATTCCAGAGGGGTGTGTCACTTTTCAACACCCTTCCGTGGAGTGAGGGGGAGGGGGGATACTTTCTGGAACCACACACAACTGTTAATGCACCAGAAATCCTTGAATTAGTGCCTGCTGGCCAACACTATCAACATAAAACATTCCTAAGCATATTATTTAATCTATCGGAAGCAACTAATTCCTAAAATGTGTGGTTCCAGAAATTATCCATACCCCCCCCCCCCCCCCCCCCCCTTATGGAAGGGATTGGAAATTCCAGAGTGGTGGGGGGGTCAATTTACCTGATCTTTTCCATACAAATACTGTATTTTTCTTTGGAAATTCCAGAGGGGTGGAGGGGTCACTTTTTAAAACCCTTCCGTGGAGGGGGTATGGATATTTTTTGGAACCACAGAATACTAAATAAAGTTCTTACCATAGCATAAGTGCAAATGTGTCTGAAACTAATGCTTCCATTGCCATATGTTGGGATGAAAGAGTCCTCCCAGGCAATCAAACAGTGAAAAGAGTGAGTGATAAAAAATCAATCTATTTTCAATATACTCTTTTCAAAGTGGTGAATCTGAAAGACTGAATGTTATTCATTTTTATGGCTTTTACAAAGATAATGGGGCTCCAGTATGTTCCATTACTAAAATGTATAATAATATCCATCGCTATATGCTTTTTAGACTGGAAAAGAAGATCTGTGTTACAGTCATTCATCAAACTTATTGGTTACCATTCTCTTTCAATTTCGGTGACAGCAGCCAGAGATCGCTCTTTGACAGGCCATCCATGGCATAAGGCAAAAATAATATTAACATAATGACTGTAGTACATGGGCGGCAGAACATAAGTGAGGGGGCTGATTAGAGACTATGTATGGCAATGCAGTGGGCTGGGGGGGGGGGGGGGAAGACAGACAGACAAACATATTTGGAATCGTGTACAAAATGTATATAGACTTTAAACCCAAATAAATTTATATAAAAAAACATGTTTTCCCATTTTACAAACTCTTCAACATAATGTGTTTTAGGAGAGAGAGCACTATCATCTATAAATTGTGCAATTTTCCTTTGCATCTGAATATTCTTGCCTGTACTTCAGGCTTCTCTTAGGCTTCTCTGTCCCCTGAAACCCAACGCAAAAGCTTGCCTTTTTTTTCTGAAGGAGGTTTTTTTTTACCTTACTTCACCAGGCCAAGCTTGTGCCAGTGTAGCAGGAACATACCAAAGAAAGCACTGTATACATATCAAGAGACAGGCTTTCCAAAATACTGATTACTAAAATACTTGTCAAGACAGAATCAATTTAATGCATTTGCAGTGCTATTATTATTATTTTGAAATTTTGAAGGATAAACAATGCTGTCAGGAGGTACTTGCTAAGGGAGTGTTCATTATTTATGGTTGGGGGGGGGGGAGGGTTGTCAGTATTCCGTGCAACTCCACTTTCGTTTTCTGTTTAGCCCCTCCTTTGGCAATAGCAAAACGTTTTTGACCCCCCACCAGGAGGAGGCAAACCCCCTCCCCCCGCGCTATGCCATCATCCCCTTATGGTGCTTTAGATCTAGGATGCCCCTCCCCTTTGAGGCCTCAACCCATCCCTCCCCCCCAAAAAAAAATGTTCTTTTTCAGTGGAATTTCAATAAATATACAAAGAAGGTATGAGTAGAAAGACCAAAATTTGCAGCCACCTACTCTCTGCTCATGACATGGTTGGTATCTGTATTTTCTGGAATGACACATTTTATTAAAAATACACTGCTCATGAGATAAAATGTACATATATTGTGATTTCAATTAAAAAAAACTCATGACAAATAATTCCTTTTTTCTTTATATTGCACATGTTCTTTGTTAGAACCATTCCATTGGGAAGGGTTAGTACCCTATTTTTTTTCTGAAAGAGGTTCTTTATCTTACTTCCACAGGCCATGCCTATTATTATTTTTTGGGTTCATCAACACAGAAAAATATGTAACCGCGGGAGCTCCGCTTTTAGCCAGTGGCTAAATCTATATATTGCACTTTTAACACTCCATTTTCCAGTATCGTTTCCTACGAATGCCATTTGGCATCAGCTCTGCCAGTGAAGTTCTGCAGAAGAGAACCTACAAAGCATTTGGGATATCAATGGAGTACATGTTATTGTAGATGACATGATAATTGCAGCAGCCACAGAGGAGGAGCATGATCACATACTGAACAAGGTTCTGAGGAGAGCGCGCGAGCAAAACATCAAGTTTAACCCAAATAAGGTTCAGTTCAAGAAGAATGAGGTCTTCTACATGGGCAACGTGCTGACCGAGCATGGAGTTAAACCGGATCGAGCCAAGGTTGAAGCCATTGTAAACATGCCCGAGCCATCAAACAAAGACGATGTCAGGCGTCTAATAGGTATTGTTGAACTATCTCTCACCATACATACCAAATATGTCTTCGGTAACTGCCCCAATCAGAAGTCTCCTAAAGAAAGAGACAGTTTTCATTTGGCTTCCAGAGCATACTCAAGCTTTTGACACTATCAAACAAATTTTGGGCAAGGAACCCCTGCTAAAGTTGTATGACCAGGACAAGTAAGTGACCATTCAGTGCGATGCCTCATCAAAGGGTCTGGGGGTATGTCTTATGCAGGAAGGCAAGCCTATAGCCTATGCCTCTAGGTCACTTACTGAAACAGAACAGAGGTGGTTCCAAATTGAAAAGGAACTCCTAGCTATTGTTTTCGCAGCAGAACGTTGTAACCAGTACATATATGGTAAGGAAGTAGAGGTTGAAAGTGACCATAAGCCCCTTGAAACAATCCTCAGAAAGCCAATGCAGGGCGCATCCCCACGAATACAACTCATGTTGTTACGATTGTTAAGATACAAGCTTGATGTCAAGTATGTTCCAGGTACACAGCTGTACATAGCAGACACTCGATCTCGAGCTTACACTGCTTCAGAGGGGCCTCAGGATGATTCAATAGTACCAGAAATGGAACATCGAATCCATGGCTTAGTCGAGAGTCTTCCTATGAGTGAGAGAAGGCGTGTCCAACTCTTCCGTGCAACTGAGGAAGATGAGGTCCTATGTATGCTGAAAGCAACTATTGAGCATGGTTCGCCAACACACCGCAAGAGTACCCACCCAAGCATTAGGCAATATTGGGGAATCCGGGATGAGCTTCATGTTGCTGAGGGACTGATATTCAAAGGTGAGCGAGTTGTAATAGCATCCTCAATGAGAACTGTTATACTCAACAAAGTACACGAAACACACTTGGGTATCGAAAAGAGCATTAGGCCCGTGCCAGAGCCTCCATGTACTGGCCCGGAATGACCAGAGATATTGAAGAGTTGATAGCCAAGTGCCCTACGTGTAACAAATTCAAACCTAGAAACAAGAAGGAACCTCTTCTACCCCATAAAGTACCCCATCGCTCATGGTCCAAACTCGGGGCTGATATCTTTTCTTTGGGGGCAAAACACACCTAATTGTTGTGAACTATTTCTCAAAGTATCCAGAAGTAAGTCGCCTCCAAAACCCCTCAGCTGGTTGTGTAATTGAACACTTGAAACCCATGTTTGCCAGACATGGCATACCAGATATTCTAGTTGCAGATAACATGCCCTTCGACAGTGCAGAGATGCGGACATTTGCTACTGAATGGGATTTTGAAGTCAATACGTCAAGTCCTGACTACCCACAATCCAATGGGCAGAGTGAGCGGATGATCGGCACAGTTAAACAGCTGATGAGAAAGGCACACGAGGAAGGTAAAGTTGTACATGTCGCATTGCTTGAATACAGAAATACAGCAGGACTGAAGTATTCACCTGCACAGTTACTTATGAGTCGAATGCTTAAGGATAAGCTTCCAGTCACCAGTGACTTACTAGCACCCAAGGTCGCAGAGAGTGCTTATGAAATGCTCAAGGCAAGACAACAGAAACAAAAGGTGTATTATGACCAGGGAACTAAACCTATCAACAAGTTGAATGTCGGAGACAGTGTTAGGGTGCGTCTTGGTCAACGCGAGTGGACTCCCGGTGTTATTTCTGATCTGCACTCAGCTCCTCGCTCATATCTAGTAACTGCTGACAATGGTCGGGTGTACAGACGAAACCGGAGGTTTATAAACCAAACTCCTGAGCCACCTCCAGTTGTCATGGCAACCCCAGAGGATTCCCCTGCTCCTCCACCAGACGCTAGTCAGGAGAAGCCTACACCAGTAGTACCAGCGCAAGAGAAGATTCCTCAGGATGCACCATTGGTTCCTGATGAGAAGGAAACTCCTCCCATCAGGGTGTCGACACGTCTAGAGAGGAAACCATCCTGGATGGCTGACTACACCAGTTAGTAATCCATAAACCTTGACTATAAACTGACTTTATTTATAGTTTTATTACATTGCTAATGTTTTGAACAAAAGTTGTTAATCTGTGGCGGGTAGCTTCAGCGCCTCCCCAGACTCCCTTGGCAAGGGGGGATGTCACGTGATATCGTGAACCAATCAGAATTGTTTGTATGCATCAGGCCGGCACGTGATGAGACGGGCGGCCATAATAAAACGAGGTCAGAAACAAGTTTACTATGTTTTCATTGTTTATTTATGCAAAGTATTCGCAAAGTTTGGAAAGTATAATTTTGATTTCGGGTTGGGAGTTTCGAGAAACACTTTTCGTGACAGTCCTAAATCTCGCCCGAAAAACCACCCGAAAAGTTTATCGGGCCCGATTTCGAGAAACGACCCCCAGGTTCCGTACCGCCACCGCGACAGTACCGCGCCGTACCGCGACACTTTTCACAGTCATACGAAATCTGCCCTATCTTGAAACCATGAGAAAGGGTATTTTTAGTTTCATTCGTGTTCCGTTTTGCATAACAAAAAAGGTTATAATGTTGAGAAATTGTATTCATACCAAAAACGAGTTGTAATCAATTTGGAGAATTATAAGCAAAGTGATATTCTTTTTCCATCAAGTTTCAGGTATTATTTTAACATCCAGCCCTGGATGTGCTTAATCATACTTAAAGGCTAATGTTATTTTTTTCACCACTGTGATTTTGAAATTACATACAAGAATAAGTTTGTATCTTGAAAAAATAAATAAATGGATGCTTTTGTACCATACATTCCATGTTTTGCTTGCCAAATCTGTTCTTTTTCAAGCTATTTGCTCAGCAAATCGCTTCTTAGTCATCGCCCTCGAACTATGTGACTATGTGAGTATTTCACTTCGCGGGAATCGTCCAGCTTGCACTCCATGTTGCTCCTGTTTCTACATTGATTATAGTTCAGTCGCACAAGAATCACGGGTCATGAAGTTTCTGCCTTACAATTATTTGAATTTAGCCAATCATAGCACTGCATCACGTTTACCCTCCCCTCCCTTGTTACATCAATCAGTACGTCTCCCCACCATCCCCTCCCTTGTATCATCATGGCATTCACTTGTTCGGCGCTGGGTATTCTGTGTCTCGTCCCTTCTCCCATCTAAGTACTTTACCTTTGCCAACATATATATAGACCACATAGGCCAATCAGTCGTCCATGTGGGACCAGCGTTTTCTTCTTAACGGTGATGTCAATTGAGCATGCCCTCAGTATCACGTCATACATGCCCACCATCGTGTATTATTTAGGATATTTCCTTTACGACAAGTAAATAAGTATGGCTAAGGTACTAAATCGTTAACAATATTGAAGTTTCCACTGGGCATGCAAATATGTTTTCTTAATTTCATTGCTACAAGAGAGCAAATGACGCCAGAGTGCTTGAAAATAAAACCTTTCCTCAGTTTTATGCTTCATGTTTTCAACGTCGTGCTGCTTTGTTCCAATCACCTAATTTACGAGTTCAATGTTTGCGAGTTTATAGTCCCCGGGATAGTCGTGCGATCGATCAATTATTAATAGAGCGTGGACAGAATATAGCAAAAACGGTCGAAATTGACAAAGAACTATCCATAAAAGTACAAGACATACACAAATATGGATGAAACTGAAAGGGCAAAAACATTACAGGTGAAAAATGAGAAAGAACAAGTCTAAGAAATGAGTGAGTCTTATTGAATCCGAGGTCGACTTCAATATTTATGTATAAATAATAAAAGTTCCTCTTCAATCAATTGACCTACTGAGTGGCCGAATGGTATGGTTCCCGCTCTCTATAAATGGCCCGGGGTTCGAATCTCGCGATTTTTTTTGCATTTTTCTCAAAGGTCATGTTTTATTCCAAATCGATAGGGAAAGGGTAGAATTACTTCATGCAATAAAGTCCCAGGGGCAAAGTCTTAAATAAAAGTTGGCAGTGAGCATATGCACAATATTTTCTGAATTTATCGCCTGCTTTAATTAAAACCAAAATGAAAACTAACACCGCATTGCTTTAACCGGTGACGTCATTTAAACAAGTCTAATCTCTTTTCTCATGATTAGCCCATTCCTGAGAATGCTGGGAGCAAGGTTATGACGGCCGGTCCTGTCCTATAAGTACCGAAGAACATCAGCAAATAGCTTTCTGTACGCTCTGCGTACCTATGTTTTCACCTTGTTTTGCCTTTATTGTCCGTTCTTGTTCCAAAATGCTCTATTAGAGCGGATTTCACATGACTGTCAACACTTGTTATGTAATTGCGATTGCTTTGCGTTCTCATTGGCTACTCGTTTTTTCTCAGCCAATCAAATTCTTTAGTAAATACAATTGCATGATTACTTAGTAATTGGTTCGGCTTGTGATTGGCTGAGAGAAAAGCCATTTAGGAGCAAGTGGTGATTTCTCTCAATTCTGATTGGCTAGTGATTGCTCAATTGCAATTGTTTTCACGACAGTCATGTGAAATCCGCTCTATTGGCTGTTCTCACAATCACTTTCCTCCTGAAATTTCTGTTCTTGCCCAATAGTCAAGTTTTGATCCAAGAACAGGCCATTGTGTGGTTCCAGAAAATTTAATTTTTTAGAACAAGAGACTGATCTATGGGATTCAACATTAATCCCATAATCATTTGTTTTCCCCCTTTCTTCACTATCTAGTGCGCAGAATATGGCCACTTAATCTAGACCTGCAGGAAATCTACAAGCTTCTCACCAGTGTACCAACCAACAAGCTCAAGCAGCACCTCCACTCCCAGTCCGCGCACCTGACTAGATGTTTTGTTGATGCCAACTGATAAGGACACGGCGATCACAATGAAGTTGTGTGTGTAGCACTAATACATCCGCAATTGCGGGAGGAGTTTTCAAAGGGTGGCTTGATTTGCTGTACTTATTCAATCACATGCCCTCTAAATGCAAAAGTGACAAAGTAAGACGACAGATGATATTTGTTACCAAGGTATTTAGGGTGGTGTATTTAATTATAATTATACTTATAATTATTGTATTTATAGAATATTTATTGACTATATATAATATACTGTATTACTTATAACTATTTATTTATATAATGTAATGTATTATTGTCGATTGACCTATGCCTGTAATTCAGCCTAGTTACCTACAAGAGGCATTTAATAGCGGAGCTCCAGCGCGGGCCGAAGGCCCGCGCAAGCGGAGCACCATGCCTAAGGAAAAACCGTATACCATCGAGTTGATTTTGAAACGTCACGACTAATTAAATTCATTTTATTTTTCATTTTATTGATGACGCCATGCCCAACTGATTAGTGCGTTCAAAAGCAATTACCCCATAGATAATTGTGTCAAAGTTTGGTTGCCGTAGTTGGTTCCTTTCGCGAGATATAATTTGTTTTCTTTTTTTTGTATAAAAACCTATGTCCGCCGTCCGCCGTCCGTGTACACATGGGATCCCTGTGTTATTCCTTTAGAATTTAATATCTCGAAAAGGATAAAACGTGAGAAAACCATTCTTGGAGAGAATTATATAGAGAGCAAGAGGCACATAATGCCTGGCTGACGTGACATGACGTCACTACCAATGCCGTGAAACTACTTTTGGCAGGGAATATCGAGATCCGGCGCTCGCGCCTGCTCATCTGGGGGACTGGGGACTTTAATTTTGAAAAACATTTTTCTTCGGCAGCCGGCAGATCAGAACAGAAGCAACATTATTTCTTTTTTAGCTTATATTTTACCATTTACCTGTGCAGACGTTAGAATTCTGAGCTTTTTCGTATGCATTTTACAATCAAAGGGAGATGCAGTCAACTAGATATCTTTTGAATTTGGGCACAGGTGGTTTTCTTCATCATTCTAAAATGGTCTTTCCACACCTGTATATTCTGCAACTAACAGCTCACCTGAAAAAATAAAAGTACTTTCCGCTCATACGAGCCCTCATCAGTTGTCTAAATCCAGGTTCGTTCTTGAGATGTCAGTAAAGTCACCGCATGGAACGAAGCGGTGACTTTACTGACCTCTCAAAAACGAACCTGGATTTAGACAACTGATGAGGGCTCGTATGAGCCGAAAGTACTTTTATTTTTCCAGGTGAGCTGTTAGTTGCAGAATATACAGGTGTGGAAAGACCATTTTAGAAAGATGCAGTCAAGCGGGATTAACTCGGAAGGAAAATGACGTGAAAGAAATACGGCGAATTTTGAAGCTTGAAAGCATATTTATCGCTCGTCACGTCAGTTTTCTGGGCCGTGTCACACAAATGGATTCAACAAAGCTTAAATTATATCAATATTTCCAGATATCGGTATGGATATTAATGGCAAAGGACAAGGTTGTAGAAAAGACTAAATGAGGCCGAAGGACTCCATACCTGCCAACCTTGGACAAGTGAAAACCGGGAGATAGGGGAACGTGTTGTCATAACCTCGTCTCAACCCCCCCCCCCCCCCCCCCCCAAAAAAAAAAAAAAAAACGTTGCTCGCTTAAAATCTGGACGTTTTAATGCAGAAATTGACTAAGCTAGACGATTTTTCCGGACATTTATGCACTAGTCATTTGTTTCCACCGACCCCCAACCCCCGCGACATAGCAGGGGAATATGAAACAGATATTGTCAAATTTGAAACAATTCCACCACCTACCAGGGGAGAACGCCTTGGTAAATTCCCTACACCTCGGGGAAACATTTCCTACACCCAGGGAACAAATTCCACTCTCCACAAGATGGATACAAGAAACTTTCCTAATACTATCAAAACCAGTAGAGTGTCTTTGCCGAAATGAAAACGACAGGTGTTTTGTTTCCCCCGCCATTCCCCGGCCGGTTATCTGAGCCATAGCAAATTTGAAGTAAACTCCCTGAGTCGGGGCAAGAATACAAGACAAACCACTGATATTTCCCCCACTATTGCCTGGCAACATCCCCGCATGTCGCGGGGGTTGGGGGTCGGTGGAAGCAAATGACTAGTGCATTACGGTGAAAACCGGGAGACCGGGAGATTTGACTCAAAACCGGGAGTCTCCCGCGTAAACCGGTAGAGTTGGCAGGTATGGGACTCGTGGCTCTCTTGCCGACATGAACTTTTTACAACTTTGGTTGCTAGAAGAAGAAGTGCTGTTGATTTTAGCGGAGTTCCTTTGCGGCCGAAGGCCGCAGAGCGGAGCACCATAGGTATCGCGTAGGAAGAACTCAATAGCTCAAAGTAGAACTCAGGTATACTATCGACTTCATTTTTCATCGTTCAGCGGTATTCCCATTATGGTATCGCTGGCGCGTCCGTGTCTGCGCGCTCCCACCACAGGTAAACCAACACGCTTCTCCGTTTATTGGCGTATCTCAGGAAGGCATGAAGCTAAGACAACCAAACTTGGGTGGAGGAGGGGGAAGTTATGTAAGTGGCAAGGGGGGTGCCACTGCGTGGTCACGTGGTATGACGTCAAAGATGACGTCATCATAGAAGAAAAATAATATTTCGGGAAGGGATGATCCTCAAGCAACCAAACTTGGATAAAGTTGTGTAATTGGCAAGGGGGTGCAACGGCATGGTCACGTGGTATGACGTCATCGATGACGTCATCATAGAAGATGAACCTCAGGGATGAACCTCAGGCAACCAAACTTGGGTAAAGTTGTCTAAGTGCTAAGGGGGGTGCAACGACATGGTCACGTGGTATGACGTCATCGATGACGTCATCATAGAAGAAAAATAATATATTTCGAGAAGGGATGATCGTCAGACAACCAAAGTTGGGTAAAGTTGTCTAAGTGGCAATGGGAGTGTAACGTCTTGGTCACGTGGTATGGCGTCATCGATGACGTCATCATAGGAGAAAAATAATATATCTCGGGAAGGGAAGAACCTCAGACAACCAAACTTGGATGGAGTTGTCTAAGTGACAAGAAGGTGCAACTGCGTGGTCACGTGATATGACGTCATCGATATCGTCATCAAACGAGATCAAAGGTTTATATCTTTGGAAGAAATGAACCTCAGACAACCAAACTTGGGTGAAATTATCTAATTGACAAGGTCGTGCAAGTGCTTATGTCAGAAGCTTATGTACAATTTTTTGTCTCATTAATAAAGACAAATATGTAACCGGGGGCTCCGCTTTTAGCCAGTGGCTAAATCTATATATATGCTTTAAGTACTAGTATGGATTGCTGATACCACGAAATCCATAACCTCGAGGTTTGGATTTGAAGTTCGTCTTTGGGATTTGAAGTTCAAGGAGGAACGTTGAAATGGATATGTTTTTGTGAAATCCAATACTGGCCTCGTGCAAGATTTGGCCTTTTCTGAACAGTAGAAGATCTGGGAATCATGAACGAGTGAGAAGTTCAATCGGCGTAACACAAACTCATCTTGATTTAATAAATAAGACTTTTATACTCCCTCGTCTATAAGACGAAGAGTACTGTAGAAACGCTTTTGATTTTGAAGCCATTTTGCGACAGCAATGGGAGGAGAAACTGACTGGGCATGAATCACTAAAAAGCTCCTCCTGGATTTATATAAACTTACAAATTGTGTGGAAAGCATGGAAAGCATGAGCAACACAACTGAATACTACAATTTAAGGTACTGGTAGTGTTTGAATTTCTGTTTTTAGATATTTACATTGTAAATATTTTAGCAAAGGCCATCCATATATTATCTGCCGTCAAAGTTTTAGTTTTGTTTTTTTGGACTAAAATAAATTTAGAAATGCTGCTCTGGCTAGGTCTTAACTTTTGAAAATAGTAGTCAAGTGGCCAGTAAATGGCCAAGATTCACTGAGCCATAATATATTTTCTACTAGCCACACCATGTACTAAATAAAAATGAATTTTTAAATGTTACCATTATTCAGTGACAGTAGGGAACAGTCTTAGAATTCATACACATGATATTGTGCGCCGATTGTTGTAGAATGATTTTACCTCCTGTTTTCTTCCAATTTATTTAGATGAAAATCCGCGTGAAAAACATTTTGAAAGTTTTACTTTCTTGCCAAAATTCCAGTAGCCAAGATGGGTATTAAAGAGCCAAAATCCACTAGCCAAAACGAAAATGCTACTAGCATTTGTCTAGTTGACCACCGTTAAGATCGAGCCCTGAGTCTTCAAACCCACACTTCACACAAAAGTATTATTTTCTTTTGCATTTGGTTTCTATCAGGGGAAAAAATCCCCAAAACACCACTCGAATGGGTAAAGCAAAAATGTTAGATAAATGGAATGACAACAATAAAAATAGGTTATATTGAATTTAGTTAGGATATAATAATTAGTCTATAATTGTTTTCAATCCAAAGTCTCTGACATGAGAAATCTTATTTTCCCCATTTTTTCCTCTGAAGCCTTCAAAGATTAATAATGGTTCTAATTAAATTCTTACTGGGAATAAAAGTGACATGCTAGAAGTCCCATGCCCCCCCCCCCCCCCCCCCTTTTTAAATTCCTGGATCAACTCCTGCAAAATACCAGTCTAGGTTTGAGAAATAGCCCTTTAACTACAAAGAGATCATGATGGTAGGCTTCATGGACCTACCATGAAAGTGAATGGAAATGGGAATTTGACAATCTTGTGGGGGGTCACACCCAAAACACAAAACACAAAAAAAACAATCAGATTCAGTGCTCTTTTCTCAAGGTCCCGGATTTCACTCCTGGGTTTTGGCAACATAAGTTCATGGATTTAGGAAATGATCAGCACACTGATTGGATTTGAGAGTAGAATGGACAAGTATATTGGAAGAATTCACTGTTACAATGTACATAATGAGTTCTAATTATTCTGATTGTCACACAGTATTTTGTAATTTTAGGCCTCAACAACCAGAAATGCATGAAAATTTGAATAATTTTTGCACTCACCGAAAAAATGTAATGAAAAACGCCCCAAACTCACCAGCTATGCAGGGGTTGGCAGGCTTTTTTGTTGCTATTTTTTCTATACATTTAGAATTTTTTCCGTACTTTACAGTATTTTTTGTCTGTGCCCCTAGAGGCTAGTAAGAATATGAATATTTTGTCAGTATATAATATAGATAAGTTAATCAGGAGCATACTAGTGGAGCCTTTCAATATTTGTTATTAGAAAAACAAAAATGAAATACATAAAAAAATGCTTTCCTATCACTATGTTTGCATGCAATCATGCAATGATGATCTAAAAAGCATTTATAAATACTGTAGACTTCCACAGGTTTTTTATGTTATCAAGCTTTCACAAAATCAGCGATGCAGTTATTGAAGTTATGATATCCGATTAGAAATTATATTTTTCTAAACCTCGATACCTTTCTTCATTTATTATAATCACAGGAGCTCCGCTTTTAGGCAGTGCCTAAATTATATATTAAACACATTATTGGGAATTGAAGTGTTTACACCCATGGTACAATATACCAAGCCATCAAAGGGACTAGTCAACTACAAAAGGACAGCAGAACAACTTGGCGTGAGACTTCTACTTTTATTGTTTTGAACATTATGGCGACTTATGCGTAATTTTGAATGAATACAACTCCAAGCAAACAGACACATCCACAACTCGCCGTACACAAACAGAGCTCAAGTATTGTAACTATTTTTTTATGTTTAGAGCTAAATTTTATCCATACCCAGGCATGGTAAAGTATCCATTGTGGGATATCATACTAACACGATTTCCGTTCATATGCGTAGGGTGCAGAGCTTGCATTAAATTATTGTTCGCGTAGCTAAGCTCAGGCGCTGTTTTTGTAAGGAATCCTTCAGCTCTCTCTTCCATTTCATCCTTCTATTTTGAAACCATATTTTGATTTGCGTCTCGGTGAGATTAAGACTCGTGGCTATTTCGATTCGTCTCGTCCTTGTCAGGTATTTACTGAAATGGAATTCTTTCTCTAGTTCAACTAGCTGTCGTTGTGTAAAGGTGAAACGTTTTTTTTGACTTGAGCTTTTTGTTGAATCTAGCTCGTCTTCTTCTTCTATGCTTTTAGAACTTGACGAGTTTCCCTGGCTTCCTGGAATAAAGTTTAATAATAGGAGGTAAGCATCTGTCTTGAGTTAATGGGAACGAATAGCAGCCTATACACCCTTTAAAAACCTTGATCGGACCATGCTATTAAATGCCTGCCACAAAAGGCTCACACAAACGTATGCACCAAGGCCTACTCCGGGTCCTAATATTTAGTAAATAAACCCCTTCTGGCGGCTGTAATATCGGCGGATAAAAATGGTACGACAAATGAACAGAAGCGAAGCTTCGAGGGCAACTGTGAAATTTTGAGGACCATTTTTTCATCCGCGGACGTTATCCGCCGATATTGCAGCAAGCCAAGAAGAGGTTTATTTATTTTATATCCAGGCGACTTCACTGAAAAACTCGAGAGAGAAAAAAACACATTGTGAACGTGAGAAAACCACTAAACTGCAGTATATGGCGCGAAAAGAAAAATCGTAAGCAATGATTAGCTAAGATATTTTTCACAGCGGGCCTAAATGCGCGCCAAAGCGGTAAGTTGCAAAGACTTGAGTCGCGGTCAGCGGTTGCATATTTCTGTGATAGTAGCAAGATGGCGGCGCGTTCGAACACGGAGCAGTGCAAAGGAAGGATGTTTTCTCAATATTTATAATGAGTTTAACCGTCATACCCTGCCCAAGATGAGGAGTTTTGCAAGAAAAAGCTTCAGAGGATGTTGTTGTCGAAGAACAAAACATTTACTGTACAGATTCTCTTGAATTTCAACAAAATGAGTCGGACTCGTGTAAAAGTTCGCTACCACGTCTCCTATTTATCGTCTTCCTCTGTAAATTCCTTCCCATTCCTTGCAAATTTCAAAGCGTACTTTTCGTCACAAGCGATGATTATGGCTTACAAGAACTGCCTGATGTTTCAGCAGAAGATAGCGATTGACATATTTCAAGATTTGAGTATGCTGCTCGGTCATGGAGTCTAACTAGGATACAAGAGTCAAAATTGTTTAAAAACTAACACCACGAAGAACTGCACTGTTGAATGGGGCCTTGATATTTGACTAGGGACATGGTCATGGACACATGGATATTTGTATGCATTCTGCGTTACGGAAACTTGACAGTCTGGCACATTTAAAGCATGTCAGTCTCCAATGAGAGAAAAAGAATATCAGGATTACCAGAGGAAAATTGTTGCTAGTAATGACTGCCTTTGTGTTATAATGCCTAGATTTTAGAACCTGTGAGAGGCTATATCTTAGAGCTTAGACCTTCTATAAAAGCTTTCATTCATACTAGAAGATAGGCCAATAACATTAAGGTAAAATGATAATAAAAACTACAGTATAAATAAATCAAGGAGTAATTAAAAAATGGACTATAACATCTCGAAGCTCAAGAATGAATGAATGCCTGAACTTGCATACTTTCTAAACTTCACTTGCTTACATGCATGCTCACAGTTTCTTGGCATGTGACATGAGTGAAGCTTGGGATAACTTCAGTACCATCCAGTTTACATATTTCACCCTCACTGTGGCAACTATATCTGTCATGGAAAACATCTCTGCTTTTTTGAGGGGGATATCTGACAGAACAGTATTATAAGCAAGTTGGTTTGTTTGATTTTGACATAAATTCTGTTTGCTTATATTGACTCCTAATAAAAATAAGCTAGAAAAATGCAATTATTTTATTTTATTCTCTATTTTAAACAAATACATCTATTGACAACAAATACCTCATTTTTGCCTTGACTGTTAGCAGATGGAAATGAGCCAGCAGTAAAATGTTTCCAAAGTAGCTGATCAAACTCTGATGACTACCAGCTTTTTGCACTCTTAGAAATTGTGATATACTTGTACGAGAATATTATATAGAAATGATGAAAAGCAAAGAATGTCAACATTGGTAAAATGGATTGCTTCAGGCTTTAATAAAAACTTTTCAACCCACTTATGGGACAGCTGATTGTCATTTCAGTGCTCTTCTGCACTTATCACTGTTATCAGGGTACTAATTTATTTAACTGGCACTTGCTCTTTCATGGAATTTCCAAAGCATTAATTAATACAATGGTCCTCTATCTGTAAAACTAGTTCCAGGAGAAGTTTACAAATTGCAGTTTTGCCATTCAATTTTGAATTAACTTAGTAGCAGCATGTTACCATTAAAAAAGGTGGTGGTTACTAGATCTTGTAAGGTAACATCAAGATTTTTACATCAGTCACTTAATTCCTTGTTATCTGCAGTGCAGTTTCCAAAACTGAGACAGCTGACCTTCAGTAGTAGAAAGCTTGTGAAGAATCCATAGTAGCTAAATCATACTCGAAGAAGAAAAAATATCTTGTGTCATTTACTGCTCTCAAGTGAGTAGGTCTGCTATTTCAGTCAACTATTATGGCCAGCTTGAAACAGGGGGCAAAACATAGGACCTCATTTTTAATTCAGTAACACTTTGTTTGACAGAATTGTCTGAATGCTATGAAAATTATATTTATCAACCTGACACATGAAATATATTAGTCATGACTGTAATGTAGCTTTTGTGTGATTTATGTTGTATTTTCTATCCAATGCTTATCTAATTTATTTGAAAGTGACTGACATGCCTTATTTTCTTATCCAGTCCCATTTGAATGCCCGATAATTCTTAATCTTTTATACTTTTGTGTCACCTATTTTTTTTACAATTCAAATATACAGTGCAGGATTCAGTAACATTTTGATAGACACTAGTGTCACTGAATTTAAGCACAGAAAAAATATGCTGGGGGAAAAATTACACAGTAGAAGACTTTGGACTCCTTTGTACTGAAGATCATCCCTTTCAGTTAATGAAATGGAAGTGGGATAAACAAAAGCATCATTGTGTCACTTATTGTTTTTTTCAATTCAAATATACAGTGCAGGATTCTGTAGTACAGAAACATTTTGATAGACACAATTGTTACTGCATTTTATAAGCATAGAAAAAATATGCAGGGGAAAAAATTGCACAGTAAGCTCATAAGTAAGACATTGGCCTCTTTTGTGCTGAAAATCATTCCTTTTCAGTTAAATGGAAGCTTCTCCTTTTAGTTACTTTTGAGATAAACAAAAGCATAACTTCATGTGCAAGTGAAACCATAAGTTTATTAGCTTACTTTCTGAATGATTGGGAAATTGGATTTACACTGATTTTCATTTCTGACAAAATGCTTTTCTGGATGCTGTTCAGACTTCTAACTTGAGTTTAGCTTAAAAACACCTACTACTATACATTCTGAATTCTGTGCGGGGAAAAAGATTTATCAAACTGCAGTGGACTATGATTTCAACTTCTTTGAGCTGTAAAATTGTTTGAGCATTTTTGGAGATGCAATTTTGGAGGTGTAGTGCTAGTTTAAGTTCACAGACGAAACGAAACGCGCGGTTTGAGCCGCTCGGATGTGAATTAAAAGAGCTAACTTTTCTAACAATTTTTACAATCGCTTAAAAGGTGGTAAATGGAGAAAAGGAAATTAATTTAAGTACTGCATACTACAAGGAGGATTATTAACTCGAAATATCTTCAGCTAATCTGTTATAGCGAAGTGCAGTTTATCCACAGAAAGATGTAACCTTACAACCGACACACGAAAATAAAAACACATGGCTCTGCAGTGAAAAACCCGCGAAAATGACAGAAGAATCAGTAGGAATGTTTTGATATTTCTGTTGTTCAGTTCTTACCTCTTCTAGCCAAGACTCTTCCTTCTGAAGTAAGCCCTAATTGCTTCACATCTCCCAGCATTATCTTGCTGAACTGGAAGTATTCCACTCGCTGCCATGCCCTTCAAAATTCTTCTAAGCTCCGTGTAAGATTTTCCCATTTCAAATGAACCTGACCAACTGATTCTGAGCGATATTTTCGTCCAAAACACAGATTTCTAAAGAACTAGAAATGGTCTCGCGCGAAATCAAAACGAAAATTCAAAAAACTAAAAACATAGCGTTTTGGTTTGAAGACTCAAGAACGCACTAAACATTAATGCAAAGGGATTAATAACTCCATGGAAAAAGTAAAACAAGGGTCAAAATAGCTGCTGACGACTATGTTCTGTGTTTTTCGAATTTTGCCACTTTCCAGTGGAGCAGAAATCTGCCTTCTGTTTTCCGAAACCAGTCATGTTTGGTATCAGAACAAAGCTTCTTCCTTCGGCCATGGCTTCCCGCCTTCCGATCATTTCTTCGGTAAACAACGAGTGAGAAACGAGCTGCCGAAGTGGATTGTCGGATGAATCCGCAAATTAGTCACCAGGCTACCAAAAAGGCCTCACGTCCGAGCCCTAAGCTGCCACGATTCTACTTCCCGCTTTGGCGCGCGTTTAGGCCCGCCGTGTTTATTCGAGATGTGATTGGTTGACAATCAAGCCTCAGCGTGGGGCTAGAAGAAATCCGAGCGAATTCACAAAACAAATTTACAACGCACAAGTTGCAGTGCTGTCCAAAGTGCTTTTCTACAGAAATTTAGCCCTTATTTCGGGTTTTCAGGTCTGATTCCTTGCCGAACCGTTAATTAATTGTTCTGCTGTCAACTGAAGCATAAATTGCAGCCGTGAAATGCAGAGTCGGAAAAATGTAGCGCTGCTGATCAAACTTGGAAGTCGCCTTGCTGAACTACACTCGAAGTGCTGGAATTTTGGTTGAGCTGGTTGCAAGTTGTTTTTCTCATTTGCCAAGCTACGACAAAAAATGGTAAGTTAAAAAAAGAATTCTTTTATCGTCCTTTTGCTTATTTTTGTTTAGTTCTTTCATTTTTTTTGCGAATGTCAAACCGAATTAACTTGTATTGAAACAACAACTAAAACCATTCTCAAACAACTTTCTTACCATTGAAAATGTTCACGGCCTGTTTAGTTGACTTTTTTGTGTTTTCCGGTGTCGCCTCAGCCACCAATTTTCGTATCATCGACATTCTTAGACAGAAACCATGGTTGCTTGTTTTCCATTATTTTTTAAACAAAAAATATCCAGTTTTTGCTTAAAACATTTCTCGCAGGACGGATATCACTTCCGACGGACAATATCGTCTGATATCTGTCCTGTGAAAATGTACCACGTGATACTTCTCGACCAATGAGCGCGCGTTAAAATTGATCACTGGGATAATATACACTTAATGACTGCTCCCGAGGGAAACATTAGTTTTGTTTCCCGAGAATCTCGATGTTTCCCGAGACGAAATCGAGAGAAACATCGAGATTCGAGGGAAACAAAACTGGTGTTTCCCGAGGGAGTAGTCATTAAGTGTTTTGTTATATAGCAGAAAATATACTACTTACCAATTATTCCTCGAGCCCGAATGGGCTCTGAGTCAATAGCCCATGAGGCCGAAGGCCGAATGGGCTATTGACTCAGAGGCCATGAGGGCGAGAGGAATAATTGTTTTAGTCAAATCACACTAGTAGGTCAATTTGTATTGCAAAAAAAATATTTTTGTTCTGGTCATTTGCCATTTTCTGGCTCTCAAATCCGAAACTTTTCGCTACTAGTAGGCTATAACTTATAGCCTACTAGTAGCTCAACCAATCAGAACGCAGCATTGATAATAGACCACTAGTGTGATTTGACTAAAATTATTAAGTCAAAACAAATTGTATTTAAAGAATGAAAGAGAAGTTACAAAGTGTGTGCACGACTGCATCATGTAAAGGGAAAACACTTCTAAATAACACATTTCTCTTGCATTAGCAAAGGTTCATTTAAAAAGACTCGCGTGTTTACAATAAACTTCTATTTTTTCCGCTCTCAAACGCGACGCGCGAAAGCAATATTCCCCAACCGCTCAATAATTTTTCAAAATATTGACTGATCGGGGAATATTTGATTTGTACCTCACCACGTGACCTTGATTTAGCCAATAAGAGCGCGCGCTAGGTTGGAGTGAGCACTCGCTATATAACAACACCCAATATCGCCTATTAATAGAGGAGTATTCTGCCGCGCATGCGCATTGCATCTTAGGAACTTGTCTTGTTTGGTTTATCAATGGCGGAGAAAGATTACCGAGTGTGTCGAAACATGCGCCAGTTGTGCACCGTGTAAGGATTAAATCGCCCAAGAATCTAAGAAATAGCTAATGGGCTTTTGGTCTGTAATTGTGGCTGGAATCAGCGAGTGAAAGAACACAGTTTGACTTTTAAATTACCGAACAAACATGCAAAATTGCTACTCACTTACGAGGCTGACACCAGCATGTTGTGGCTTGCTCGGGTTTTTCGATGTGGATATCTGATATGCAACGAAGGCTATTGCTCCGAAACCCTGTGTTATGGTAAGTTTTAGTTCTATAGTTTGTTCATAACATACAAGAATGTAAATCGGTTGTTCTGTTTCAGCGATCCAGCTCGAAAATATTACGATATTATGTGTAAAAACTTCATTTTAGTCTTAGTTGACAGCGAATTTCCCGTAATCGTAGCCAAAGAGTATCACAGTTCGGACATTTGGACTAGTTTTATCGTCCTTCCCTTGTTTGTTCTTTATGGGTGTTATTAGCCCAAAAATCGGAGAAAGTTTTCTTGAAAGTATGACAACACTTTTACGTAGTTTATTCTCTGGTAAAATCCTTATTGAATATCACACTCGACAAGCGTTTTGAAAGTTCAATACGTGTATCGAACTCATTACTAAGTATTTATTTTCGTTTCAAAGTGATCGGTGGCATATTTTCGAGAATAGTGCCTGCTAAATTATGCCTAAAATTTATTTGCTAATGAATATTTATTATTATATTATTGTGGAACATCTAGGAAGAGTATCACACAAGTATTCCTATCATGCTGAGCCTCACTAATGATATTATCATCCTGTCATATTGAATTAGCTGGCAAAATCGGAGAAAACATTATTAAACTTGTTTGCTGTAAGCTGGTTTTTCATCACTTTGTTGCATGTGATGTATTAAAGGTGATAATTGAGGATTTTGCTTTGTACTACACTAATATTGGCCCCTGATATGCTGCTTCCCCAGTCACGCAATCACATATATCCAAGAACGAGAACAAAACTATTTATTTGTTCATATCTTGCTATGGCCAGCACTCCTCCCTTGTTACCATGAGGATGGCTTTCAAACAATGAAACTTTCCCCTGTGTGCTGACTTGTGAGTGGAAATGATAAAATTATTGATGTTACAGTCAACCCGGATGTACTCTTCCCTACAATTTTACAATATTGCCTAGCAACATTGATGGACAACTTACTCGGATCAAATTGCAAAAAAATATTTTGTATCTGTCTACAAGGTATTGTACCAGAACTTGGAACATTTTGTTTCTGATCTGATTTGCCTAACGCCGTCCTACTCTAGTGCTGAGACATGTGGTGAATGAAAGTTGCTTGGGACAATTGAAATTTGATACCAGGCAAGTTGGCCATCAATGTGAGAGAACAACTCATCATCATCATCATCGTCATTCCCCTTTGATGGAGTCATTGACATCCTTGGGGCGCGCCCGCTGCACGGAATGTCACATCCAGCAGACGCATGAAATCTGTCTTCGTCTTGACTGTAATGTGCCAATTTCATTTCACTTCTCTGAGTTACTCTGCATTAAAAAAGGAAGTATGTCTAGAAGCACAATAGAAGATATAATGGAGAGTAAGTAATTCAGAAGTAACTTGCTGTGCATTGTTTGTTGCAGGTTCAGAGGGTTTACAGGGATAATGCCATTCTTGGCTTGATGATCACAAAACAATGGCAGCCTGCAACCAAAGACCACAAGTGCTGGTGGTTCAGAGGTGCAACATGTTAGAAAAGCACTACAGCATTTCATCAATTGTTTTTCAGAAGTAGAACTATACCTAAGAGGGAACTATACCTAAAGAGTTCCCTTTCTGGAGAGTAAAGACTACTCAAGAGTTTTCACTACAGATAGTTTAGTTCTCAGTAGAACATTACAGTGCTGTATCAAAATCCCCTTTGCTTCAATTTAACTTTTTTTTATAATTAAGCGCTATAAAAATTCTATTATTATTATTATTATTATTTATTATTAAATGTTATATCTGTAAACTAAAGTCACCTGTGATTGTTATTGAGTGGCATAATAGCCGAACTGTTGGCTGTTTTGAGGTCGTAGCTTCTCTTTGCTGCTGTAGACGTAGGTCAGGTTTTAGTGGTTCCTTGATTTTTGAACCCGTACTTCCAAAATAAATCGAGGTCGAAATTATGGTAGCACCTTTGAACAAAGCTCACGGCATATATTCCTGCCCCACCCGTTTACTTAAGTGCGCAAGACATATTTTAGCCAAACCTCTAACGCAACTGATTAATGTTTCGGTTCAAGAGGGTCGATTTCCCTCCAGACTCAAACAAGCCAAGATTGTTACCGTCTTCAAAGATGGAGATGAAACGGAGCCCTGCAATTATCGACCCATATCCCTCCTTTCAATATTTTATCGCATTTTTGAAAAACTTATGTATAACCGTCTAAATTTTTTTTCAAACAAGTACAATGTGTTTTACCGCTCACAGTATGGATTCCGCGAAAAACGATCAACTCAACATGCAATCTTAGACATTGTAAACAAAATTCAACTAAATATGGATAAGCGAATGTTTTCATGTGGGGTTTTCATAGACTAACAAAAGGCATTCGATACAGTTGATCATTCGATCCTCCTCCAAAAACTTCATCATTATGGAATTCGCTGCGTTATAAATAATTGGTTTTCTTCTTACTTGTCTTCAAGAATTCAGACCACGCAAATTGGATCTTCAATTTCCGAGAAAGAAAGAACACTGTGTGGTGTACCTCAAGGATCGGTCCTAGGACCATTACTGTTCCTTGTATACATCAACGATATCTACAATGCCTCAGAAAAGTTGCTATTTTATCTATTTGCCGACGATACAAATTTGTTACGCGCTCATAAAAGCCAAAAGACACTCGAGAAAATTGTAAACGATGAGCTTGTCAACATTCGTAATGGGCCTCAACTCAAATAAACTTTCCTTGAATAGTAAAAAATCTTATTTTGTGATTTTGCATCCTTATCAAAAACGACTTAATTATGATATTAATTTAAAAATATTTGATAATAATATGAAAAAACATATTTCTTTGGAGAGAAAAGACTATGTGAAGTATTTAGGCGTTCTGATAGATCGTAATCTTACGTGGAAACACCACATCAGTCATGTTGCTTCTAAAATAAGCAAAAGTGTAGGGATTATTTGTAAACTAAGGCACTTTGTACCCTTTGCAACTCTTTTGAACATATATAATACACTTATTCTTCCTTATCTGACGTATGGTCTTGTCTCCTGGGGTCAGGCGCAAAATCGCATATCGAAAAGAGATTAATACTTCAGAAAAGAGTATTGCGACTAATGAACTTTGCCCCATTTAATTCACATGCCGTACCTTACTTCATCTCGTGCAATATTCTCCCAATAAATGTGCCTTATTTTAAGCTTTCATCTCTTCTGATGCATGACAACTATAATAATTTAAGAGCGCTCGTCTGTAAATATCGACCTAGCAGCGAAATTAGAAAATTTTCGAAAATCCCAAAACTTTGTCAAGCAGTATCCCTAGTGGATTGATGGATACTGCGAAAGTTTGAGATCGATCCACTTAATACTTTAGGAGAACGAGGCCCGACCCCTGCGAAATGGATTCCAAGCTTTTTTGGAAAACAGTTAAATTGAATGGAATTCCATCGAATTCAACTGTTTTCTAAAGGATTCCAAAATGCGTTTTTAAACGCCTATTTCTGTCAGAGAAAGACTTCTGGAATTCCCTTGAATTCAATGCAATTCCAGAAGGATGCTTAAGGGAAGGTGTCAAATGTTTGGAAAATAATGGAATATAGTTGAACTCTCGGCTTAATTAACAGACTAATCACAGTTCCAGCAAATTCCAAACAATTCCAAACTAATTTTGACAGCTCGAAACATAATGCAGACTCAACAACCAAAGAATGCAATGTTTGGCGGTCGAAACACGCAACACAAATGCGGGCTCAAAAGAGGTCTAGGAGAGTTTAGGAAGTTCACCTTCGTTCATTAGACCTTATCATGGGATTGTACAACGTGGGAATATATCCTGTATATTACAGGTAAGTAAAGAGAGCACGTACCTTATCAATGGATTGAACGTGTTGAGTGTAAACGGATTTCTAAGGCTGTTCAGACTAGCTGACGCTCGCAGCCGTTTAATATGTATTATACCTCGAGTTTTGAACAGCTTTAAGCCTGGTTTGAACGATTTCTAATCTTATAGAACTCTTAAAATGCTAGCATATCATATTTTACATGCTTTTGGTATTGATATTTAGTTTGAAGAGTATATTTGGGGCTCCGAGTTGATGTATTTTGGCTGTGCTAATTCTGCAGAGGTGCACCACATGACTTAACGGGCGCTAGTCGTTATAATCTTGTGTTACGGCGGCGTAAACATTTTAAGCGACGAACTATATGAACTGGTGCTTTCCATACAGCAATGTTTGCATTCTAATCTAAACCTCGCGGGTCTCGGTGGCTCGACATTCTCGGATTATTTACCATTCGTTAAGTGCCCCTCACTTTCGTGTCATCCCGTGCGAGGGTCGATCTGATCGTTCAATCGTTCAACGCGAATAGTACAAATAGCAAGTAATAGTATTTCTTCGTCTAAATGCTACTTTATACCATAATATTTCGGATAGGTGTGTTGGATATTCCAGCGGAGTTAAATATCTTTTCATTCGAACGTGTAGGTTTTTTGCGTGAGTAGAATATTAACAGCTAAGATGGATTAAGTTACTGCGGTGTTAATATTAACTCAAACATAAACACTTATTATGTTATAGCTAAAGAGAAAGTCGGCTTAGAGTAGGCGGGCTGTAGCAACAGTTAGGATAATTTAACACCAAACAATTTAGGAACAAATGTATTTTTGTCAACATGGCCTTTCTTTCATACAATTGTTTTTTCTTAAATGTGTAGCGGGAAAAGGCGTTGTGATGTGCACACGACATCTTTCTCATCCAAAACGAACTAATTGGCCTTGCGGGTGGAATTGCTAGGGCAAGTTCTATTAAAGTTTTACAAAATGAAATGCAAATTTACGTAGATAATATAGGTTTTATACCAAAAGTAAATGCATCGGTATTAGAAGGCATGTTTTCCGAAAGATTCTATTAATTTCAAATATATTCCATTAATTTCCAATAGATTCCAATGAAGTTCAAATAAATTCCAAAAGATTCTATTAAATTGCAAGAGAAATGAGACAGTTAACGCCAGACAATTTCGTGTATTTCAATTCCATTGAATTCAATGGAATTCTACGGATATTTCCAAGCTCTAAAACGATGCTTGGAATTCCTTGGAATTCCATGGAATTCTATGTTCGAATTTACCATGAAAATTAACACCTTTATTCCATGGAATTCCATGGAATTTCCATGGAATTTCATGGAACTATTCAAAGGAATTCCTTTCAATTTCCATGGAAATCCATGAAATTCTAATGGATGTTTCGCAGAAGATCGTACGACAGACGGCTGATTTTCGAGTAGTTTTTAGCCCTTTTTACCCCACTACAAATATGGTGAAAAAACTGAAAAGCGCGCTTATTTTTAAACCTAAAATAGGTTTAAATCACAGAACAGATGGTAGACATCACTATGAGTCACATTGCAGGACTATAAATCAAACGAATAATATTTTGCGGATTTTAACATAATCTTCTATTTTGCGATCATCATTTCAGAGGTCAAATTCACAGGCGTATTTCCTCTAATGGTATCTAGAAATCATACAGTTTTACACATCCCAGCCCGAGATCTAATCCTATACTTGCATTTTATCAAATAAAATCATAGGGCACTTCGAAATCTCGACTTCGACAAAGCCGAGTAAAAGCCCAGCTGGAAGCAATTTGTGACAATGCAGACACCGCGAGTCACGTCCTGGGCTAGTTTATAAGCAGCAAAAGCAAGCGTTCGCGTCAAAAACTGAAATGAATATCAAATGAAAACATGTTCATTTGGCTGTTCTTTAACTTACAAGTCAGTAGCGACCATCAATTTCAGTTGAGTTGAATTTATAACAACACTCGCGGCCATTGGAATGGAAGGCTCGATCAAACAACAACAAACTAGTAACTACACTTGCCGTTCAGACTCGTATTGTACATTTCGATCATGTTTGATGGAACTGTAATTCAAATTAAGTTACAAAATCAGTTTTTAAGGCTCGTACCTTGTTTGATCAGCCTTGTGATTTATTTTCTGCGAGAGAAGACTTCTCGTGGAGTGCAGGCGAACTGTCAAATAGACTCGCAAAGCAAACAGAGTGGAATGCGTGACACTAGAGATGTTTTCCCGCGCTGTCATATAAACATGATAAACAAAGTATAGTTCGTTTTTTTAGTGGCATTTTTTTTCTACAAGTGCTGCTATTATAGAAATAAGTGTCATTATCACAATACCTTAAGCACAGAATAGAAGTAAAACCTTTAAGCATAATGACTGAAATGACTATGTAAAAAACCGCAGTCTCGTTAATCTAGGTTTTTGTTGTTTTCTCCGGGTATGGAGATAATTACCAGAAAAATAGAAATACCGTAAGAACCCTGTTGTTTAGTCACTTAGTTGTCTGGTCACTTGACTAATTTTATAAAACAACAAGTTTCATCAAATGTCAACTTCGAACTGCAATGACCCTGGTCTAATCATGAAGGCATGTTTCGCTCCCCTTTCCGGGGCAAAAAATGCGATAGACGTACCTTTCACGCAAGATGCCGAGCTGCGCTAGAGCAGATATAATAAGAAACCTCACGTTTCACGTTTTCTGGCACCGCAAAACGTCTACCGTTTGCGTAAAACTCTCACTAATAGTGCTAACTAGTAATAGTTCTCACTAGAGCTGCCCCCGTGCTTTTTAAACTGCAGATGTATTTCAATTAACATTTTTACAGCTGTTTCTGACAACACGCGAACCCACCGTTATCAGCTTGTTGGAGTTTGTCAGTTGTATTACAAAACCGTTAAAGATGCATGTGAAATTCTATAAGCCGAAACTCTATAAACAATTCTAACCAAAAGTACGAAAAGCCGTCAAAACTCTTGCGAAACTCTAGCGAAATACCGAAAACTCTTCTGAAAACTATTGTGTCACAATTCCAAAACGACTATTAATACACATTCTTACTCAGAAACACATGCGCACAAAAATCTTGTTTGAAAACTCTATGAATATGAATACTTGAAAGCTTAAAGCCATTTGATCTTTCCGGAAATACTTACAACGGAGAACAGAACACAATACTTTACGTGTCTCGTTGGCTGTCTCTGCTTCGCGATTTCTCTACTTTTGCTCTTTTTCAATCGCTGCTCCCTAATAACCTATATCTGCGTTTTTATACCAGCTATCACCTGAAGCTGCTAAAGAGCTTATAATAGAACTTAATTTAACAGCACTAAAAAACGCGTTCCGCCCTTGCCAGATTTCCGGTCAACAAAGGTAGACTACTGTATTTTAACCTACTTAGTATACTTTAGAGGCAACCATGACACAGCAGACAGCGCACACATCGGAAGAAGACAAAAACGCCTACTTCTCCCTTGTACTGATGCAAAAATAATAATTCTTAAGTCCTCTTTCTGAGTTTTGTGAACTTATAAAAAGGAAATCTTGTCGTTAAATTATCACATTCTTTCGTAGCGGACCTATTGTTAAGCACAATAGCAACTATTTTGAATGCTTTACTACTATTATGAGGTTTAGAGCTCTTAGCTTTGTGAACATTCAAGTTTTTCTCTAGACTACACAGCCACAGCAGCTCAACATTTGCTAATTCTGAACTATGGATTGCACTGACTGACTTCGGCTGAGCGTCTCCTTAGAGTTTTTGGTGATTTATTAAATGTCACGACCAGTTTGTTGTGAATGTTTAGAATTTTTATTATCCGCCAGTGACGTGACAACAGTAGAGGTCTCAAACCCACGCTTACGAACAACAGCTCTTTGTTAGGCTCTGCCAATCATTTGCGTTCCTTTGCGAATCACATGATCCCGTCATCCAATCATAAACGTTACCCAAGACCTTTTGCGGGCTTTTTGGCAATGACCATAGCTCCTTTGCGCCAATCATTTGCGTTCCTTTGCTAATCACATGATCCCGTCATCCAATCATAAACGTTACCCAAGACCTTTTGCGGCCCCTGCTCCGACGGATCGAGATTTTTTCTGGCATATGTACCATATACCCTTATGTTTTCTCTTTACGCGGGGGGTTCTATAATGCCTCCTCGGGTTTTGGCCACTGGGCCAAAACCCTGCGGGGGCAATTAAGTTGTCTTCTGTTTTCCCTTTAATCAAAACTATTACCGAGGAATTATCTCGTACTAAAATGCGCAAAAAGATACATGACTTTCAAAGGCAGGCGAGGGGGCTTTATTGCGAAAGTAAAGGAAGTTGTGAACAAGCTAAGAAACTCTTTCCGTGATCAAGGCCAACTGCTTGGTCTTCCTGTGGTCATGCCTGGCCTCCCTGTTGTCACGCCATGGATATTTACGTCTTCAAGGCAGCTCGATCGCCGAGGACGTGTTTTGACCCCAAAGACTCATGAAGAAAGTTCAAACAAGGTATGGGCCTGATAAAATGCCATTCTTATCACTTCTTAATTTATAATAACCAACAAATACACGAGAAGTCGACAGCGTTGCTGTTTGAACCGGTTTTCAAAACTACAGCAGGGTCCGTGTCATATTCTTTTGAACCAATGAATTGAGCTCGCGTCCCAAAATCGAAGCTCGATATTGTTTTTCAAATAAACCAGGAGCCAAATAAATTTGTTTTCATTGATTAATTGTGATTTTTAAGGCGAACGCTAAGGTATTGCTGCTTGGTTGTAGCTCAGAACGTATTCGGCCAGGTAGTCGGCGGGGTCACAAAATGGCTTCCAGCTGGGCTTTTACTCGGCTTTGTCGAAGTCGAGATTTCGAAGTGCCCTATGATTTTATTTGATAAAATGCAAGTATAGGATTAGTTCTCGGGCTGGGATGTGTAAAACTGTATGATTTATAGGTACCATTGGGGGAAATAAGCCTGTGAATTTGACCTCCGAAATGATGATCGCAAAATAGAAAATGATCTTAAAATCTGAAAAATATTATTCGTTTGATTTATAGTCCTGCAATGTGACTCATAGTGATGTCTAACATCTGTTCTGTTGATTTAAACCTATTTTAGGTTTAAAAATAAGCGCGCTATTCAGATTTTACACCATATTTGTAGTGGGGTAAAAAGGGCTAAAAACTACTCGAAATCAGCCGTCTGTCGTACGATCTAATTCGGGCCTCGTTCTCCTAAAGTATTAAGTGGATCGATCTCAAACTTTCGCAGTATCCATCAATCCACTAGGGATACTGCTTGGCAAAGTTTGGGGATTTTCGAAAATTTTCTAATTTCGCCGCTAGGTCGATATTTACAGACGAGCGCTCTTAATACCTTCTAATCTCTCAGACCTGTTCACGCCCACTCACCAAATGCATAGTTACAATACACGATCCTCAACAGCTGGTAACTACTACATTGACCATTCTCGACTTAACCTTTTAAAAACCTCATTTTCTAGAATGGGCCCAAGGATCTGGAATAGTGTTCCAGAAAAATTAAGAAAAATACCAAAACATATATTTAAGAAGCAAATGATAACGATTTTATTCGAAACTCTTTGTGTACAGGACGGTTAGGCTGACATACAAAGCATTATGAACGGTATTAGCACAATTACAAAGTAAAAGGAAAAGCTTTTGTCTATATTTATTTCCTTTGATAAGAATATGTTATTAGTTTATTGTTATCGTGTTCTGTGTTATTCTGTAATTTTGGTATTCTAATGTAAAAAAGTAATTGTATTTAGCGTCCACACACTGCCTGCCTTTGATTAGCTCCGCTATTTGCAGGTAGTGTGCGTTTTTACTTAGGCCAAAAATAACAATAACATATAATCTCTCTTGCTTTGCTTGTGTTCACATGAGAGGTGGGGTAAACCAATGCAGGCTGTCAACCTGTCTTGCCAGGGCAGGTTGCCCACCTAGGTGGGGTTGCTTTTCTCCATGTAAACTATCAACCCAGGGATGCTGGGATGAGGTGGTCCTTAACACTGTTTCTTAATTTGATTTGAATTGGCTGTTCCATTTTATATCCGATGCCTATCATTGTGTTTGCCCCTGGAATTTCCACAGGGGTAGTGTTTTCCTAAAAATTCTACAGGGCCATTCATGTCACCTCGGAATTTCCACAGGGCATTCATTTACAACTGGCATTACCCCTTATCGAGGAACCTGGAATTTCCATAGGAGTTGTGTTTGACCCTGGAATTTCTGCAGGGGTAATACTGTTTTGAACACTGGAATTTCCACAAGGCCATTGTTTTACCATGGAATTTCCACAGGTATCCATTTTTTGCAAACTTTGGAATTTTCACAGGGGCCCACAAGAGAATGTGGAATTTTCACAAGGGGGCCTGGAATTTACACGGGTAGAGCAATTTGTAACATTGAGTTCCTCAATAGGGTGTTTTGGAAAAGCGCAATACAACAATTTTTAAATTGTACGTTTTTAATCATCAGGGACTACTTGAATCAATTTAAAGGATAATATTAGCAAGGCAATAAATTTTGAGTTCATAGCAAGTTGATTTTACCAACGACTGTTATTCATGTGTTTCAACGTCACCAAGCTGGGGTACTCCAGCTACCCATCGTCCCACATCTTCATGTTAGCAGGCCCTAAATATAATTGGGAGTTCCGCTTTTAGGCAGTGCCTAAATATTATTGGTCCTCAGGTGTGTTAAGGCCTGACTTGAAAGGAGGTGGGGCTTATACGCGGATTCTTAAGGCAAAAAGCAGTTTTTGCAAATAACTACATTAGCAAAATAGCTACCGAGATGGAACTTGGTATGAGTAACACACCCCCCGACCTTAACTGTGCCATGCATTTAGTTGCTATGGAGACACAATTTTAGAGTATCTGTAAGTACCGTTTAAAATTTATTTTCAATCAAAAACGGGGAAAACCTTACTGCCAATTTTCATACTTTTGGACCCTAAATTCGTAATCTTCACGAACTTCTGCAGTTGATAGCGTTTTTTAATCGTGTCCAGGGTCACGTGATCGTGAGAACTGTTGCCCTAGCAACCAAGTTTCTCTCCTATCTCCACTTATTTTCAAGGTGGTCTGCCTTAAAAGACGCTATATTGAAGGAATCAATGCAGTAAAGGAAAATTCCATCGTATTTTCAGAATAGGATGAGGTTTTCTGTTCCCCATTTTAAGTTATGTCTCAAAAAGGGAAAATTATGGTGCACGTCCCTTTAATTTGGTTGTCATGGAAACATCAACTGTCAAAATTTTGCTAGTACTAGAATTAACATTGATGCAAAGTTTCATTGCTGTAGCTATTTTCGTATTCGAGATATTAGCAAAATTCATTTCTGCCCGCGTATAAGCCCCAAGTCAGGCCTTAACACACCTGAGTCATAAAATACCTAATAAGCATTCAGCAGGCATTCAGATCACTGTCCGATCAGACTTGCGCTTTCTACACATTCCAATTGGTGGAGGTTTTGGGTCTTTGTTTAGTCAGCAAATCAGAATGCGAAGAAAAATCCTAAACGTAGTGACTCTTGTTTATTGTGTCATGTTAAAACATGTTTTCTTTCTGGTTGGCTTAGTATACTTTGCGTTTAGTTTTCGGCTCTAATCTGAATCTGCTCTATTGCTCTTTTAAAGAGGGCGACACAATCCTGATTATGGTAACACTAACATCATAAAAACATCTTCCCTTGTCATACCTTCCTTTTAGAGGATGGACAGAGAGCGATGCGCAACAACAAACTGCTTTATCTGATGTTCGGACAAGAAACCATGACAAGAAGTATGCGTTTGAGATGCTACGACTACTGGGGAAAGTGAAGTGTCAATTGACGGAGCAAACGTCTGAAAGAATGATCAATGGATTGCTTTGTAAACTGGAAAGGTGGCAGCGACCAAAATTGCGCCAAGTACCTGAAACACGACCGTTTCTTGTAGAACGCGGCACTTCCCATTTGCTTGCTTAATAACCAAGCTTAGCGCTGCGAGTTGTGTTTTGATTTTGGAAGGGGAACGAAGCGAAGGAAGCAGCACAAAATTACCGCTAGTATTTAACAACTAGCAGGGCAGGATTTTCAACAAACTTATACAGTGGTTGTCTAATGGTGCTAATCTAGCCCAGAGTCATGTATTTTGGACATTGCGAACGGCTTAGATTTACGGACTTCATTCGCTGTGTCAAGCCACCAGGCCGTGGCGTACACGTCGTCGAAGAGGTATTTTTATTTGAAAGAGTTTGCATACTTCCAGGCCGTAATACACGAAGTAACTACATGTTTACAAGAAAATAAACAAGAAAACTCGCTGTTCCAAGGGTTGAGATTCGACGCTGATTATTGCCCTTCGGGCAAGACTCATAATTCGTACACCACGAGAAAACCTGAGCCTTGAAATATTTCACAAAGCAATGACTAGATGAAATATGGAGCTGAATTGCTACAGAATATCTACCCCTGATAGAATGAATAATAACAATGGATTATGTACATAGACCTTGGATTAATGACTCAAAAGACTTTAACAGTTCGGCCGTAGACCATTGTTTATTTGAATAAAGAAATCTACACAATGTGGAATGGCTGGTCGAAAACATACATGTAGCAGTCAATCGAGGGCCTGATACACGAAGGAAGGGCATTTATATCTTTATTTAAACATGTGTCCTTCAATTGTAAGGGCTATTTAGGCTAAATTCGTTGTTCCAAGACTACTTTTTCGACCATGAATTGGATATAGAACATCTAATTAATTCCAATTAAACGATTTACATAAGGCGTACTGTATTTCTCTGTTAATCATTACTGTAAGGTGATGATAAGTAATTACCCCTACCGTATTAGGCACGCCCAGCTTAGTCAGGTTAGTGACAGGCATATTGGATTTCAGTTGGGATCTCGAAACAACAGAGATCGGCTGAGTTTCGCCAACTCGGTCATTTAAAAGACCATAAAAATCCCGCAGAATCCCGTCTCTTCTAACTGCTTCGCTTCAAGCGCCGCTGAAGAGTATGGGTCAACACGCTGCAGGCGTATTCTTCTGCGAGAATACAACTTCAAAGCAATAAGGACATCGAAATCATAGACATAGGTCTCCTATCCAATCGAAGCAATCAGGGATGGATCGCAATCTCGGCAACGTAGCCACTCTCCGCGAACCCACCCAAATCAACAGCACACTCGGACAAAATCATCGCACATCGGCGACTCATTCCGCCACTCTCCGCGAGGTTTTACCACTCGACTGAAGGGACACAAACAGGTCCAAACAGTCAACAAACAACAGCCCTCAAGCAACTTATCGATCTGGACACAACCAAGATTTATTATTCTACTAGAGCAGTTCGTTACCTCGAATCTTTTCGAGTACAAGCCATTGTCGGATTCTTCAGATTCGCAAGTCACGGCGCGTTCACTTAGGAATATTCAAGGTTACGCCCCCTTTCATACTACCTGGGGACTCTTCATATCTCGTCACTGCGGATTCTTATTTAATTCTTCATCAGACTGTATATCACATGGGTTCTTCCATCTACATAAAGTATCTTCAAGCGTTTTACAAGGCGGACACGTATCTGTTCTACATGTTCACACGATTCCCATCAATTTATTCAAGCATGCTTTCGCCGCAGGATATTTAATAGTCGACGATCTACGATATCAGGTCAACATGCCATTGATAGGTAACACCGTTTAGTCTTTCATTAGTTTCATAACTTACGTGACACGCAACAGCCGCAAACTGACGCAAGTACCGCTGGTACTCTTATTTCGGCTTATGTACCTACAACTCGTCTTATCAAATTTTTGTCGCGCGCTACATTGCCAGTTTCTGATATTTTTTCGTCAGGTTTAGTGTTAAATTTTCACTTAAATCTTGTTGTCTATTTTCAGTGCCTACGCTTTTCATAATGCGAATTTCTCCATTATAGCGGAGCTCCTGCGCGGGCCGAAGGCCCGCGCAAGCGGAGCACCATACCTAAGAAAATAACGTCTCGCATAACTATGGAGTTGATTTTCAAACGTCACTGGCTTTCTTGCTCATTTTGCTTACGTTATTGACGGCGCCAAGTCAAATGATTAGGGCGTTGAAAAGAAAATTAAAAAATCTCGGGAAGGGATGGACCTTAGACAAGATGACGTCATCATAGCAGATGACGTCATCATAGCAGAAAAATGATATATCTCAAGAAGGGATGAACTTCAGACAACCAAACTTGGGTGAAGTTATCTAAGTGGCAAGGGGGGTGCAACTGCATGGTCACGTGGTATGACGTCATTGATGACGTCATCATAGGAGAAAAATGATATATCTCAAGAAGGGATGAACCTCAGACAACCAAACTTGGGTGAAGGTATCTAAGTGGCAAGGGGGGTGCAACTGCATGGTCACGTGGTATGACGTCATTGATGACGTCATCATAGGAGAAAAATGATATATCTCAAGAAGGGATGAACCTCAGACAACCAAACTTGGATGAAGTTATCTAAGTGGCAAGGAGGGTGCAACTGCATGGTCACGTGGTATGACGTCATTGATGACGTCATCATAGGAGAAAAATGATATATCTCAAGAAGGGATGAACCTCAGACAACCAAACTTGGATGAAGTTATCTAAGTGGCAAGGAGGGTGCAACTGCATGGTCACGTGGTATGACGTCATTGATGACGTCATCATAGGAGAAAAGTGATATATCTCAAGAAGGGATGAACCTCAGACAACCAAACTTGGGTGAAGTTATCTAAGTGGCGAGGGGGGTGCAACTGCATGGTCACGTGGTATGACGTCATCGATGACGTCATCATAGGAGAAAAATGATATATCTCAAGAAGGGATGAACCTCAGACAACCAAACTTGGGTGAAGTTATCTAAGTGGCAAGGGGGTGCAACTGCATGGTCACGTGGTCATTGATGACGTCATCATAGGAGAAAAATGATATATCTCAAGAAGGAATGAACCTCAGACAACCAAACTTGGGTGAAGTTATCTAAGTGGCAAGGGGGGTGCAACTGCGTGGTCACGTGGTATGACGTCATTGATGACGTCATCATAGGAGAAAAATGATATATCTCAAGAAGGGATGAACCTCAGACAACCAAACTTTGGTGAAGTTATCTAAGTGGCAAGGGGGTGCAACTGCATGGTCACGTGGTATGACGTCATTGATGACGTCATCATAGGAGAAAAATGATATATCTCAAGAAGGGATGAGCCTCAGACAACCAAACTTGGGTGAAGTTATCTAAGTGGCAAGGGGGGTGCAACAGCATGGTCACGAGGTATGACGTCATTGATGACGTCATCATAGGAGAAAAATGATATATCTGAAGAAGGGATGAACTTCAGACAACCAAACTTGGGTGAAGTTATCTAAGTGGCAAGGTGGGTGTAACTGCATGGTTACGTGGTATGACTTAATTGATGACGTCATAAAACGTGAAAAGGTTTACATCGTTTAAGGGATGAACCTTAGATAACCACACTTGGGTGAACAAGTGCTTAGTAACGTGGTATAACGGTGCAAGGCTATCTATTCACGTACAATGGCAACCTTTTTGTCTTGTTAAAAAAATTTGTAACCGGGAGCTCCGCTTTTAGCCAGTGGCTAAATCTATATATTAGTTAGGTGCACGGCAAGTTCCTTTCGCGGCGCACATTCCACTGTTTGTCTTGTGCAAGTATTTACATACCGTTCTATTGTTTTGGATGTTTTCACAACTAGGCTTTTTCGGTCTACTCATAATTTGTAATTAATTAGAATGTACAGAACTTCTTGTCACGAGCTCTTATCGCTGCCACCTTACACTGTCGTTACTATGACTGTCCAGATTTATCTTAACAATTGTATCCGTGGCATCGACACAGGCAGCGCATAATAGCCTCATTCTTTTCAATTATACACAAAGCATCGTTTTTTTTAGCTCGTATACCCGATTGCCGTTCTCTGCTTAACGCATCGTTATTTGCCTTTGATTGTTAGCACAACATTGTCAATTGAAGTCTGTATAACATTAGTCTCCTCGATAGTCATTTCACTGCTCTAGCTAGCAGTCACATAATTTTGTCACGTGCAGCTAGTAGGCATCACAGCATGATCACACTAGCAACATTTCACATTTCTAACAGAGTCAGTGATCATCAGCAGCTCATATGCTAGGCCCAGTTTTGTTAATAGCTCATGCTCACGCAATCACGGAAGTTATCTTGCACAGATCAGCGATTCACAGCTATCAAACCAGGTCACTGCATTTGTAATCCATCGGCTACTATAGCACCAACTACCGGGTCGTTCACAGTTCATTTCACTAGATTTACAATAATAACTCACTGTACGAACTTCAATAATATCAATAGCTCATATGGTAGAAACCAATGCGCGGTATTATCATGCACAGCTCATAGTCATCGCTGCATTGTCATTCATAGTTCATAGCTATCACTGCATAGTCATCTACCGTTCATAGCTATCACTGCATTGTCATCTATCGCATATATTTATCACTGCATTGTCATCTACAGTTCATAGTTATCATTGTATTGTCATCTATCGCATATAGCCATCACAGCATTGTCGTTCATAGTTATTTCAGCATAGTCATCTACAGTTTATAGCTATCGATCACTGCATTGTCATCTATCGCATACAGTTATCGCTGCATTGTCACACATCCATCATAGTCATCATCGCTATAAAATTCTCTGCATTGTTATTCACAACTCACAAGTATGCACTGCATGAGCTTATGGCAAAGCATAGAACTGTCAACACATTGTCGCCACTCGTAGTTCAGAGTAACCATAGCATTGTCATTAACAGTATGGTCATCTGCAGGACATTCACACCTTATATTAACCACAGATTAATCATTTACAACCAATGTCACTGCATCGTCATTCATAGTTAAGTAAATTGTTCCATGGACATCCTTCGCTCCTAGTGTTTACCACTTAAGCAATAGAGAACTTTTTCCGTGTCTACATACTCTGATGCAAACACGAGGGGAGGTTGGGAGAATTCGAGACGGTTATGCAGCCAGAGACCGAAGGTCGAGTGGCTGCATAACCAGTCGAGAATTCTCCCAACCTACCCGAGTGTTTGCATCAGAGTATGTAGACACTGGGAAAAAGTTCTCTATTGCTTTTATAAAATATCTTTCACTTTTTGAAGCGAAATATTTAAAATTAATTTATTTCAACATTTTGCATGAATATATAAATTCTCCTTACCGCGCGACGGTCTGAACGGGCCAATCAGAGGGCGTGTTATATCGCATGTGTTTTAAAAAAGTTTTTCACTCAGTTGGCTGCAAGTTTTGCGAAGGGGAGACGAGAGAAAACTGCTTTCTAAGAAACATTTCACGACTTTATTGACCTCTTCTATGGTGTTTATGGTAATTGAAGAATAAGCGAATGTCAATGAAGGGATGTAAAGCAAAGCCGAAGGAATTTTCCATACAAGAACGGCCTTTCTGTTGATTTGCCGAGTTTGCCGAGTTTTGGAAAGGCGAATTCGGCATCGAAAAAGCAAAAATAGCGTGTGTCTTGTTTCGATCTTCAAATCAAGCAAAATGTTAAATACCAGACTGGAATGATACTATGGATGCTTCAATTGTTGCTGATGCCATGAACGAATGTCCATGAACTGTCACTCGATGGTATTGAATTTTTGAAGCAAGTCAAAGTTTCGTCGACAGTGCCGTCGGTGTTCGCCGATCGCCGGTAAGAATTTCATGTTTTGTTAATGCTTCAACTCTTGTTAACTTGCTAGCAAACGATTTTTTACCTACTCAGCTTGTGAAAGATCATCATTTTGAAAAATTAGGAAAGTAATGAAATAAATTGTGATTTATTCAATAATTTGGTCTTCGTTGTTCTTTTTCATTTTGTCAAAATTTTTGGCTAGCCGATTCGCCGAAAGTCTCCAAATCCAGAAATTTAGTTGGGTCGCTTAACTTGATTTGTGTTGTTTTTCTCCTCTTAGTACGAGCTGTATACTTTTAAAAAGTTCCCAGAAGTCAAAGAAATCGTTTCATAAAGGGAGGGAAAAGGATGTCGGAGGACAAAAATATCATGTATAATCGTACGAAAATGTTGACAATCCTGAACATTTACACGCGTTTGACTAAAAAAGTCGAAGACAAGCCAATTCTTTGAACTTGTGGTTAAAGGATGGGACGACAAATGATAGCTAAAAAGAAAACAGCACTGCTTTCACAATTTCATTGCTTCAAGTGTTTGGATAAAATTTTTGTCAAAATGTATAAAGAATGAAAAAAGAAGACAGCGCAAACATCGTCCCGGGCGTGACGTCACAACCGTGTTTATATACTCTCATATAAACACACCTGTCGACCAATGGGAGCGCGCGTACTATCTTAGTTATTTTATAAAATATCACATAGCTCACTGTAATCATTGCATGGTCATTCCCAGCCTATATGAATTACTGCATGGCCATCCCAATAGCGAAGCAACTTGTTGCATGGTCATTCATTGCTCCTAGTTCTTACCGCATTATCACATAGCTCATTATCACATTGCTGACTGTCGCTGTAATTCAGCACTTGCTGCAATTGGTGTTGTTTAAAACCATCCTTCATTCATTCCCGGTTATCATTGCCTGGCCGTTCACAGCCTATAGTAAGCACTGTATGGCCGCGCAAGTCGTTCACAATTTATCAGTCCACGTTTGCCATTCTCAGTTCAATCATAGAAAGCACAGCATCGTCTCATACTGGGCATGCAACTGGTGGCTGTACAGAGTAACCACAGCACTGTCACTCATACACTCGTTTTATTCAGTTATTCTACACAGCACTGTTTGTGGTGCTGTGAGCATCAACAATGTCTTTTACAGATTATATTTGCTTGCAGTTAATTTTTATTATCATTTTTTGGATAGTGATGGCATCAACACTGCTCTCAGGGTCACATATCATAGAACACTACTCACAGTTCATAAACTAAGCCAATTGCCTTAGAACACCAGTTATATTCATATCTTCTTTCCATATTTTCCTTTTCTAATGCACGCCAATGGTAAATTTCTTGATTTTATCGCACGTTTTCTTTTAGGGACGTGTCATTATTTACCGGGGGGAGGGCTCCCATTTTTTTCAAAGAAGGCTAAAAAAAATTAGGACCCTCCCCTTGAACATAACAAAAAAAATGTGACCCTCTCCCAGTCATAGGTAAAAAAAATGGGACCCTCCCCCATGCAATTTATTTCTAAAAAACCTGTTAGATAGACTATTGTCCAAGTGATGTAATGTCTCTTTCTTTCTTCTTAATACAGAACTACTTTTTTCTTAGTTCTGTCATGCACCAGTCAATTGACATCACGGCCCCCCAATTTAACATTCACTAAGTGTTAAATGTTACTATTTTCCCGGTCACCAGGGACGTTGTTAAAGCTCCAGGCCCCCGGGGACACTTTTGCAACATGGCGAAACGAGGCTTTATTTTGATAAACGCATTTCATCAAGCCTCCAGAGAAAAGATAAACTTTTTATTTTCTGCGTGTAGTAAAAAAGCCTGTTGGTTTTATTCTTCACGCGCTACAAATTATCATGATTCATGTGCGTGAAGCGCAGCCCAAAAACGAATTTCTATGCAGCTTGTAACGTCGAACTCACTTCTTTCGAACATATTGACTGCCAACCAGGCGTATCACTGGAGGGCTTTTGGGGGTTTTCATTTGTCCTTGCCAAGATACACATGCGTGTAACGGACATTCGTACGCAATCCATTTAAGCGCCACAAGCGTATTGTTTTCTTTGGGCAAGTTCTCTAACACTAGATTAGATGTCATTCCTTGTGCGCGCGAAGCGCGCCGAAATTTTCAACATTATGAGTGAAATAAAACTAGAAAATGATATAGAACTCGTTGCTGGAATCTCTCTTTCAAGGCTTCAGGTTTCGAGAGATCCTTTCACACGCCCAAAAATGAAGTGATCCCCCCAAAATCCTCCGACCTCGGTCCTTAAACCAATATATTTTCGCACGATAATCGAACTTCTGGCTCAGCGTTAATAATTTCCCGTTAATGCCCCGTTGAATATTCCCGCTATAGAAGGTCCGTGTTAAATTCCCTGCCCTTCCGTAGATTAATGTGTTGAATCCCCGGCCTGACCGCGTTACTTTCCCGCCCTGTCCCGGGGGTGGGGGCCGGGGTGTCAATTGACTGGTGCATATATTATTCATCGCCTCGATTATTTACGTGAGGATGTTTATAATACACAGGTAAAATACAGTGATCCTCCCTCTTAAGTGCAATGATTAAGGTAATCCCACATCTCCCGTCCCCTGTTTGACCTAGTACTGTAGACATTTTACAGAAAAACGGGCTCGCATATCCTTCGTTGCGCGTGAAGCGTGCCCAAATTTTGTTCATCGTTTGTTTGTTTGTTCATCGTTTTTTTAATTGTTCATCGTTTTTTTTTTGTTTTTTCATCGCATTTCATCAAGCCTCAGAGAAAGGGTAGATGAACATGTTTTGTGTATGGCATAGTAAAAAAAAGCCTGTCAGGAAGTACACCACCTCAACTTTATAGGTTAGGTTATATTATTCATGCGCACAACTGCGCTCCGCAAATGACGAAGTTATTAATATTCATGTGCGCGAAGCGCGGCCCAACGGACGAATTTATATGCTTGTAACGTCGAAAACTCACGCTTACCTAAGGGGTCTTCTTTCAAACATATAGTGACTTGCCCTCCAGGCCTATCATTTGCAGGGAAATTCTGGGAAAGTTTGATTTACCTTGTCAAGATAACTTGTTCTTGTCAACGGTAGTGTCCTCATGGCTAAAAGAGTATATTATGTCATTGTTTATGCGCGCGAAGCGTGCCGAAATTTTTATGGAGAAGTTGCTGAAATAACCACTATCGCCATTGGTATTACCCTCTTCATCGTTCAAATGTTGCTGAAAAAAATATGACCCTCCCCTAAATAGGAGTGAAAAAAATTTGGACCCTCCCTTTAGACACGCGAAAAAAATTAGGACCCTCCCCAGAAAAATAGGAGCCCTCCCCCCCGCTAAATAATGACACGTCCCTCACAACTACAAATTACTCCTCCCATTCACCAACTCACTACTTCTGTTTGGGTATTTTTGGGCTTTTATTCAGTTTATTGACAGCTCTGTAATGTGTTTATATGTTTTCTGCTTGTCAATAAACTTATTTACCCCAAACATCAGCATCTTGTGGTTAAATGGGAGGAAGTAGTTTGTTAATCATTACTGTAAGGTGATGGTAAGTAATTACCCCTACCGTATTAGGCACGTCCAGCTTAGTCAGGTTAGTGACAGGCATATTGGATTTCAGTTGGGATCTCGAAACAACAGAGATCGGCTGAGTTTCGCCAACTCGGTCATTTACCCACCCACTCGGGGCCCTGGTGGGCTTTTATTCAGTTTATTGACAGCTCTGTAATGTGTTTATATGTTTTCTGCTTGTCAATAAACTTATTTACCCCAAACATCAGCATCTTGTGGTTAATGGGAGGAAGTAATTGACAAAAATCCAGCCTCGGCAGACAATGAAAGCTGTGATACGTGTTCATTTGATTATTTTCTCAGACCAACTACTTGCATCTAATGATGCATTTTGTTTAGTTTCGTATTCTTTGTCTGTTCAAATATTTTATACTTTGATGATTCATGGCTTTATACAGTGCACTGTAATATTGAGATAAACTCGAATCCTAACTCGATTCCTGAGACTCGAATGATAGGTATCCTCTGTAATATTCTTCCTGCCTCCATGGCAGCACTTAATCAAAAGGTTGATTCTTGATATTTCTTAAAAATTGCAAAAGTAACCTAATATTTTCTGAAATATATAAATTGAGTGTATTTTACATTTTTCTATATTCTACATTTTCTATTTCTACATTTCTAAAAAATAAAAATAGAATGAGGAAATCCCGTGCTAATTTCTTGTTTGCCACACATCTAAAAACCTCCTCCTGTATCCCATTAACGGGGGTCTTAGCTGATCCGTCAATGCGTAGCGTGTGCAGGAGGTGTCGCAGTTTTTGCTCGAGGAATGTAGCGGCGAGTTTTGAGCGCTCATCTCTGTACTCGTCAGCTAGCTGCAGATCGGCTACTCTAATTTCACTCGAGGTCTTGCGCAGTGCTTTGTACATCCCTTGAAATGCTGGTACTGATGTCGGAAAAAGGCGAAGAAGATGATCACGAATAAGTAGCGCTTTCCAGAAATGTTCCGAGTCATAGACCTGTTTTAAACGGGTAGAAGTGCAGCACACGGAACATATCAGAAAACGGCAGATTCTGATTCAGAATTTCGGTCGGAAGGGAGAAAAGAGTGACCCCTTGAATCGTTTGGTCAGTTTGTTGCTGTAGTATTAGTGTTTCTTTAGGCATTGGAAAGCGCCAAAATTAACTCTTACACCTGTTGGTTTTTTAATGTAATTACTATGTGTTTAGCGTCGTTTGCCTTCCATCTAGAATAGTTAACAATTAACTCTTACACCTGTTGGTTTTTAATGTAATTACTATGTGTTTAGCTTCGTTTGCCTTCCATCTAGAATAGTTAACATCACCCGGCATGCCGAACAGAACTTTAAATCACTTCCATAACACTTCCCAAAACATTTCTCTAGCTAACACGTTTTCTCTCCAATAATATCAAACTGGCACAAACGGTGCACTTATCTCGCGAACGCGGCATTGGAAAGCGCCAAAATTAACTCTTACACCTGTTGGTTTTTAATGTAATTACTATCGCGTGCCGGTTTTTTAAACAGATTTCAATTTCGCGGTTCAGCGCCTCGCATTATAATGGGTAATACAACTGTACATAGCGAAAATGATCGCGGGCATTAAGTTGGCGAGCGAAACGGTCGTGGAAACAAGCGCATCTCGTCAAACTCACAAAGAAGCTGGTTAGAAGTATGGGGGCGCAGAAGTCTGAGCAAGCTGTTGAGCGTGCAACAACTGCTGCAGCTGGCCTTCAGTACCTCACACATCAGTTTGAGAAGACCACTGCCATCAAGCCAGAATCAACCGCCCATACGTACAAAAACACAGCATTCGATGTTAAAGACATGGTGAAGATTCTAACTGAGATCAAGGTTTTTGCAGATGTGCCCAGAAGAGCTCATGGGTCCTTCCTTCAGCTTCCCAGGAACCCACTTGACACAATTGACATTGTGAGTTTTAACAAATGGCTAAAGAGAAACAAGAGAAAGCTAGCACGTGACCCTGATGTGCCCTGGGATGCTGAAGAAGACACTTCTTCAGATGAAATGGATGATGACATCTGTTGTGAAGGTGATCCTGAAGCAGATGGAGATAGCGCGTGACATGCATCAAGACCATAAATACTGTTATTAGTATGTAATAAGTACTTAAAAGTGTGACACCACAATGTCATGAGATGTATAGTCCATGGGTAGGGAAGGATAACTAAAAAGATTATCAAACACAAAAAATGAGATATTGAAAGGAATGTGACCGGATATAACCTGCTGAATACATGTGTATGTAGCATTAAATATAGTGTCATTAGTCACCTGACAATGTAATTCAGCTTCAGCTGCAAAAGGTCTAAATAAACTCTATAAGTTTCTACCAATCTATAATATCCTTCGTAATAATTCACTGTATTTTAGACCTATTTCACAGCTTTATGCCAGTGTCAGAACCCTGAAAAATACTGTCATTTTTTTTAAGCAGAGCATGTATTCAGCATTCAATATCGTGTTTTCTATACACCGAATTCAATAATGGCGCCCATTTCGAAAAGCCATTGTCCCGACTGACTAGTCTCGAAATCATGTGAAAACACAAATGCGTTTTTTACAACGGTTGAGTCATCCAGAACAATGGCTTTTCAAACTGGGCACCATTATTGAATTCGGTGTATAACATTCTTTCATTTTGCTCTTTCTTAATCCATGGACAAATCTTGCTAAATCAGACAAATGTGTTTTGTGCAGAGATGCCAACAACTATCTAATTTCTTTTTAATTGGATTGAACCAAAGGCATGTCTGAATGTTATTACAAACAAAACAGGAGTACTCCAATTGTCCAATTGGGAGATAGAGCGGTTTTCATATGACTGTAGTGAAACCAATCGCAAAGCAATTACACCAATTCTGATTATAAAATAATTTAGATAGTACGCGCGCTCTGATTGGTCGAGAGCCGTGTTTGCATTTCTCTGTGCACAGTTGTGACGTCACCCACGAGCTTCGGGCCGGTAATTTGAAATGGCTTTTAGAAAAAAGAACTGACTAAGAAGGTACAAATAAGTGGATTCCTTCCTTCTTTTCCATGCTTGCCGTAAATAAAGCGTTTAAATACGCTCTTCCAAGCAATTCCGCTGTCACATGCAAGTTCTTTCTCGGGAGAAATTTTTTCACAGACGAAGATACTGGGCCAACACACATGTAAAACAACGGCTTCTGTTCACTTTCTGTCGTAATTATTTTGTGTTTTGAAAGGAAGAAGCCTTTAAGCCACGAATGTCATTTTAAATCCACTTCGCTTGCCGCCATCTCAGAAAACTTGCAGTCCGATCAGAAAGAGATTGGCAAATCATGCGATAGACGGAGCGCTCTGATTGGCTGATGCAGCCTTTTCATCTGTATGGAGAATTTAGAGTCTCATCCGCTTCAAAAACTTACTATTCCTGTCCAAGCGGTTTTTATTTATGTAGATAATTATTTTATAAAACAAATAAAATACAGTTAATTCCGTGACTGCACAGGCTTATGCAAACCTCGATGTGGTTTGGAGAATTCTCGAGCAGGTGCAAACACTCGCCTGCTGCTCGTGTTTCCACTGATCTGCTCTCGAATTCTCCCAACCACATCTCGGTTTGCTTAAGCCTGTGCAGTCACGGAAACTGTGTTTTATTTGTTAAATAAAACATATAGGAGTAATTATAAAGTAATTGCGAATTACTCACGACAGTCATCTGCAATCCGCTCTAGAATTGGTAGGGAATATGATGAGTGGCCAGCATGGAGCCTTATACGATACATGAATAGTAATTCATATAAGTCTCCAAAAAATATCATAGAACTAAATTCTTGAATCTCTGAACAATTTTCCAAATCTGATGTGCATGTGAATTGCTGAAGACTGATAGTTCCTCTTGGATGGCTTCAACTGAATATAGCTGGGGGAACTTCTTGATCAGTCCATCAATCAGCTCTGTGCTGAAGCCAGTTGTCAGGGATATACTAAAAGCAGTACTGGTAGGAAGCAAAGACAAAACGGTATTGCAGCAGTTCAGACCTACGTAAGCATTTCAACTAAATGTGGTTCAGCTCCTGATTCATGCTTTCATTATCAGCAGCTATCTCTGTAGGTGTACTTGATTCACACTCACCCTGGGCTCTTTCCACATCACAGGCTTGTAGAGGCTTGTAGAGCTCCTAGGCATTCACAGTCCTCACATGTACAAGATGTTGCACAATTGTCACAACACTGATCTGCAGGCAGATCATTCCAATAGCTGGGACTTTGTGATTGGAAATGGGCCAGTCTTACCTTTCGCCTGCACGACTTTATAGTAACATAATCGCGCATAGCTGAGCTCATTCCATGGGGGGTGAATAGAGGTCCTCAAATCCGCCGAACCGTTCAATTTTTCATGAAAATCCGCCGATCCGCACAAATTTTCGCCTCAATCCGAATCCGCAACGTTTGATTTATGAAAACAATTGATAATTTTAAAAAAATACGTTTCACTGTATCGCTTATACACGAACATCTCTCACTGAGGGACGTCCCCTATTTGACCTAGAAGAAGACATTTTACAGAAAGAGGGGGTTACACTTTCATTCGTTGCGCGCGAAGCGCGCCCACATTTTGATAAACGCATTTCATCAAGCCTCAGAGAAAGGGTAGATAAACGTTGAAATACGCTACCTCAACTATGTATCGAAGCTCCTATTGATGGGCTCCTGAGCCTGTAGGTTATGTTATGCATGCGCGCTGCAATTTATTTAGGACGAAATTATTATTACTCTCATGTGCGTGGAGCGCGGCCCAAATGATGACTTTCTATGCTTGTAACGTCAAACTCACGCTTACTACCATTTTCGTTCAACCCTGAAGCGTAGGTTTACGTTTCAAACGTGCACGCTTTGTCGAGAAGTAGTCGCGTTTCTCTCTCGCTGATTGGCTGCTGTTTTTACTGTTATTTTTCAGTCAATCAGCGAGCAAGAATCGCGACAGCTTCACGACAAAACATGCACGTTTGAAACGTAAACCTACGCGAAAAAATCGTCATGCTTCAGGGTTGAACGGAAATGGTAGTATCCACGGGGTCTTCTTTCAGTCATAGTGACTGTATGCTAGGCCTATCACTGCAGGGCATTTTTGGAAGAGTTTATTTTTCCTCGTCAAGATACACTTGTTCTATAAATGGCACGGGGCGAGTTCTGAAAGAGTATGTTAGATGTCATTCTTTATGCGCGCGAAGCGCGCCGATGTTTTTATTAAGTATGCGAAATTAAGTATGTGAAATACGAAAGCATATTAACGGCCTACAAATTCGAACATCCAGGGCTATTTTTCTACAGACCCTACAGTCAACAATCTGCACCGAAGTCGAATTTTCAATAAATCCGCGATCCGGTACGTTTTGAGAATCCGAAAATCCGCTCGAGTTTTTCTTAAAATCCGTAATCCGTGTGCTAATTAGGCCCGAGTCCGCCGATCCGCAAACCTATTCACCCCCCCCCCCCCCCCCCCCTTCCATGTTTGCGCTTGCTTATGTCATGACCATTGTAATAAAGATTGGCAGTTGATGCACATCCGTCTCTACCTGCTCTCCTTGCTTCTTGAAAGAAATCATCCATAGAGTAGGGCACTCCAATGTGAATGACTCTATAAACATCGCTACAATCAATCCCAACTCCAAATGCTACAGTTACAAAAATAAATCTTGCTCGGTCTGCTTGTGCCATCAACAAGTGACTGGACTAATTCTTCTTTGTACTTGGTAGGGTACTGGGCATTATATTGTGCAAAGAGTCTATCATGGGACCATTTCATTAGCACGTTAGCTTTCACACAAGGTTAATTCCTTATCTCCACTCTGTTGAACTTAGTGCTACGCGGCCACAGGCTTGCCTGAACATCTACATATATTCACTTCATTACCGCAACCATAACATCTAATAAAGCCCGACCTGCTCCCAGTGTGACCTGGATAGCTCAGCTGGTAGAGCATCGGATGTACAATTCTGAAGGTCGTGGGTTCGAATCCCTCTCGGGGATCAGAGATTTTTTCTCTTTCTCCGCTTACTAGGGCTAACGCTCAGAAGCACACATGGGACCATTTCATTAGCACGTTAGCTTTCACACAAGGTTAATTCCTTATCTCCACTCTGTTGAACTTAGTGCTACGCGGCCACAGGCTTGCCTGAACATCTACATATATTCACTTCATTACCGCGACCATAACATCTAATAAACCCCGACCTGCTCCCAGTCTGACCTGGATAGCTCAGCTGGTAGAGCATCGGATGTACAATTCTGAAGGTCGTGGATTCGAATCAGAGATTTTTTTCTTTTTCTCCGCTTACTAGGGCTAACGCTCAGAAGCACACATGGGACCACTTCATTAGCACGTTAGCTTTCACACAAGGTTAATTCCTTATCTCCACTCTATTTGAAAAGGTAGAAGAAGCCTCCGGTGGATAATATTGCTCAGAACAAAGAACAGAGTCAAAATAGGCATATGCCTCTCCACACACTTCTAAGCTGCCATATACGGTGGTATTTATCTTCTTAAATTTTAGCTCAGTTGCCAACTCTTTAAAAGGCTGAGCGACACTCTCTTCTCCCTCTGGTGGCAATTTCCTAACACAAAAGAAAAGGTTCTTCCTATCAGGATTTCCTTCAATAACCACAACATTCCTCATACCAAGTGACATCTCTATCTCTTGTTTGTAACTGCTATTAGCAGTAGCAGTTAACCCTAACACAGGGCTCTCTGGAAATATACATCCCAATGTGCTCAGTTTGGTATATGCTGGGCGGAAATGCTCTCTACAATACATCCATCAATTCAATGTGAGTCAAGATGTCTAATCAACAATCCAAGTCAAATGCTTTTTAAACAAAATAGTTATGTTAAGATGCCATTATTTGACCTCTAATATACACCAAACACCTAGCCAAAATATTTTGTCCTTTTTTGTAACAAGACCGCGTCATGTTCAAATTGCTCAAAGTTCTAAAACAACCTGTCTTAAGTTTTCTTTTTTGTATTCTTTTTAAGTATTTTGAATGTAACATTTGAATGCAACATTCTGGTCACTTCTTGTGCATCTGGCCAAGGGGCGAGTACTAACAGAATAGATTTCATATGAAAGTAAAAAAAGTTATGACATGTTGTGTAACATGTCAACTTATAGAATCAGTATTGTTTATGCCACAACTAAGCATTTTTATATGTTGATAATGCGTTTTGTGTAAAGTGATTGGCAGTTTGTTAAGGCGAAGGCAAGGTGACTGTATCATGTTCTGTGCCTTTTCAAAGTCACGTGAAATCCTATGCTCTAATACGCCTGGAGCCGGTTCCTAGAAGGTCAGTTAAACGCTTATCCAACGGATAAATCCTGAACAAATCCTATACAACAGATAACTTACAAATAACATGAGGTATGGTGCTGAGTCATAATCTAATTATTATTCAATCAATACTGGTCTGAAACCAAGTGAACATTAATGGGACTGTGAACGTCCAGTGTCTTCTTCTTTGATTGGTTCCCCTTTTTGACAACCGTGGTGTTGGTTTTTCTTGTGTTTAATGAAGAAATGAAAAATTCGCTGTAAAATCAGTGTAAAGCAACAGAACAAACATGGCTAGTACAGAAACTGTAAAACAGTACCACGAGGCAAGCTCTCGCATGGAATCGAGGCTCCACTATGACGTAAGCATAATTTCAATGTACAATGTCAATTTTCAACACGTGGCACAAAATTTGGGTCCTAGTTTCGAGATCTGATCCTCTTTAAGGGCTGTTAGGTGAAACTACAACAACTATACGGACAACACACTTATAACGATTTACCGAAGCCCGTAGACGAGGCACACAAACAGTCCTTTTTCTCGATGCAGACGCTGTGTATAACTTTCAATTGTTCGCTATTTAATCGGAGATCACACTATTTTTTGTTTCGCTTCCTCGACAATTTGCTCGAAATTTACCGCCATGTTGTTTGACAGAGCCCACGTAATCCTGGTCAGCGACAGTAGTACAACGCATGCGTGCTATCGAGATACTCAAGCGCATGCGCAGTGTTTCAGCCAATCAGCGAAGGCCCTCAAATGGATGTCCCCAGACTGTGTTGTAATTATCTGACTTTTGTATTTGAAATTACTTTATAGACAATCTTCTTTTTTGCGAAGTGACACAAGGTGCAAACTATTCGGTCAATATTACTTATCAACGTCAAAGAACGGTGTATGCATCGCAATAAGCTAGAATGCGGATCATGTTACTTTGAGAATTGCTGAATTCACACTAGAGACGAGTTCCCCGTCTGAGACTCTTGAACGCATTTCCCTGTTCTTCTGTGATCACGCGAAATAAAACTGATTTTAAGGAGAAAGTGATTTAAAGGAGAAAGTCTCCGACTAGAATTCACATAAGACATGAAATTTTTCTGACGAAAAAAATTGGCTCTAAAACTCGTTCTTTGAAAGTTAAACGAAAACTCTTTGCCGTACGTTGAGGAGTAATACTGACCGAATAATAGTTTGCACTTCGCGCCACTTCGCAAAAAAGTAGATTGTCTCGAATACAAAAATCAGATTTAAAAACCACGAAGCGGGTAAACATGAGTGAGTTAAAAATAATTACAACAAAGTGAAAGATCACGGAAACTGGCCCCTGACTGCAAACCACGCTTGAGCAACTCCCGTGGTTCACTCACGTGTGACCATGATAATCAAAAGATTTTACGATATGCCACGGGGCAGGAAAACTGTATCGTTTTTTGGGGTATCCGTACTCCCGATTTAACGATATAAAGGCAAAACCATTTAAAATATCGTTATATCGGGGTCCGGTTAATTATAAATTTTCCAACCAAAGACTAATTGTATTGCATTAATCACTGCGAGATTCAATTTATTAAAGATATTTACTGTAATAATAATAATAATAATAATAAATTTATATAGCGCCATATACATTAACTGCTCTATGGCGCTTTACAATGCTACAATTAAAAAATAATAATCTATAATAATAATAATAATCTATAAAAATGCTTGTTTAAAAAGATGAGTTTTTAGGCGCGTTTTAAAAATTAAAAGAGAACTGCTTCTCCTTATGTCAATGGGCAGGGCATTCCATAGCTTAGGGGCTATCACTGAGAATGCCCTGTCACCATAAGTCTTTTGATTAGACCCAGGGACGACAAGGAGACATTGGTTTGCTGAGCGAAGACTACGACCTGGACTATAGTGATGTAATAAATTGCTAATATATAAAGGTGCTAAATTATTAAGAGATTTAAAAACTAATAATAATATTTTAAAAATAATTCGATGCTCCACTGGTAACCAGTGGAGCTCCCTCAGTACTGGCGTAACATGTGCAAATTTAGAGTCACGTGTAACAAGCCGGGCAGCACAATTCTGTACTGACTGCAACCTCTGAATAAGATACTTAGGGAGGCCATATAAAAGTGCATTCCCATTGTCTAACTTACATGTAACAAATGCATGTATCAGCGCTGCCGTTGAATCTTCCGATAAATAATCTCTTATTTTTGCAATTCTTCTTATGTGAAAGAAGGCAGACTTACATATAGAGCTAACATGTTGTTCCATAGATAAGCTATTGTCCATGATTACACCTAAACTTCTTGCTGAAATTGATGGCTGAACAGAGTAATCCCTAATACTAACAGAATCTAAAGTAGGGCGAGGACGATACTTAGAGCTAATAACTAATAACTCGTAATACTGTAATACAAGGATACCACGCATATAAAGACATTGGTTTGAAAAACGTATATGATTGCTAAAGTTTCTGTTCTACCCTTATTTGCCATAGACTGACCCATTGGAGTAGTCCAAAAATTTGAAGCGAAAAAAACTACGATTTTTTAAGTCAGTCGAAGTTTCGTGAGAGTAAGCCCGAATTTCGCGTTGAGCTGATGCGTGCTGCAATTATGTTGATACTTACATTTCTGTATTTTTCGAAATCTCAAAATATTATTTTATTTTAATCAAAAGCATGACCTTCCTTGAACAATTACAAATAGAATGAGCCATAAAAAACTTCAAATTTATAAGTACCAAACTCTGACATATTTATTCGCCACACTGAATTTTACATAAATTATAGCCATGACTTATCAATCCTAGAATATCTTCAGATCTGGCTTGTAGAATTTAATCAAACTTCGGTTACACTGAGGCAATCTCTCAATCTCGAGGTTCCGTAGAGCAAAAAAATGTCGGTACATCCTGAAACTGGAGTGAGAGTAAAAATAGGCGTGGCCTGATTGTCACGTGATACTTACTCCGATCACCCCAACTTTTGTACTGACATGTATTTCAGTCTATGGGTAGTATGTGTGCTATATTGGCTGCACGATAGAAATCAACCTGTTTTTATATGAGAGGTTCAAAACTGATTGACATGGGTGCACCATTACTGGGTCGATCCACCTTAAAGGGGCTCTCGCACGCTTGCTGGCCACCTCTCTGACAAGAAAATAGCTCAAACCGCAATCCAATTCCATCCGCTCGATAACAGGTCAAAACAACCTAGAATTGAATTTGTCTAACACTTGAAAGGTTTTTCTATTAATCTGGAGGATTATTTTGATTACTACGGGCAATTGTACATGTGTTTTTATGGTTACAATTTTATACTTATTTTATGTCCACGGTGGACGAATATTAAGCGTGCGAGTGTCCCTTTAAGTAGCCTGTTTTATGAAGACGTTGGCGGCTACTCCACTGGGACGACCGGCGCTCCGTACTCGGCTAACAAAAAGGTTTGACAATTGGAAAGAATGTGAAGGTCTCCTTTGATGTTCATTTAAGTTAAACATGATCAATTTTAGTCCAACAAACATTCAACAAGATCAACAAATGAATGGAATGTAAAGGTCTCCAGTTCGTTAATTTATGCTAATCAAGCATAAAAGCCCTACTTATAGTAGAGTCTGTTAAGGGAAAAAAATAGATAAAATCGTGCACTTGTGCGTAAAGGCGCCAAATAAGGAACCAAATGTTCCTTAGGTGAAATAAATCAGTTTTCGGGAGGGGTGCCATCATTTCGACCCAAGGGGGGTAGGGTAGGGGCAATTTTGTCTATTTCCTAATTTCCCAATATTTCCTTGGTATTAAAGGGTTATAGATAAATAAGACCATGACAATTCTTCCTGTATGGTGCCCTTCACATTGGACTAGGTGGGGTGCAACAAATGTCCGGCAAGGGGGGAAGGGGGAGTTTCGGGTCATATTTTCGTGCTACCCTCAGAGATCATGATTTCATCGTACAATCACAAAATTCGACATAAATGTTCCGTAGGTAACATTTAACAGTTTTCGGAAGGGGTGCCACATTTTTGGCCCAATGGGGGGAGGGCAGGGAGAATTTTGGCCAAACAATACTGTTTGGCCAAACAATACTGCTATATTTCGGCATGGGGGAGGTATTTCCTAGCCATTGCCCAACACCACCAACAACCCGTAAATTTAAATGCATAGATAATATAACTGTCTGCAAGAGAAAATGACGTCTGTTATCTTTTGTTCCCGTCACAGAGTGACGGGTCCTTTTCTGGTTTACTTTATTTATAGTAGGAATCGTAACAATTTCGTACATGGCGAAGGAGAGAGAAGCCGTTACGCGGGATGAGGTCCGACTTTAAAGACGACCTGACCTTCGGTATTGGTCAGGACCTACCCAAAGAAGTGTCTGATCTCAGGAAAAAGCTTATGCCGGTGCATGATCAAGCAAGGACGGAAGGGAAACGTGTATTTTTTGGCAGGGCAGAACCTTACAAGTTGTTTATCGATGGGGTTGAATACAAGCCTCATGATGAGGAGTAGGATGTTTGCGTTTGTTGCAAGAAACGGTTCCATCTGTTTGTGCAGACCTCAAGTGTTTTTTGTTGCTCAAGAAAAGGGAAAATCAGCGAAAAATTTGTAACATTAATAGTAGAGTCTGTTAAGGGAATGTGCATGTGCATTTTCGCCGTTGTTTGGCCCTGGCTATGCATGGTCTCCCTGTGGTGTCTCTTTGGTTTATTTCCGACGATCGGTCGGCCGACCATTTCCGAAGGGAGGGGGTTTTGAGATATAGCATCTAGTATCTACCGTTGTTTTGATAAAATCTGAGCCCGCGATGAGCTACCACTGACCGCCTCAACTGTATAGAATTGTGCGCCTGCCGCGCGCGATGAGCGAAGTCGACCGAATAATTCGAGTGAGAGAATTGAACTGGCATCTAAAAATGTGCATTCTTAAGAGCGATAGCTCATACAAATTTCAGTAAAAGCTCAGCAAAATTTGACATTTCACGGTCACAGCCCGAAATCTAATTTCCCTCAAATTGTTTGTTTGGATGATACAATAAGCGTTTATTTGAGTTCGCTTCTCAAAGAAATGAAATACAGACAGTTACAATTATAATAATTGTACTTCATTCCAATCCAATGCTCAATTTAAGTTTCATTTTGGGCGCCTAGGAAGCTGTAGCCTAGCTGAAGATGTATTACTATTTATTAATTAGCGCGTGTTTTGAATTTCTACGCGAGTGTTCCGATAATTTTACTTCCATTATATCTTCGAAGGTGTATGATGACTAGCAAACAGGGACGGACGGAAAATAGACTAGGAACAATTTCGGAAAAGTGAACTTCTGACGGCAAACTCGAGGAAAAGTTGGTAAACAGGCTATTCCGCATGATTTTGGGTGCTGATTACGAATCTGCTGTTTACCAAGCGTGATTTTGCGATTTCAGGGTACTAATTAGCATAATCACACGAAAACGAGGCTAAGTTTGGATTTTCTCATATTTGGTGTTTTTTCTTGCAGCATCCACGCAAATTAGATTCTAAATATCCTATACATCTAAGAGGTGAATAGAAGACGTCACGTGCTCACTAATTTGCATATTATCACGAAAACGAGGCTAGATTTGAAAAAAGGGTCAAAATGTACAAAATACTCATCAAAGAATTGTTTGCACACCGGCTCAGCTGTCGATTTCAATCGGCCACTTAGCGCCCGCGATATGGTCAGCGGGATCTCAAATAAATACTAAAACAAAATGGCTAGAAGATTTACTACGGTTACTACGGAGCAATTTGTGGACGAAATCCTGGCGCAGGAGAATGTTTCTATGGAGGGGAAGATCCCGAAGCCTTATGGAGTTGATCGAAAGCTCACTAGACCCATTCGATGTGCTAAAACAGCGTTTCGGACGTTCGTATTGGGGTTTCCGAGCTAAGCAAAGCAATCGAAGCAAAACACACCCTGGAGGAACTATACAGGGAGAGTTTGCTCTTATTCTCCGCCTTCTGTCTCAGGACATTCCCTTAAAATAAAATATAAAGAAAGAATTGAGGATTTAAGGTTGAATTAAATTCAGAGTTTAAGTGGCGCTGATCAACATACAGATTCCTACTACATGCGAACAATAATAATGGGCTAGTTTTGATAAGAATTTAATATTTCATCCAAAATATAACATTTGTCTAAAAAACAACGATGCGTCGGGAAAATCGACTCGTTAAACACAAACATTGCAACAATAATACATCTAGCATTAGATTGGTACAAAAGTAAAGCAATAAAGATCAAATTATAGTTTTTATACATGTTTATTTACGAGTGAATAGTCTTGGCATAATCACGCGACTTGGGTCAGCCTAACTCGCTAGATATAATACCTTTCCTTCAGCCTGCGGAACTCTTGCTGCTGGATTTTGACTTCCTCGATAATCGAACAAGAATTACCTTCTTCTTCTTTGCGTATATGCAAACGGGGAAATTGCTGTTTCGCTTCCGAGGCATTGTAGCCGGATCACTAAAATACAACGCGAAGAGCAATCGATAAGAACCGATTACGCATCAAGGTCATTCGGATTTTCGAAAATTTCTCAATAAGGAATGTATTTATCAAAAATCCAAAACCATACGATTCTTACCTGATAAGTCCTCAACTAGAATTCCACATCTTGATCGTCGATTGTGCCATGCGAAAAAGCCTTTTGAATCCCAAAATGGGGCAATTTACAGGAAAATCTACGAGTTCTATCGTATGCCGAACGCGTGTTTGATCTGAGAAGTCTAAATCAGGTTTATATAGCCATGTTTGGTATCAATGCAAAGCTTATTCTTCCCGTATTCTGGCTGTTTGTTCATGAAATCGGCACGCGAAAACCCAGAAGCCACAGCGAGCCATTTATATACCCCAATAAAGTAGTTCCCAGTACCCCGCGGAAAACACCCGGCCTCGGAAGACATTTTTGGCTTCAAGCTGATGGCCGATTGCGTGTGACAGCTGACCCGGCGTGTTGACATTCAAAAAGTTGAATTAAAAGGATATTTGTGAATCCCAGAGCTAGTTTTAGACCATATGTTAAAATGAACAAAATCCCCCGACCCCTCCCCCCCAAAGATTTTGTGCCAAAAATTAATTAGCCTGTATTTTGCAAAACATGCATGTCAAAAAGTGGTTGCCATGGAAACTGGGTCGCTGACCCTGAAATGTCATTGACACCAAAATATCCCCAGATAAATTTTAGGAAAAGTTTTTTACGAAGTTTCACCATCATAGCTGCAGTGGTTTTAGAGTAATCGGGATTTTACTGGAGCCCCCCCCCCCCCCCCCCCTCCCAGTCTGAATAGGGTCCATGCGCCTTTAATCACGAGTAGCAAACATACCTTCCCGGCACTTATTTGCTAGCCTGGTGTATGTATTATGAAGATAACTGTAACTGGTCATTGTTTCAGTGACTATGAAATGATTGTTTAGAGATCGTTTACGAGGGAGGTCCTGAGAAGGAATGTAAGTGACTGACGTTTCGACAACCTGTGCGAACGTCATCTTCAGGGTTAAATGAAAAGCACTATCTGTGAAAAGCACTATCTGTATAAGTTGTGTTGCGCAATACCGCACTGTTGTGCTTTGACCGGGCAATCAAAGTGGCGGTGATAGATTTAGGGTGCAGATGTTGATAGTTGCGGATGTGATGGCATTTTGCATAATCTTTGTAGAAGAGTCTTTGTTTCTTGTTAGAAAAAAAGATAAACATCTGTTCGAATCCAGGCCAACATCACTTCTAAAGTTAAAAGTCTTATCCATCTCGCCAAGGTATACAGCGTCGGAATACCTCTTGCCTGTCATGTGGTTGGCTTCAGGTCTTTCATTTTCGACCGCCCGAATGTTACAATTGGTAGGTGCGCTACAGGGGCAGATCCAGGAATTTCAGAATGGGGGGCCGAATACTCAAAACATGTGACGAAAAATTTTCTAATTTCCTCCAGAAAAATCTCCCGAGAAAGGGGAGCCCTCACTTCAATTTCAATTCAATTCATTTATTTCACTACCACCGTATACATTAGCGTACATGGGTTTTAGGTCAGCAAAATATATATACTGAATTATATAAAAAAAAAATATTGTTGTTAATTAATATTGTTAGCTAAGATCAAGCAACCGCTCAATGACCGGCTCGAAATAAGAGGTGTGCCAGTAAGCCACCTGCTATATGCCGACGATCTAGTGCTTGTAGCAAGGAACGAAAAATTACTCCAGCAGTATCTGGATTATTTAAGTGTCTTTGTAGAAAAAAACGGAATGAGACTTAGCCTCGCCTTCCTCGCCTCCCCCCCCCCCCCCCCCCCACCCCCCGTTTATCCGCCCCTTGCGCTACTCGAATTGAGTGTGTGAAGCACCGTGCGATGATCTGAGAGTGCCTTTGATGGATGGAAGTGAGACTGTGGCGACACTGAGTTCTTTTATCTGGATGTGGTGCATGTTAACCAGAGTAACGGCACAGGAACCGATCGTTGTGCCACGTAGCTGTTTGTACGGTGTCGTTCATCCTACTGCATGAATTCGTAGATTCTAAACAAAACATCCATGTATCGCTTGTTGGCATCGGTAAATCGGATAACGGTCCAAGTACAGTCAAGCGTCATCTCATGCGGAATGCTTGTGAACAAGAATCTCACATCAAATGTAGCCTGTGTAACACAGGGGAAGAGGTGAGAGGTCGAGCGGACGCGTCTTTCCCTTTCTCTTTCCCAGTGCGTTTGTTGTCCTGGCTACATCAAATGACACCAGTCTGTAGCCAGGTTTTTCGGTCGTTTGTTTTATTAGCGTCGAGTCGCCATCCAAGCATTGGTGGACTGTACTTTGTGCTGCGAGGCGCAATTCATATGTTTCACTTTTGGGGTGTCATATGTATCTCAATGACAGAACTCGAGAACTCATTACCACGGCCGAACATATGGCAAAAACTGGTCTAGGGTATGTCATATATCAACCTTAACATATGACTCAGTCAGACACATATGACAAAAAGTACAAAAAGATACAAGTGCAAACATATGACAGAGGTCTGAAATAGTAGGATATTTAACTCCACCAAGGCACATAAGACACAATAGCCATATTCAACTACTTGACAAACTTAAAATATGACACGCTGGTACATTATAACCAAAGGTAAATGCACATAACCAAGTATAACACAGAAGATCACTGTTGTCACATTTTGAAGAGAACATATGACTAATTTCAAACGAATTCCTTTAGTTCGAGAAGTCTATTGGAGATAACTTAAATAATAGAAAAGTGCTAAGTCGATAATTTCAATTGCAAATATAAGTAAAAAGGATTCACAGCGTAGCATGCAAATATCAATGCATAAACTGCTGCTTACAGGCGTCACTTGCACTTTGACCGAGCGAAACCTGGTTCGAGCTGAGGTCACTTCTGATTGGCCAATTCGCAATTTTCGTACTGAACCCGCTAAAATAAAGCAACGGTATAGTGCAGTGTGTCTCCGATCTTGCTCAATTCTGGATGGCAAATGTCCGGTCGCTTTTACGCTATGCTGATTATCGCTTTGTTCAAGCGTTACTGTACTGTATTCTGAAAGTACTACAGGGAAAAGGCCTAACTTCAATCAAGCGTTGAGTTGAAAGTGATTGCAACATTTACTGTGTGATTGGTTTCATGAATTGGCTGATTTTAAGCTAGAGACCTATTATCTTTTGAGAAAAGAGGCATGATGTTGAAGCATTAGGTAAAACTTTGGCATTTCGTATACATATTGATTAAACGATTCCTGCTTAAACTGGCTATTCTCGACCTCAACAAGAAGCGGAGAAGCGCGAGCGCCATGAGGATTTTAGATTTTAATTATAAACACGCCAAGCACGTCAACTTCTGCTGTGTCCAAACAGCTAAAAGCTTATATTACTTATATTAGTTCGCCCTTTCACCAATGTAGTCAACTGAACTGAAAACCGAACTTTGTGTAGCTTTTTCAGTTCGATTTAACAAAGTTTATAGAGGAATTTGGTGGCTGTTTGTGTTTTAGTTTGCCGGAAGTCACGTTACGTTTAGAAGATTGAGTTTAATTAAGCCTGGGGTTACTAAAGTCTATTCTAAGAGCTAAGTTGAAGACAAGATAGTTTTTTTGCAGCGCTAACTGTACAATGAGGTTAACTCTTGTGTGTATAAAGCCATGTGCTTTGTCTTTGCAAGAAGAATCAGGCCGGTCATGTCATAAAGCTGAGATAATTAAAAATATCTACCGATTCGGGGGATAATAACTCGGGTAATTTAACTCTTTTATCACACGCGCCGCGCCGCTCCGATTTAGTTTTGTTCGGGATTCATTGTTTAAAACAGCTAGAAAATTAGTCGTTTGTATCGTTTCTCTTTGAATTAATTCCTGTTTACGAAATTTCGCGAAAAGTTGTTCTGTGTTTACAGTGTTATTTACAGAAGACTACAAATTAACAGAATATCAGCTCATCAACACCCGCTTCCGGTCTGCTATAAAATGTAGAGATTATGCAGGGGCTAGGGTTGGAAATAGCCGATGTTACATGCTCGTCAGCAAGAAACGTAAAAGTAATTAATGGCTTTGAGAGTTGTGTAAGTGGGACATTTCAAGCAGTGCGTAAAATTGCAAATAGAGAGGGCTAGTAACTGTTTTGTGGCATGTTATATATAAATGAAAGTAGTCAGCTTGTAAGCAAGGCAGAGATACGGACTTGAGATACGTTATTTCACACTACATGATGATAAGTTATCCCTGTCTAATGCCGAAAGAACGTCGCTTTCTGGTAAAGGTGCAAGATCAAGGACTTAAAACAATTATCACACACTTTCATATGTTTGTCACATGTTGGCCGTCATATGTTGGGCTGAAACATATGACTTCCATATATGTCCTTGCTGAAATGTCATATATTTGTTATATGCTTGTTGCCTTGATTTGTCATATGTTATTCATATGTAGGACATATGAAAAACATACAAAAAGGACACAATCACATGTTATCAAAACATCAGATTTTCATGTACTCAATTTCATATGTTTGTCATATATAATTCATATATTTGTTATTCATTGCCATTGTCCTTTCATATGTTTGTCATATGTTTTTCAGAGTCATATGTTTTCGTGTTGGTATGTCATATGTTTGTCAGTTTGTCATATGTGTAGCACTGTGTTCCTGACATATGAAAACGACACGTTCATATGTTTGAAAAATGTAGCAGACATATGACAACCATATTACAAATATATGAATAACATGTGAATACTGTGTGAATAACATATGAAATTTCATATGTTTGTCATATAAGATTCATGTGCTTGTCATATGTTTGATTTCCAGTAGTGATAGAGCATGTTTGGCGAGTGATTCTAAACCATTCCGAGTGTCTCTCCAAAAATCACAAGTGCCCGACTTTGCTGATTAATAAGCTATTAAACGTTTTGCTATAACCATTTCTTTATCGGTGAAATAGAGCATAGATTTGTGCGCGTTTAATGTCGTAGCTATATTATAACAAAGTCAGCTTTGATCTGCATCGCAGAATAATGAATGCTTTCCAAAAATGGTTTTTTTTTTCGACTTTCCACAAAACCAACGACAGTTTGTTTAAACTGCCAAGGGAAAGCCTCAGGCTCAGCGATTTGTCCCTCCGTAAATCTAAATTAAAATGAGTGTGAAGGAGTTAAGATGGATTATTCTTTACTCTTCTGTTCCTTCTGAAGTATTTGCAGATTACTGTGGTTAGAGAAGGGAAGTAGTATTAGCCTAGAAGCCCACGCAATCTCGTACGCATAGCTTTCCTGCTCTTCACATGTTCGGGACTCTGGAGACATCCATTTGAGGTCCTTCACTGAATGGCTGATTTTGAACGTTAGGGCACGGCGCAGAAAGTCTCGCACATATTAATGGTGTCGACACCAGAGCTTTATCCGCGAGGTAACTAGCCGGGGTGCTCTGGGTTCGAGAATGGATCAATCGAATATAGAACATTACCGAAATTTGTAAGCTTACGTGCTCAGCTATAGTTCAATTAACGTCATATCAATATTGGTTTGTTGCAGAATGTAATCTACGTATGTATTTATGTACTCCGGCAAAATGCGTGACAATGTTGCGTGACTCAAAACGATTCACCTAAAACTGAAAAAAATTATTAATGAATGAAATTTGGCGGCTTAAGAGCGACTCTCTGTAAGGACCGAGTGACTTCGTGAAAATGTGGCACAAGGTTGAAAGATTGACCCCCCTCATATTTTATCCAGAGATAGCCTATGGTATGCTAGTAAACGTGATATATTTTTTATGTTAGAAAAATAAAGCATTGTAGAGAAAATTTCGAAAAACCACCGCCGGGTCGTGAAGCTCAAAAATGACTAAAACAGCATGCGATCCTACGGTCAAATAACGGAACTCGCGCGAAGGCGCAAAATAAAACTTGCATTTATTTGCATCATAATTTCATTTTAGAGGTATCAAAGATTTGAATGCACCCAGATGTTTAATTATAGCTAACATCTTAAATTCTTGGCGAGCACTCAAAGAAGGCTGAAATTTCACATTTTGAAAATCTAAAATTTCACTTTATTTTGAAACAATGAAAAATGCAGGCGGTATTATTCAGAATTTATTGAAACTTGGAATTCAACAAGTACTTAAGATATATTTAGCCCGGGTATAAAAGTTATTCTTGGAAAACATATCTGAGACGAGAACTAGTTCACTCAATTTACGATAATTAAGCCAATTTTCTCGCGGAACTGTAAACAATCTCCTAAGAAAGATCCTGACAAATCTCACATTTTTCCAGAAAGAAGCCAGAAATATACTAGATTTACAGCTTACCATTTATTAGAAACGCCGTGGAGATAAACTACGGGTCGTGTATGTGTACTTTTGCTTTCTTGCTGCCGACATTACGAATAATTTTTGTCGGCAAACAAAGTCAAAATCTTCCATATTAGTCCATGAGCCAGACGGTGAAACCCTCCCCCCCCCCCCCCCCCCCCCCCCCAATTGGGTATTTTGGGAGACATATATCGATTGAAAGCCCTACCCATGGGTAGTTCAAAAATGGATGTCTGCACTGGATTCGTTGGTGGGCGTGGCTGTGCGGCGTCATTTCTTGTTTAGAGCCAAAAACCACAGGGTACCCGCGTCGAGTTTTTTCAAAATTCCCATTTAGCGCCCTACAAATGCCGTTACAATGCTCCAAACATTGCATGATATCTCTACTCTTTGTAATCAGATGGTCAGTGAACACTTGAGTTTGATATAAGTCGCAAAAGTGTCTATTGCGCATGTCAATAATATACCCAACAGTGTGTTTACGTGTTTAGCAAAACAGTGAAACGTAGCAATCAATCAATCAATCAATCAATCAATTTATTTACAAAATAGAACAAAATAGTGTTACACACAACCTGCTAAGTAGCTGAAAGCTAGTCGAGGCAGGCAGTGTGGTTGACGTGAAAAGAATAAAATGGTATATTACGTACAATTGCTTTTTTATATACATGTTTAGTTGTAACTATCATATTTGCGGGTAAAAAGAGAAAATGAGAAATTAGAAACTAAAGTATAATTGCTGTGAACTTATTGTATACAGTAATATATCAAGAACATTTCTTTATTTCGTTGGTTAAAGAATTTAAATCAGCATAGCTGTCTTGGCTTTCAAGTGTTTCGAATAGAAGACATTGTATCTTTTTTTTGAAAAGGTGTTTAGGTAGCACTCGCAGGCTCTCAGGGATAGAATTCCATACTCTAGCACCTTTTCCAGAGAACGAGTTTAAATGTTGATTTAGTCTTGAACGTTTGATGAAAAAGTTTCCGGCAGACGAGGAACGCGTATTGTACTGATGTGTCTCGCTTGCAGGGATAAAGCAGCTTGTTAAGTTGTGAGGTGTCCTGTTATTATGGACATCCAACATAAGAGTTGACAAAAGCTTAAAGTAAAGTGTATTAATAGGCAATATATGCGAAGAAATGAAAAAGGGAATGGCATGGGAATGAAAATGTGCAAAGTTCATTAAACGAACAGCACGTTTTTGAAGCTTTAATAGCTTTTCAAGGTGTGTCTGAGCAGCCTGTCCCCAGGCTACAAGGCCATAAGTCAGGTACGGCTGAATAAGAGAATTGTATATATTTAAGAGAGTTGAGAATGGGACGAAATGACGGATTCTTGCAATGATACCAATATTTTTACTAATTTTTGCTCCGACGTGAATAATATGGTGTTTCCAGCTCAGATTACTATCAATTAAGACTCCCAGATACTTTACATAGTCCTTACGCTGTAATTTAGCATATTTACTTTGATTATTATCGTAAATTTTAATGTTTACCTCATTATTGATTTGCTTTTGATAAGAATGAAATATAACGTAATTAGTTTTTCTTATATTAAGAGAGAGTTTATTTGCAGTGAGCCATTTATATACATTGTTAAGTTCAGTGTTAACAGTGATTTCAAGTGACTTCAGGGATTTGTCAGCACATAATAAGTTAGTATCATCAGCAAAAAGGTAGAAGTCAAATTTGTGGGAAGCATTGAAAATATCATTTATATAGATAAGGAACAATAGAGGGCCTAGGATTGATCCTTGAGGGACGCCACAGAGCATTTTTTCCTTTCTAGATATGTGATTACCAATTTGAGTTGTTTGCATTCTATTGCTTAGATAAGAAGAGAACCAGTCATTTACAATACCTCTAATTCCGTAATGTTCTAGTTTTCTCAGGAGAATGGTATGGTCCACGGTATCGAAGGCTTTCTGTAAATCTATAAAAACCCCACAAGAAAACATTCCTTTTTCCATATAGTCCTGGATTTTATTAACTATGTCCAAAATAGCATGTTCGGTCGAGCGTTGCTCACGAAAACCGTACTGGGACTCATAAAATATTTCGTGTTTGTTTAAAAATGACTTAAGACGATGATACATAACTTTCTCAAAAATTCGGTTAAAGACTGAAAGTAAAGATATTGGTCGATAGTTGCAAGGTTCTTCCGCGTCGCTATCCTTGAAAACGGGAACAATTTTAGCATGCTTTAGTTTCGACGGAAAACAGCCGTATTGCACGGAAGCGTTAATTATGGTTGCAAGTGGCTTAGCTATGATATGCCGTGCGCAATGCAGTAATCGGGTGGGACAAGAGTACAGACCATGGGCTTTGTTAGTGGGTGACAGTATAATTTCTCGCTCGATTTCGGACGGAAGGACAGGTTCAAAGACAAGCGAGCTAGCATAAGTAATTACAGGCAAGTATTCAGAAAATTTTCTCCTTTCATCAGGCAAATTGGAGGCAAGATTATGCCCAACTGTCGCAAAATGAGTATTTAAAATATTTGTGTGTTCAGAAGTATCATACGATAAGGTGTCGCTGTTGGGACGTTTCAATGTACTTATAGTTTTCCTGTTTTTTGGCTTGCGGTTAATTAGTTCATTTATACCTTCCCAGGTCTTTTTAATATTCGTTATATTTTGTTGAAAATAATTGTGGTAATACAACCTTTTACTTACGCGCGTAAGTGTTACAAGTTTATTTCTATAAAGTTTATATTGGTCTTTGTCTCCTATGTAAAAAAGCTGGTTTTTCTTTTTTATAGATTTCCTTATTCCCTTTGTTATCCACGGTTTATCGAATCGTTTAGCTCTACGCTTTGAGACAGGTTTTAGTGGAGCGTGTTTATTTACCACCTTATTTAATTTGTTATAAAACAATTGAAATAATTTATTAACATTTGGTTCATTGTTAGGTATCGCGCGTTGCCAGTCGATATGTGATAAATCGTTTATAAGCCTTTCTTCTGAAAATTTTGAGTAGTCCCGCGTAATCTGTCCCTCACGTTTATCCTTTTTGCCAGTAGAGTGCGTAATACAAAATTGTGTAAAATGATCAGTTATGTCAGAAATAACATTGCCGCTAATTATTTCATTTTCAAGTTGATTAGTAAAGATGTTATCAATTAGTGAGGCGGAGCTGCGGTGTACGCGTGTAGGCTTATCAATTGTTGGAGTTAGCATAACACTTTGTAGAGAAAACAGAAAGTTTTGTGCATAGTTACAGGTAGAAGAGTGCAAAAGATTTATATTAGTATCGCTCATTAAAAAAATAGATTTGCCCTTGGCACTCAAATTTTCTATAGTTTCGTCGAAGTATTTTTGAAAGCGCTCGGGGGAATTGTGCTGCCGATAAATAACACCGCAAATTATATTTGCTCGATTTGAATAATGGATTTCCACCCATAGAGCCTGGAATGCTTCGTTTGAATTTTTTTCAATTACTGTATATTTGAGATCACAATCAATGTACATACCAACGCCTCCTGCCGAGAGAGGCGTCGGCACGTATTCAAAATTATAGCCAGGTATTGATGGGTTAAATGCAGTAAAATTTGCATCTCTAATTTTCGTTTCTGTGACTCCAATAACACTAAAATGAAAATCAAGTTCGCTTAGTATATGAGTTTGAAAATCTTCTAAATTATGTTTGAGACTTCGAATATTATTGTGAATCAATGAAAATTGACTGGGATCACTATGATTTACTTTGCTTTTCAATGTGCTAAAGCTATACGGAGAATAATATTTACAGCGAATAGGGTAAAAAGGATATCATGTTCTATCTGTTCTTGTATCTAAATTCAAACTAAATAAGTCAATCACATGTAAGCTTGGTAACCGTTCTAGATATTTTTTACTAGGTAAATGGCTATTAACACTGTTATTAAATTGGCCGTGGCACTGGCTTATGTAACACCCATGATACGGCAATTCTCGAAATAGAATCTTATTCTGCTTTGTCATCAATTTATCAGGTACAGACATTACGGCAAAAATGACATGAAATAAAGACATTACGGGCAGAATAGCTAAGTTAATTGCCCTTGTTCATTTTGGGCGTACCTAGCAAGGTCCGCGGCGGATTTCACTTTTAGCGCATTTGAATCCTCTGAGCGGCGAAGATAGACAGTGTTATTCTTGGCCCAGCAAAAACTATAATCATAACTTTCTTTAAAGAGCCTCTGTCAGCCTCCATTTTGTCAGCCTAGCAACATACCGAGACAGAGAAAGCATCCATTTCCATCGGCTGATTTAGGGGATGTAGTGCAATATTTTCGATTGAATTCGATAAATGAATAATAAAACTTTGTTTTTAGAAGACTATTTCAAGATTTCTACACGTAATTCGTTGTCTGACATCGACTGAAAACAATAACAAAGGAGTGGCTGACAGGGGCTCTTTAAAGACTTTAGCATCGGCAAACAACTTCTGGACTTTCGGTGTTAAATGATCTACCAATCTAATGTTCTTCATTGATACCTCTTCGCCGAAACCGGCAACTAAAGGGCTTACCTTCGCTGCCTCCTTTCTCACCTCCATTACCGTGGCTCTTGCTAATCTCCTAGTGAATTTACACACTATTGGCTTGGGGCCGCTTCTGTTGCTATCTCGTAGAGGGACACGATGAGCAATATCTATGTCATTGAAAGTGACTTCAGCTCCCATAGCGTTGAATAAATCCAGGCACAGTTTGCTTGTTTCCCTTGCGTTTTCAGTAAATCTCAGTTCTGGTACTCCTAGCAGTTTAACATTGAAGCCATAGCTATACTCATGTAACTCATCAACAATCCGCTCCATTCCTACCATTCTTTCATCGATTTCTTTCAAAAGCTTTCCGATCCTGGATAGTTCTTTGCGAAAGTCATCGTATTCTTCACCAAGGAACTCAAGGCTTCGAGACGTCTCAGCTTCTAACGAAGGGCAATGGACGCCATGATCTTCTCGTGCTTGCTCTTGAACATCGACACGCTCTTCTAAAACTTTCAGATCCCTTCTGGCAGCTTCCAACTGTCTTTTTAAGTCATCGTTGCTCTTTCTTAATGACTTGATAGTATCCGGCATTGTTCGTTCACGATAAGTTACTTAACTATTTTAGCAAATAGCAGGACAGAGACAAATTCACGTCCACACTGTACGCACACATGCGCACACATGTTTTATATATTGCGATTCTTGTAAATAGACCAAGTTGACACCTTATCAGGAGTTACTGCTCAGCCTCGAATAGTGCACAGGGTCGTAGCCAGGGGGCACAGGGGGCTGCGGCGCCCCTTCTCGGGAAATTTTGTTTGTCGCAATAAAATAAAATATGTTTGTCGCAATAAAAACTTGTTTGTATATTCAAACTCTAAAGGAGTAATTTCCGAGGTTCAGAAAGACTGTTCAAACGATTTAGCTAGCTATTTCGATCTCTGATTTCTCCGTAGCTAGCTGGAGATAAAGTGCAGTCAACCGACTCATTGGACAAAACAAAGGCAATTAACGTTTGTCACGCAAAATTCTCGCACGTGGAAGGGACAGTGCGTTCGTCACAATAAATATCATTTGTTTCTATCATTAAACTCTACCTTGATCTAAAAAATCCTGTGGCCTAAAGAGATCTCTCTTTGAAGAATTCAGGCGCGTCTTCTCGTCTGACATTCATGGCAAAGAAGAAAATGACGCGTGTCCATGGTCCGCACTAAATTCCTGCGTCCTTGAGTTGTGTCATTTTGTAAAAACAATAAAATCAAAATGGGAACAGCGACAAAATAAAACAGCCCAAAGTAGTTGAGTGACAGCGATTTCTTTTTCTGCGGAATAATGAAAATTGTACTTAACAAGGCGTGGTCGTAAAGACTGAAATATTGTTATGAATGTCAAAAATATAAACTTAACAGTCTCGAGAAGAGTCTAGGCAAATGATAAAATTTAGGAAAAAAAATTTTGCCGTCTAGATTGTCCATCACAATCAGTTTTCTTGCGTTACAAATCCCGACCTCTGGGAAAGTCATACCCTCTCGCGCCTCAGCATTTTGGGTGTGGCGCGAGAGTGAGAATGGCAGTAAAATATCGAAACTCGCCCTGTTGGGCCGAGCAACCCCGCACAAAGGTCTTTGGAGTTGGCCGAGCAACCCCGCACAAAGGTCTTTGGAGTTCCCCATCCCCATCCCCATCCCCATCCCCATCCCCATCCCCATCCCCATCCCCATCCCCATCCCCATCCCCATCCCCATCCCCATCCCCATCCCCATCCCCATCCCCATCCCCATCCCCATCCCCATCCCCATCCCCATCCCCATCCCCATCCCCATCCCCATCCCCATCCCCATCCCCATCCCCCCCTTCCGGGTTAGCCAGCGTCAATCCCATTGTTGTTTAATTTTGTATCGCCTTCTTGCACGACAGTAAGGGGACAAATTCCTTCTTATTCTGCGCTTGTCAACCTCGTTCCCAGGACCTTCTGGGTAATTTTCAAGATGGCGGGTCATCGGAAGAAGACCGTGGCAAAGGCTGGGGCCTTTCCACAGGGAGACCACCTAAGTAAAACAGTTTTAATCCGATATGGCTTGCGGAAAGCCGGGGAAGATGGCACAAATCATGAACACATGTCATGTCATGTCAGATTAATTTTAGCACCGACTTCGGCCCTCTTTTCCCAGCTGTCTGCCCTCCATATCGGACTTTAACTGTTTTCTTAAGCGGTCTCCCTGTGGATAAAGCCCCAGCCTTTGCCAGGGTATTTTTCCGAGTGACCTGCCATCTTGAAAATTACCCAGAAGACCCTGGGAACAAGGTTGTGCGCTTGTCTCTCCCGCACTGTCTCTCCCCCACTGCTTTTCTCTCCCGCACTTTCCTCATTTTAAATTTATCGTTTTCTTTTACAAAGAGTCCGGCCACAAACAACTGCAAAACTGGGCGTCACTACGTGCACGGCGGCGGCACACCCTTGATCAAACCCCGGGGGTTTTTTAGTCGGGATGATCGTCGGAAATTTTCAGTTTCACCCCTAAAAAATACCAAACATGCCGGGCCATGGCGTGGCTCAAAAAATTTATTACCCTAAAAGATACCCCTAAAAGATGAGGTCTTATGTGCCAAGTAGGCGCGAAGAATACCCATCAAGAAATTTCCGTGTTTGTTTCTAATTTATCGTCTTCTCATCGAATAATCTCTCTTTCTTACGCGGTTTTTAGAAGCACCATTATTTGAAAAAAACAATTTGGACACAGTTCCCCCCCCCCCCCCCCCGGGGATCAAACATCACACAATCTAGTCTCGCTAAAGTGTTTGAAACATTTTAATCTTAGTTCATTTTCCTTGGAAAGTCAGATTTTATTTCAAATATCAAAATAATTATTGCTCTATTAGTGAAGCAATAACGAAAGCCGGAAAAAGAAAGGTTCCCCTTCCTTGTATGAGAAGAATGCGTGACAGAAGCGTTAATTGACTTTGTATTGTTCATTGAGTCGGTTGACTGCACTTTATCTCCCGGCGTAACAAATCGATAGAAATCGATCATCGAAAACTGATCGATAAATCGATATTTGTCGATCAGATTGACCGATCATTATCGATTAATATCGGCAATCGATAAAAATCGATAGTCACAGCCATCCCCGTCAGATCGATAAAAATCGATATCACTTGATATCGAAAGTATAGCATAACACTGTTCCAAAGATAAAAGTTATTTAAATTTATTGTGTCTCGACCAAGAACGCAGCAGACGAGCAGCAAACTATACCATGCTAGACAAAGATCCGAGAAGATTCTGGACTACCCATTACCCTGGGGAGAGGCCGAAACTCTGCCCGCTAACGTTTGCGTTTGTTTCTCGGGAAACTCAGATCTCTAATTCTTTAGACCTCGAGCCTCTGATTTCCAGGGTGAAATTTCTTCTATTAGAGGCATCCTTTCAAAGAATATCGATACATTAATCAATCCTGTGCTTGTCGATACAAATCGATGAAAATCGATATAATTATTGAAAAATCGATAATCACAACAGAGCTAGCGATCAATTTTTATCGATAACCGATAAAATCAATCGATTAAAATCGATTAGTATCGACAAATATCGATTTTATTGGGGTATCGATTTATCGATTTGTTACGCCGGGTTTATCTCCAGCTAGCTACGGAGAAATCAGAGAAATAGCTAAATCGTTTGAACAGAATCTTTATGAACTTCGGAAATTACTCCTATAGAATTCGATTTTACAAACAAGATTTTATTGCGACAATCAAAGCTGTAGAAGGGTAAGCAGCGAGCGTGGGAAAAACACGCCATCTGGAGGATTTTGTTTACCGAGAAAACTTCTTCGTCTCAGTGTCGGCGGCAAGAAAGGAAAATTATGAATACACGATTTTTACCCCGAAGTATATCTCCACGGTGTTTCTAATCAATGGTAAGCTGTAAATTTGGTATATGTCTGGCTTATTTGCTTATTTTTTCGGGTAAAGAGTGAGATTTCTCAGGATATTTCTTAGGAGATTGTTTACAGTTCCGCGAGAAAATTGGCTTAATTAGGGTAAATTGAATGTACTCGTTCTCGTCTCAGATATGTATAATTTCTATACCCGGGCTAAATATATCTTAAGTACTTGTTAAATTCCAAGTTTCAATAAATTCTGAATAATACCGCATGCATTTTTCATTGTTTCAAAATAAAGTGAAATTTTAGATTTTCAAAATGTGAAATTTCGGCCTTCTTTGGGTGCTCGCTAAGAACTTAAAATGTTAGCTATAATTAAACATATGGATGCATTCAAATCTTTGATACCTCTAAAATGAAATTATGATGCAAAGAAATGCAAGTTTTATTTTGCGCCTTCGCGCGAGTTCCGTTATTTGAACGTAGGATCGCATGCTGTTTTAGTCATTTTTTGAGCTTCACGACCCGGCGTTGCTTTTCCGAAATTTTCTCTACATTGCTTTATTTTTCTAACATAAAAAATATATCACGTTTACTAGCATACCATAGGCTATCTCTGGATAAAATATGAGGGGGCTCGATTTCTCGACCTTGTGCCACATCTCACTCGGTCCTTACAGAGAGTCGCTCTTAAGTAGTTGCATTAGGAATTCTGAATTTTTAAAGCACTTAGTTAGACGCGTCATAATTTCTCAGAACGATTTTGCTAACTGAAGTCACATGGAAGCGTGACATCTTATTCGCAGATCGCAAAGCCTCGTTTCCATGCAGTTATGCAAATAAGGAAGCTCAGTAAAATTCAAAATCGAACTTTTCTTTTAAGCTATCCCCTTTCAGTGTCGAAAAGTAAAAGAAATAAAATGTTTCCTGTAAAATATAAGAAAGTATCAAATTTGGCCTCGTTTTCGTGATATATGCAAATTTAAAGTCATGTGACGAGCCTTATCATAGTTAATGTATCTGATTTGATGTGCTAGAATATTTAAGAACTAATTTTGTATGGTTACAGTATAAAGAAACACAAAATATGAAAATCCCAAAATGGGCCTCGTTTTCGTGCAATTATGCTAATTAGTAGCCTCAATTCGCAAAACCACGCTTGGTAAACAGCAGATTCGTAATCAGCGCCCAAAAATCATGCGGAATAGCCTGTTTACCAACTTTTGCTCGAGTTTGCCGCTAGAACTTTTTCTAGAGGCTTTTTCCCGAATTGGTCCTAGTCTAAAACAGAATAGAATTGGCAAAATATTTCTTTCTTTAGATATTTGTTCTACAGAATATTCCAGTTGAGTTTCAGTAGTTCGGGTCTCATGCAATCATCTCACAAAATATCCCGTCAGTATTTGATTTCCTCGACGAAGGAAAATCGTAAAAAGTAATGTTGTATACAGTACTGTCGTTCACGTTTAAGAATAAAGTTCTTGCGCCCTCGAATTTGATATTTGAAGTGCACTATGAATTTAAATCGCGCTGTTTCCAACACGCGCGTAAATCGAATTGAATTTTGATTATAGCACGTGGGACAACAAACGACTCACAAGGCTTGGCGCCGACATCTTGTAGGCTTTAGTCTTTTGGGTGACAAACTTTATTGAAACCACTATATAACTTTCTCGCGCCAAATGCGCGTCTGTGATTGGTAGTTTTTGATCAGCAATGCCCCACGCGTGCACGAAATGCCCTAGAGAAGGACGAGTTCTCGCTACGATGCTACGAGAAGAAGAGAGTTTGAAGAAAAGCCGGAGAAAAAACTCAAACCGGCAAGGGAATCACTATAGAATAACATGTAGAACTCAAGTGGATGCTAGTAAAAAAGCTTGAAAAAGTTTCTAAATAAGCTGAAGAAGGCGAAAAACTCTCAGGCCCGGGGAATTGCGGAGCTCGAAAACAAAACTTGGATTTGGACAAAAGCAAAAGCAACACTGAACAGCAAGTGAAAAGCACACACCTGACAAGTTATCAAAAGATGAAACAATCTAGGCATTACAAAATGGAACTACGAAATATTTAAACTCGGTCACAACTGTGAGAAAAAACTGCAGTGCGAAGCCTAAATGGAGATCGGATATTTTTACGCGACCAGCTTCTTGTTCAAGAAAGAAAATCCGAAGCTTTTATAATTCTAAGGAACTAAGATAAAGAAACTGTGGCTCAAGGTTAATGTATTTCTATTTGTACTTGCTATTTGTGTATCTTCTCATTCAAGGTTTTCAGTAAAATCTTCGAAAATGATAAAGTTTGTTCTAGTTGTTTTCTGAAAACGTTTTCGCTCTTGAAAATCCTCTCGTCACTGAGTGAGTTTCATTTTCAGTTTCAGTTTATTTGCTCGGTTAAGCTATGTTGCTAATTACCAAGATTACAAATATATATATATCAATTCACAATAAATAAGGTGATAAATAAATGACATGACATAAAAAATAAATAAATACATTAGTCTAAGGAATTAATGTCTTAAATGAAGCAACAATTCTTGCATTCACTGTGTAGCTTGGCAAGCTGTTCCACTCTGGAATAGTACGTGGAAAGAACGAAAACTTATATATATCCGTTCTTGGGGACAGAACATTGAGCTTTTGATCATGATTCCTCCTAGTTTTGGTTGCAGAAAAGGAAACTTAATCATCTGCCTTGATGGCAACTAAGTTATTTATAATTTTTGTACATTAAGGGCCGTTCACACGGCGCGATTCAGCTGCGATTTGAGGTGCGATTTTTGCAGCGATCGTCGACGTCATATCGAGGTGGTGTGAACGGGCGGCGATTTGGCCCTGCGATATTGCCAGTTCGTTGGCGATCTGAAGAAATCGCACACGCATCGCAGTGAAATTTGAACATGTTCAAAACGCCTGCGACGTCGCGGCGACATCGCCGGTGAAATCGCAGTGAAATCGCCAGCCGTTCACACCGCGCGATTTTACATCGCCGTTAGATCGCCGCAGAAATCGCACGTCAGATCGCCGCTGAAATCGCGCCGTGTGAACGGCCCTTTAAAGCTAATCTAGCGATTTTCCTTTCACTAGAGAGTTCCCTCCATTGCAACTTGGTCAGCATCTCGGTGACACTACTATGTCTGAAGTAGTCTCTGAGAGTAAAACGTGCTGCGCGCCTTTGGATCATATTTGACATGCTGATGTAAGCAGAGTGGTGCGGACTCTTATTTACCACGGCACATTGGCCAATCAGAACGTGAGATAACTAACGTGGTAATAATTCATATCTGAGCCAGTTTTCAAGTAATTCTTTTGAAACTTTGCAATTTTGCTAATATGGATTTCATTTTCTGATAACTACTAAATATATTAATCAATTTTGCGTGATAACGGTCTATTGCGTGACCTTGTTTGCTACGCTTTAAGAGTCAAATAAATGTGCTTTCTAGCTATGGCCGCAAAAACTACAACACGCTGGAATGTCGTTCACAACAGGAAAAATCTACATGAAAGCTACAACAGGCGAAAACAAAGTACAATGAAAAACCGGGTCAAGCAAACCAAAGAGTAATGAAGTTTGGAATGTTTTCTCGGTGCCTTAAAATACTCCAATGAACTCAAGACTTTGGTGTTATCTTTGGTTATTCAATAATAATTTACAGAAGTTGCAAAATAATTGACATATGGGACTTTTGTCAGGGGAGAAAAACGCAAGTTTAGAATTCTGGCCAAAATTTCTCAACTTTTGCAGATCACTTGTCGATACTTGAGCACATGCCAAACAAAATCGAAAGCATTCTAAGAAGAGATATTTGGCTGGCACATTGCATTGGGTTTGTAGATAATTCGAGCTGCAAGGATCTTCTAATTACGCAAATATCAGCCACTCTTTTTACAGGAAATCCTTGCGGACAATTTGACATTTTGGAGCTTTAAAAAGTCCTCTCGATAACCTAAAATCGGCCCAATGAATTATCTCTAAACTTGCTGGGATTTTTGTCTGCTACTCAGGGATCAGTGTGAGGGGTGTCATTTTAAAAGTTTAGATCGAGCAACGCGTCTGCTGGCCCCTAATAATAAACAAGGATGTGGTTATTTGCTATGGCAACTCCGATCACAACAAAATACACATTACAATAAATTTCTAGCACTCCAAGGTAACCATATGAAAGCTCAGACCGGTACAAGTTCGTGTACTTGAACAGCATGCAAACAAATTTTGGTGGTCGAGGGTAGCCTCAACTGTTTTACATATACGTTAAAGGCCCATCACCAACCGGGAGCCTTTGCGCACTGTTTTCTTTTGTTTTCAAATTGATCCATTGTCTTTCGGGTGCTCTGATTGGCTAAGAGTCTGCAAAGGCTCTCGGCTGGTGATGGGCCTTTAAGTCATATAACACTTTAAAAAGCCTCTCAACCTACTACGCGCTTTATAGCCATGCTTATCAGTTAGTATCTCGTGTATCATGGCTTTTGGTCACCAAATATGACTAATGAGGGCTATCTTATCTACATCGACTTGCTCTTTACCCCATTTCTCGTCCCTAAACATTTTAAGTGCTCCATCTTCAACTGGTTAGGGCTACGATGAGATAGCACTGATCGACCGTTTGATTATTTTGATTACAACCTGTTTCCACTTTGGTCTGGAAAAAAATCATTTCTGGTTTAAACAGTATCCAGCTGATATACTAGAAATTGTCTACATTGATCACCTCTTTCTTTGCGTACATTGTCTTATTGGGAAAAAATTTGCCACATCAAATCTAATTATACCAAAAGAAAAAAAAAATCATCAAAAACGATGCTATAAACCATAAAGTGATGTTACTTGTAGCACTCGAAAGAGTATCCTTCAAATTGTAAATAAAATAAATGTCTCTTAGCCGGGTCTATGTGCATCAAATTCATTCATAACACTAAGCTTAAAGCTTGAGATTCTGACATGGTTTGGTCAACGTTTTCTTTCACATTTTTATTGTGCAGTCACCGCCCAAGCGTGATCTGTGTGTTTTAACCGTGTTTAAATGTATGTATGAAGTATGTATGTATCTAAATGACGGGCCCCTTCGATAAAGTGCATCTTGCCCCCCCAAAAGGGATGCTAATGATTGCTATGTTAGCAAACTAGAAAGTACAATTGGGGAGATAAAATCTGCTGATTTAATGCTGTGGAGAAATCATCGACTCTGAAATAAAAGCTTGTTTAAAATTATTTGTTTTGATCTCTGTCTACTGAATCGTTTAGGGGTTTAGGCAGCGTTCTGATATTAAAGAACGCGTTTTCAGTGAATAAAGCCAGCAAATGTTGTTACTTGCCATTCCAACCCGAATGAGATGTCAGCCGTGATATTGATTACCTATCGTAAGATAGTCAATCATTCACGACTTGTCAGCATGTAGGTTTTTGAAGTTAATATGCTTAATTCGATTATCTAAAGAAGAAAATGTCAGTGTAATTAGCTAGCGAATATGATAAAATATAGAATCATGCGGTTTGTTAGACTGTCTAGCCATTAATGCAACAGAGGTCTGCACTAGCTCTTTTGTGAATACTCGCATTACTAACAAAACGTGTTAGAAAACGAACCGTTTATCTTTCAGAAAGAGTGGAAAATTCAAAATTCGTCACCCTCTAGAGTATTTTCCAAAAATCCTCAAATAATATATACCCTGTTCTAGAAAAGTTTCAAAAATTGGTACCCCGAGTCGAATAAAAGAAACTAACAATTTAAATTATTTTATTGATAATCTGGACCATTAGTAGCTGATCTAGAGGTAATCGAAAAACGTACCCTGTTCAAAAGAGAAAAATGTCACTCTGTTCCAGAGAAAGTGGTAGCGACCCTGTTCTGGAAGCGGGAGGGCTGAAAACCCTACCCTGCACGGCGGCACATGCCCTTATAGTAAATATAAGGGAGTACCCCCCGGGCACATATGGTTGTTTCATTTCAGATTAGATAACTTTTGTCTATAAATAATTCTTCACAATGGATCTAAAAGTAGGCTCATAAAAGCAACTATATTTTAGATTTTCTTAGATCATTTGTCAGCATAATATAAATTTATAGTTCGAATTCATTGGCGAGGAAAGCATTGCCTAGGGGCAAAGTATTTTACATTAAATCAAGCACTGAAAGGCTTCTAAACCACCAAGCTTACCTCACTGATTTCTCATTATATTTCTCAACGTTTGCTATAATGCACTAAAGAACCCTCAATGTCAAGTAGGTGTCTCTATATAAAAAATCTATGCCTGCCTCTGCTACTATAAAAATGCGCTAAGTCATTCGCAAATGCACTTTATCAATAAACGGTGGGGAACAACGTTAATCAACATTTGAAATATCTATTTTATGGCCGTTGTTAAGTAACTCATTTTGGAAGTCCCGTTACGGTAAGAGTAGAATGTAAGAAACGCCACCATGTTGAATAGAACTATAACAAACAAGGTAACCCTATTTTAATCCGAAAATAACGGTATTTTTCCAGCGTCTTGTACCTGAATTCTTGACATATGATGGATGTCACCTTATTTTTCTCAATTTTCTCTGTTCCTTTTTCCAAACTAGAGATGTTCATTCAAAAACATCCACATAGCTGATGGACTTTATTACTGAACGTTAATCCTTTTTACCAACGTTTTCTCTTCCAAATCATCAAAGCGAGAGACTCAGAACAAGTAATCCACTGGACTTACCTTTTCTTTTGGTGAACATCCATCGAAAGTCCGCCGTCTGCCACCGTTTCTTTTCAGCTTGAACGTTCCTTTTCTGGCTTTTCCCTTGAGTGTGTAGCTGAATCGATGACGGGTCGGGCGAGAGTGTAGGATGAGGCGGACTGTGGTGTGAGAGTTCTACTATGGCAGGGCGACTTGGACCAGGTTGATACAATGGCATAGGGAAGAATCCTTGTGTAGTAGACGGAAGTCCAAACGCATGATTTATATGTACTGGTGCGTGAGTCAGTGGGACAGTTGCACCAAAATCCAGATGACCTCCGCTATAATGTGCTGGTATGTTTGAAGTCATTTCCAACTGTGGAAGAGACATCTTGCGGCGCCACTCATTCATCCCGGCGTTGATTTCGCTTATATTCTGCAACCGTCTGCAACGCCGAGGACATTGATCACAATCAAAGTAATGATGAAGGACATTTATAGCCAGGCCAATGGGAAGGGCGGGGATAGATCCTTCATTGCAGAAACACGCAACAGCTTCTAATACGCATGTCTTCAAGAGTACTTTAATTTAAAACTTTTTTCAGATCTGCCGTCGTCGCCGAATCTTCAGGAAAAACGACGTAAACGGCTTCAAATACATCATCTAGTGATGTCCAGAGTACGCTACCAGAAATCTCTCATTAAAGTAAAATATATAGTGATTTATAGCTACAATGGAAACAATAATAACAAGAAGAAAAAGTGACAATAATATTTTAATATAATCAAGTAATGATAATTAAATAATAAGCTGGCAGATTGCTGCCAGCCAGCCAATTTAGGGGGTGGATCTTATTAGAGAATTCCTAGACGAGTTCCGCAACGAATGTGCCCCTTATGTTACGAGAACAACAAGGCGAAGTTCAGTAATTGCGCTCTCTTAAAAATAACTTTCGATGTGAATATAGTGGCGGTGGACGTAAACCTGAGGTTCGTTCGGTGTCTTGTGTATATTCGTTTCAAACTCGTTCTTGTAGTGAGTGATAAACAATGCCATGCATTTTTATACCCTGCGATTTTCAACTTATAACAGACTCCCAGTAATAACTAAATTTTTTATTTCTCCGAATATTTCCACGGACTACAGTTAATCAAACCAAGAAATTAATTGAACCTCTTTCGGCTTCTGTCTGTCACTCACCGACATTCACAACAATGCTTTACTGTCATATAAACAAAATGGCCTGCTTAGAATGGGCTTGTTCGCCGTCAGGTTTGTTTGTGTTCACTAATATTCTATCATCGTTGGCAGCTGCCTGTTGAAGCGCAACGTATCAAACCCGAAATCCAGTTACTTAACCGTTTGAAATGCATTTCTAGGCAAAATTTTGCTTAATGCTTGATTACACATAAAAAAAAAACACTCTTGATATATTATTTCTCTTTCGACACAAATCATAGACATCCTAGCAACGAGCGTTCTGCCAAATTGTAGCGCATTGTTCCTTTATCAAAACGAAACGAAATTGTTTCTTCGCAAGTTACAAACTTGACTGCAGTCACTATGGCAGTACGTTCTTCAAAAATGTTTTTTTACTATTCCACACGGCTTCAATTGCCGTCATTATGCCTCTTGGCGGTTTTTCAACAGTACAGAATAGAACTCGGGGAATTGCCTGATATAGAAACCAAGTATACTGTACATTCAAGATTGAAGTGTTTGGGCTGATGCCGTTACATTTTAGTTCGCCGCAGCAGTTTTACAAACAAAGTATTAGCTTAGCCCAAGGAGGTTTTATGTGAACCTCCTTGCCTAGCCTAATATTCCGGGAAAATCCTGTCTGCATCAATTCCGAGAAAGTCCTGTTTGTATCAATTATAATATTGCCTTTGCTCTATCTAATTTTTATGTGTATTTTGCGTACAAGGTGTATATTTAATCGCTATTAAACAAATAGTTCAAGGGTTTTTGGACGACGGGTACTTAAACCTATTTATCGAATGCAGCGAAAAGTTAAGAAACGCACATAAATACGCTCCAAGCAAATTTAAGACAAGAATTGATTTCGAATTCATGGGATCTTCTTCGGGGTTCTTCGTTTTCATGTCTGCTTAAGGGAGAGCACGAGCTCTAAATGAAATACTACGTTGGACAAATCAATAACATTCAAAGTCTCCTTATATCAACACTACAAATGGTGCGAGAAACACATAAAAGCAATTTGGGGTAGGAGCTTTGCAAGTAACTTTACCTGACGTGTTGGAAGCGCGTAGAGGACAAACCGAAAACGGTGTAGCTTGAGTGTGAACCATCTACAAAGTTCTGTGATCAGTTCCTCGAAACATTATTGAGAGGCAAAGAAGAACATAAGAACGCTTTGGAATAGGAAGCTTTGCTTTTATTGAAAAAGTGCACTTCAAAGGAGTGCGGCGCTCAAAAATTAACAAGGAAACACGCTGAGCACATCAACATGTGGCGGGTCTTTGAAGGCTCCGACCGGACCAGCTCTTCCAGATTGACTTCCCTAAAAGAAACCAGAATAAAATTGACACTCTGTACTGAGCACGTCTTTCTTAATTATTAGCAAGTCGTTCGAATTTTGTTGGCCTAGGTCAAACGACTTACGCCTAGAAAGTTTATATCTCTAGAAGGCGGTCGAGGTGGACCGCCCTTTGTTAATATGCACCGCCCAAGCTCTTCCGTCCGGCTAGGTAAGTTTTCAAGAACAGCTTTGCATTTTGCTAAAGTTCATTCTTATGACTTCACTATAGGGATACAGCTTATCACTTTCCTCTAGGCGACACGCAAAATGTTTACTGTTGTTAAAGCAGGCAGCGCTTTTTGTGTTTGAAATTTCACAATGAAGATTTGCATTCCTTTCTTGCAACGATTTAGTTGGTTCTCCAATCCGATCTCGTAAGCACGCCAAGTGATATGCACCTACATTTATCAGTAATGAAATGCTGATAGATTGGTCAAATCTTAACCAAAAGGAGATAATAAAATCATATTTAAACAACCTTGTCTACTAAGACAGCATTGAACTAGATTATAAAATGTTGACATAATTTATTAAGAATTATTGGCCGGGATAAATGGAGAATAACTAAAATAGCAATGTAATTCTCAGTTCATTGTTTGCCTGATTAAACTGTGAAGTGAATGTGGGCACGCTGTTTTATTGTTCGCTTTCGACTGCGGTACTTCTTTGCCCTCGTGCCGCAAAGCAGCCATTCCCGTAATAAACCAAAACATTGTAGGCTTCATTTGCTGATGAAAGCTACTGAGCCCTTTGTTTCTCCCTAAAAACTTACACGGGCGAGCAACAAGCGTGAATCTAGTATGCCCTTGAATGTAATTCCACTGGTCTTCTAGTAATTTAGGCGACAGCTGACCATGGATGTACGCTGCTGAAATCTAAAAAAAAATCCCTCCCAAGAGCGACCCCTTATTGCGATGTTTTGCTTTAGCAGTGTAATCTAGGTAACGCAGTTCCGACAAAAAAAAGCCTGGAATTGAATTCTATGTATCAGAATATTAAGATATCTGTGTTCACAAAGTCTGGAGCCTTAGAGCACGGTTCACTTCGCAGAGGAGAAGATATGTTACGACAAAATAGAGTAAATAAGGATATTTGGGGGATAGGTGATAAATAAAGAGAGGAAACTTCAGGAAACACACGCCTAAATCGAGGAATGCTCACTGGCACTTTTTTTCTAAACAAGCGCTCACCTACAGAAGTGAAAAAAGAATTATGAAAATCATCAGGGTTCGAACTTTCCAGTCTCTATACCCTAACCCTACCCACTACCCTACCAGTGAATTCGCTGGTTCGGACAGCTCGTTTTATTGATTACGTACCTTAATAGTATTAATCTTTAATAGAACGAGGCATATACTATAAAAATATACTAAAACGATGTATTAACCCTTATCCTGACTAGAAGTCTTGATAGTTCAGATATTTTGAATGTTTTTAGGTCAATTTGAAGTAATATTGTCAAAAATATCGTTAAATTATTCATGGTGAGCATTCCTCCATTTAGGAATGATGTTCAGGAAGCGGTAATTATTAGCTGACATAACTGGACTCTAGATAAAAGGCTAGCACAAGCGTGATGTGACCCTGGCATAAAGTAAGCTAGTCCTCCAGGCAGCTTGAAGGGAAGAAAGACCAGGCGAGATCTATGACCCATCCAAATACTCTTGAAAATGAGCAATTGGTACCTCAGCCTCATCAACGAGAGTCATGTTTCTATAATCAATAACACAACGGAATCTTTTCAGAAAATCACTGCCGAGTACACCTGTTTCAATTTACGTTGCTCTGCAAAACGTAAAACCATGAACCATGCTTCATGAGTAGTAATGGAAATTACTACCTAAAACGAAGCGGTTTACGCCAAATTGTGTCTCAAAGTAGTAAACAAAGTGCCATTGGTGGGTTTTAGTTTAGTTTGGTTTGCAAAATCGAGCAATAGCGTCTTCATTATGATGCATGGTTCATGGTTACGTTTTGCAGAGCAACGTTAATTGAAATAGGTGTATACAATGGCCGTCAACAGGCGCTACCCAAATCTGTCGTTTTTCTACCTCACCAGTTTGTAGCCTAAGATTGCACTTACATACTACGTCCACAGTCTCTTCCTGCAGAGCTGTAAGTTTACATTGAGTTTCTTCTCAACTTCCGAACTCAAATAGATAGTCTGATTCAGCAACTCAGGAGTGATTATTGTAACATGGAACTTGCTCTACAAATTCAGGTACTATCAAGCCCCCATCGTCACGACGAGCATGAACCTTTATTCTATGATCACTGGTAGTTGGTAACCTTATGGTCGGGGATCGGGCTTCACTCGTAATCCCTGCGGTCGTCGCTGGGCAATGGCTTGGTAACCCTGTGGTCTGACCTGAATTGTGACTTGGTAACCCTGCGGTTCGGCTTGAATCATGGCTTGGTAACCCTGCACTGGTGGTTTGGATATTGGACATTAAACATTGCTTCGGTATCCCTGTGGTGCAATAGCCTGAACTTGGGTACTGTGGTGGTAACTCTGTGGTTTGGCCGCTTGAACCTGGATACTGTGATGGTAGAGTTGTGCTTTCTTTTTTTTTTACATATTTCATAAAATACAATATACAGTAATCAACAAATAGAACAAAAAATAAAAAATGAATAACAAAACACACACTAACCCTGTGGTGTGGCCACCTGAATTTGGGTATTGTGGTGGTAGGTGGTGTGTGGCCGCCTGAACCCGGATACTGTTTTGGTAACCCTGTCAGTGTGCCCATAATAAGGGTAGGTTGCCGAATCATTCCGATTCATCCCACGCAGTTGGTAACTCAGAGTGAGATATCTTCGCTCTTCTCTCTGCATAGGCGTAGCATAGCCAGGAAACTGCGGAAATTCTTCAGTCAGTCTTGGTAGACGCCCATAGGTTGGTCTAGACGCGATTCTCCTGTAGGGGGCCTTTCTTGATTCTGGTTCATACAACGCCCTCTTGGCCGAGGGCCTGGCGACATGTATCGATTTTAGCGGAACTCGCCGCGCCGAAGGCGCGGAGTGGAGCCCCATACGTATCATTCAACGTCGCATGAGAAAGCAACCGATCCAAATCATCTTCCTGACGCTAAAACTATAATTTTCGGGGTGCCTCAAGGCTCAATACTTAGGCCACTGCTCTTCCTGCTATATATCAATGATCTCCCAAATTGCCTCCAGTGCACTGTCCCCTGTCTGTATGCTGACGACACCCAAATTTATACATCCACAGATGATTCCATTAAATTAATTCATGACCTTAATTTGGATCTCCAAAACATTCAGGATTGGCTTCTTGCCAATAAACTGCAATTCCACCCCTCGAAAACAAAATGTATGTTTATTGGTGCTTCCTACGAAATCAATAATAAGACCAATGGGTTATTACCGGTCCGCATTAATAATGATGAAGTACCCCATGTTAAATCCCAAAAGTGCCTAGGAGTTGAAATTGACCATAGGCTTACCTGGGACAATCATATTGATATGTTTGTAAAAAAAGCTAGTGCTGGGATTGGTGCTATCCGGCGTCTTAAACCATTTATCCCCTCATAGTTGCAACTCCCTCATAGTTTCTCAAAAATAACTAAACAGTATTATGAAATATCAGCGAAGGAATCGAATTCGAAGTATTTGACAATCATTAGAGAATTCTTTTGAGCAAATTTGGCGTGGTTCGCACCCACGAGTTTGTCTCAGTTTGACTCAACAAAAATTTCGTCTGAATGAACTCGAGTGAGCCGACGCGGGCGCGTGTTTTGTGAGTTTTCTCGGCAGGAAAATGAAGGAGCGACTTCCGGTCCGTGTCCTTGCCAAGCACCGCGTCAAAGCAGCTGTGCTGGAGGACAAAATGACGCGCGCGCTCCGTGATCCAAGACGGACTGTGATTGGCTGTGTCGCCACTAACGCAAGTGCGCATGCGTAAATAAGAGCCCGCGATGTTTTCGTAAGCCGCTGAACGTATCGTTTTGGCTTGGATGGGTTGCTTTCTCGTGTGACGTTGAATGATACGTATGGGGCTCCACTCGGTGCCTTCGGCACGGGGAGTTCCGCTCACACCGGGTCAGCTGTCGCGCTCGATCATCCGGTTGAAGCCAAAAAGTGGCTTCCGGGCCGCGTTTTCTTATGGGAGCCTGGAAACTAGTTTAAAACAGTATATAAAGAGCCCGCTAGGCGGCACGGGATAGGGCGGGAAATTCGTGCATGAACATGAAGTGCACGACGATAATCATAGCTTTCTTTTGGTACCAAACACGGCCCCATTGGAAAAAAAGTGAACTCTCGAGATGCTGTAGTGAGTAGGGCATTATTTACCACGGCGTTTTAAAGGTAAAAATGCCTATTTTCGGCTCCAAATAACTTTTTGTTGTTGGAATGAAAAATCATGGAATATGAACTACTGGCTTCTTTGGCTATAAGGTAAGAATCGTATTTTTTTATTTTTTTCAAAAGCGTTTGTCATTTGCCGAACAAATTTTTTTTAGTGAACTTATGCTATGTTCGGTGGCTATTACTTTCTCGCTAACAGTGCCGCGTGACATGGGCAAAAGAAAAAATTCCAATCGCTTTCCTGTGGGACACTACTTGAAAGCTAAACGCCGGATTCTTGAGGAAGTCGCTGAAAATTCAGCAAGCCTTAGTACTGAAGTTAAAGTACGGCAGCAGAAAATCCGTCGATTCAAAGCTAAGGTAAAATATAATGGCAGAAACGTAATGATTATCTCGTGTTCCGGGGCCGTAAACGTATGACTGTCTTATGGCTCCTGTTTGTTTACACGGTTTTTTCTCACTATTGTGTCAAAAAGCGAACTGATTAAGTTGCATCAAGAAGCCAAGTTATGCTCTTGTACATTTTTCCTTTTTCCTTTCTGGCAATCCAGTATAATACTATTAATTCCGCAAATTTGGCAACGAGTTGGTTATTTGATCCATTGCCAAAATCTCTTATTGGAATATGAGATGTGTACTGTTGTTTGGTAATAAGAATTTGCTCTTTGATCATCTCGTTTTAATTCTGTGATTTAAGTTGCTTAATTTCCCTTGATTAAATTTTGTTTTGGATTTAATTTTCAGGAAAATGCCCTCAGAGAATCTCAAGAATGCTTCGAGCCAGCAAGCAAAACTCCTGAAAACTCACAGGTACAAAACAAATTATGCACAGTCACAATATCTACGTTTATGTAATAGATAGTTACTGAGGCCGGCAGCAATATGAGATATATTGCAGTCAGCTGAGGGCGCAGCCCGAAGCTCACTGCAATATATCTCATATTGCTGTTGGCCCAAGTAACTATCTAATATATTTACTACTCACATTCCCATCCCATTGTTCTCTTTCTTGCACAATAATGACTGTTTAGAACAATAACTCAATCCACCTCCTTGTTTATATTCAATATAAAAGGACAAACGATTTAATGAATATGGTCTTTACAAACTGAATTGCCACTATTAAACAATAGGCTTATGTAACTTTGATTGCAAAAGCCAATAACAAAAAGGCGATTTGTTCTTAAGGTGTACATGGTTTCATGAAGTATTGATCAGGTTCTGATTTAGTGGCGCGTCCCTTTCTTCTATTTCTTGCAGTGTTTTCTTTGTGGACAATAGGCCTATGTTATTGCAAAACCCATTAGCCAATTCTAAAACTATTGATATATTTTATAAATGTGTTAGCCAGATAGTTAACACAAACGCGAACAAAAGAAAAAAAGAGTTAATGAACCCTGATGTCTTCGATTTGATTCGCTTGAGATGTGACCATTCAAAAGCCTTCCCATTGTCCTCTCTCTTGACTTTCTACCGAAGTCAAAGAGAGAGGACCGAACAGTCTATTTCAGCCGCATGCAGGGAATGATGGCTTCAGTTTTTTCGGAAGACGAGGAAGAGCGAGAAATTTTCATAACTCAGAGCAGGGCGCACTTAGTTTGGAGCCTCGCTCTGTTGTGCGTTCCTCACCATATTTTTCTCTTCGTCTGTAGTGTATTATTTATGTACTTATTATCTTGGTGAAAGCGATTAAATAAATAAATAAATAAGCAGTGCTGCAGAGAAAGAAGGTAAATATGAAACGCATTTTTGTGTTAAAATTCTACTCTTTTTAATTTTCGGACCAGTTTCTGTTCCTGAAATATCCGGAAAAATCGCCTTTGCAACGTCAAAAGAAAATTCTGCAAAGCCTTTCAATACAACCTCTTTCTTTTGTTTTAGAGAATGACCGATTTAAGAAGCCGGTGACAGCGTCAGACCTGGAAGAGAATGGGAAAAGTTGGGTCTCCGAACGAAGAATGAATGAACGAACGAAGACGTACGAAGAATGGCTGGATCGACGGAACGAAGCCGTATTAGCTGATCCGTATCTCGGGGAAGCTGTGGTTAATGAAACATTGCAAGCCATGTCAGACGAGGAGTTCGACGATGTCCTGGCATAGTTCGTGTCGATACCAGTATTGTAATTGAGTACAAATGAGTAATTAATTTGGTCTAGAAGTAGACAAGTACCCTGCTAGCAGAGGTTTTTTTTCTGTAAGTCTTTTATTAGCTAGCATTAAGTTGTTCGCGTGTCTGGTATGTCGCATGGTTGTATTGATTTGCAAAGTTGTTCGCGAACAAGTTAATGCTAGCTAATAAAAGACTGACAGAGAAAAACCTCTGCTAGCAGGGTATAGACAAGTTTCAAAGTATGATTAAATTGAGTTTTTGTGCCGATCTCTAATTGTCTTTACTTCAAATGTTATATTTGAAAGCAAAGACACTTAGAAAAACGGTAGCCGCCTTTTTTGGCAGAAGGGAAATTAACAGGGGGAAATTTGTACGCACTAAACTGACCACACAGCAATATTTGTAATATTGCAGCCTGCAGACTGCGATATTTAAAATATTGCAGCCTGCAGGCTGCAATATTAAAAATATTGCTGTGTGGTCAGTTTAGTGCGTACTAGTTTACCCCTGTTAATTTCCCTTCTGCCAAAAAAGACCGCTCCCGTTTTTCTAAGTGTCTTTGCTTCATGAGGGCGTCACTAGTGATATGCGATATAGCGCAGAGAGAGAACAATGGGATGGGGGTGTGAATAGTAGATATGTAATATTTCTTGCTTAGGGAGCTAAATGTCTAAGAAACATGTAAGTTTTATAAGTTTATTTTATTATCTTACAGAGGCAGTACCGAACTGTTACTCCAACCTCCTTAGACAACCCAATTATAACACCAAGACAATCTTTTAGGAGGAACGAGGAAACTTTTAAAACAGCAGCAAGGATCCATGGGGCTACCACATCCAACAAAAAACCTGCATTAGATGGCCTTTTTGACACACTACAGAAAAGGTGCACAGTAAAAGAATTAGGTGAATATGTCTTTTTAAATGATGCTGTTTGTAAAAATGTAGTAAAAAAGGTACAACAGAGAAAAATAACATTTCAAAATTCTTCAGTAAATAAGTTAAGAAGTATAGCTTCATACTATTCTGCTGGGGTCATGGGAAAACGAAAATACCAGGCAGTTAGATTGGTCCTTTCCATGACATCGAGTAGGAAAAAAAGGGGTGGGAAAATTGCTATTCAGTACATGGATGGATGCAAAATCCCAAAACTTCTTACTTATAACAATCTTGTAAAAGAAATTAAAGCTGTTGATATAGGACATGTAATGCCTGTGCAGGATTTCTCAACTGATGGTGATATTGTTAATGGATGCTACCGTGACCTTAGGGAGTACTTACCCAGACTGGCAAAGTTCTATTTGGAAAGTAACTCCCGAAAGGATTCTCTAAAGTGGTTTGGAGAAACTGAAGGTACTTTTAAGGTTGCATTTGGGGGAGATGGCTGCCCATTTGGTAAGAATGAGACAGCTTGCTCATTTTTAGTTAGTTTCTTAAATGTAGGGAAAAGGGTAGCCTCTAGTAGTGACAATTTTACAGTGTTTGGAGCCAACTGTGAAGAAACTTCGATTACTGTAAGAAATTATGTTCAGTCAGCCTACAAACAGATTTCAGATATTGAAGGTCAACTGTATGAAATTTCTGGCCTACATGTAACCTTTCAAATTTCAGAGCTCCCAAATGATATAAAAATGCTGGCAATGCTTGGGGGAGAACTTTCAAATTCTGCAACTTACTTCTCTACATTTGCAAATGTAAGCACAAAAGACAGTGGTGACTTGCAGGGTACATTTGGTAGAGACAGTTGTTCAAAATGGCATCCATGGAGTTATAAGCATAGGATAGATGTAGTTAATAAAGTTGCAGCATATAAAAGGCAACTCAGCCGTCAGCCAAGAATGAGCGACAAAGCAAGAAGGTCTAAGGTCACAGAATTTATTGCCAAGGAAAAGAGCCGCCAGGAATTCCTACCGTTACTTGGGACACACATAGAAAAAGCACACGTGGAGCCTCTACATTTGAAAAACAATGCCTGGCAATACTTCTTCAAGGCTGTTTTGAATGAATCTTTGGGGAAATCTGGTCTTCTCCCTTCCCATAAAACCTTTTCAGACATACCACAAGACTGCTGTTTTGCCAGAGTAGTCAATGCTCTTCAGTATGAACTTAAAGCTAAGTGTTTGGCTAGAAAGGTTAGAAACTGGTTTGATGAGACTCAAGGCAATAAAGCAGACCTACGGTACAGCTTTACAGGAAAGGAATCACGTCTTTTTTGTCACAACTTTATGAAGCTGATCAAATTCTTGAGTAGTGAAAGAGATAGCCTTAAACAGAAGCAGACTGTTTTAGCTTTAGCATATATTGGTATCAGATTGAGAGACTGCTGCTCTATTTTCAACAGGTTTGAGATCCAGGAAAGTGACCTACGCAAAGCTAGAGGTTTCTGCAAGGGAGTATTTTTGTGCAATTAAGATGTTCCTTCCTTACACAATAAATCCAACTGTCTGGACCATAGGTCATGTGGTCCCAGTACATGCCAGAGATGTGTATCAGACATGTAAACAAGGTCTATTAACTGTTACAATGGAAGGGAGGGAGGCAAAGCATATTGCATTGCATAGGCTAAGCCTGAATACTTCTTATCAACAAAGATGGGTGGAAATATTCAGACATGAATTTGTTATGCTAGTTTGGCTTCCAGAACAAGGTCATGGGTCTTATTCATATTCAGAAAGTAAGGATGTGTACATACCTGCTAGAATTTTCAATGAAGAAAATACTTTCTGTTATTGCGGGCTCGAGAAGGCAGCTCCCACAGATAATGCATGCCACTTTTGTGGTGACAGGTTAATGACACTTATCCATGAAAGTGTCCAGAGTAAAACATACAAAGCTCGTCTGTCAGTTTCATAATCACAGAAACAAAGTTTTGAAAATTTGAAGCCATTAAGTAATTTTAGTCAAATCACACTAGTGGTCTTTTGTCAATGCTGCCTTCTGATTGGTTTAGCTATAGTGAAAAGTGTTGGATTTGAAAGCCAGAAAATGGCAAAATGACCAGACCGAAAAACGTTTTTGGCTAAACAAATTGACCTACTAGTTTGATTTGATTAAAACAACTATTCCATTTGCCCGAATGGCCTCTGAGTCAATAGCCCATTCTGCCTTTTGACCTCATGGCTTTTGACTTAGAGCCTATTAGGCCTCAGGGACTAAATGTTAAAGGCCCATCACCAACCAGGAGCCTCTGCGCCCAGTTTTCTTGTTTTCAAATTGATCCATTGTTTTTCGGATGCTCTGATTGGCTAAGAGTCTGCAAAGGCTGTTGGTTGGTGATGGGCCTTTAAATACCACACATTGTGTAAATGAATATCACCATTAGTTGCAATATCACCATCAGTTGCACCTCTCTTACCATGTGAACTCAGGCCCATAGCCAGGGATTTTTTTGGGGGGGGGGGGGGGGGGGGTGCTTATCTAAAAAAAACGGACCAACGTGGTATGAATTTACTAACCACTAGTGAAAATTCACTAGAAAAAGCAAATATACGAAACTGGCTGTATGCCAAAGTGACTGCAGTCTTCTGTTTGGCCCATTTAGTCACTAAAACATTGTTTCCAAACCCTTAAATGTGGACCTTTTTGTCGCGTGGGGGGGCGCTTGTGCACCCCCGGAACACACCCTGGCTACAGGCCTGTGAACTATCTAAACCGGTATTGCCTGTCCTATGATACCATTATATATCTGAAAAATATTTAAATTTTGGTAATCAATATTTTTTTTGCTATCATCTAACCAACAGCTACAGTAAGAAACCACATGTGAGAGCCATCTTTCTCCATAAGTCTTTTTTAAAATAAACCGGAAGTCGTGGGATGCAATGGATTATGGCCTAGCTTCCCTACAAACAAATTACTAAAACAATTAAAAAATGAATTCCACTGGGAAAAACTGCCCATTGTTTGGCGATTTCTTTTGTACCAAGGCTAGCCCATAATGCATTTCGATCCACGACTTCCGGTTTATATCAAAAAAGGCCTATGGTTAGCAGGTACATGCATGTTTTTACTGTTTTAAGATATATCTTTAGAGGATTTTACTTGATATGTCTACATAGGGTGCCTCAGCCTCTGGCACTGTTGTTAAAACATTTCATCTTAAGTATATTGTCAGTGGTGTATGCAGCCTATAGGCCAGAAGGCACAGGACTGCAAATTTTTGTGGGGACTTGGTACAAATACTGTATTGAATTCATAAGGTTGATCTGTAGATTTAAAAGAAACCATGCATATCAGCTGTGCCTGCAATATAAAATTTAAAAAAAGTAGTATACTGAGTCTTGTAATCACCCGCGGGAGAGGGTGGATTTCATTAAACCAAGGGGCGGGAGATAATATATTCCCAGAAAAGGGGCGGTTGATAATATATTCCCAAAAAAAGGGGGCGGGAGATAATATATGCCAAAAAAAAGGGGCGGGAGACAATGTATCCCCCCAAAAAGGGGTGGGAGATAAAATATAGGGTGGGACATGATATATTCGAGCACCAAAGGGATGTTAGTGTAGTTGTCTATAGCCAACGCAAAAGTTTACAAAGAAATGGAGGCAGAAAATATAATCATAGATGAAGTAGAAGGTGTTGAAAGAGAAAAAAATGGTGAATTTGCTGGTTAGAGGGCTAAGGCTTGTTTTTACCGATCTATGCGCTGATAAAGTTTACAGAGAGAGTGCAATTCAATGTGAGGGGTGCCAAATCAATCATCCAAGCCAGCATCAGCACGATTGCTTAATGATGGGGGATGAAGAAACGTGGGAGCGTTACTACGAGACAGCTAGAGACAAACTTGATTCAAATCGCGTGTGGGAGACTATGAGGGAAGTGTGTTATATGATAAACATGACGCTACATTACTCGTGGAAAAGATATATTCCGGAACTTTGGAAGCTTTCATGGAGAACCGTACACCAACGCTATCAAGAACTGGAAAATTTCTCTTGCAATGTTGGAACTGTGAGCAAAGTAAGCATGCTTCTCACTGGTGGCTCAATTGTGAAAACGATCAATACAGCAGTATTACCACCTGCCAGCTAATTAACCCTTTGAATTAAGCTCGATCAGTCGTGCGAAGGGTTCAGTGACAAGCGTGACACGTCATTGTAATCAAAAGTGTTATTGTGTTATTTAATTTGTCAATAAAGCATTCTGTATTTATAACAACGGTGTCATTTATACCCAAGCCAGGGCCCAAGCTAGATGTTTCTTATCGCCATGCTAGTCCTAATCATTATACCCCTTATTTACTGTTTGATCCAAGATTACCGTCACCCCTTAAGACGACTGGAGGTCACGTCAGTACGATGCACCAATAATTGTCCTCTTTGTCTCAGAGGACACGACTGTCACTGATATATATAAATGTGATGTACACCAGTATTGTTTTATCAGTGTGAACGATAGGTCATGGGTTGCGGATGTCTTGGTGGACTTCCCAATATTTCACTGCAAGACATATTTCGTAAAGTGCGCTGTATATCAGCCTGCTGTGGTGGAACAGTAAGCATCCAAAGTTCTGAAATCGATGGCGGACGAAACATACGACGAAGAGTTGAAAAAATATATTACAGTCCAAAAAGCGGCGCAAGCTTTTCAGGTGTGGAGGCTGTTTTCCGTGCTGCAAAACAGAAAGGACTTAAAAAGATCACACGGAAGAAAGTAGGAGAGTGGTTGAAAGCGCAAGAGGTCTACACGTTTCACAAACCAGTCAGGAAAAACTTTCCGAGAAACAAAGTTATCACAGGAGGGAAAAATGTGCAGTACCAAGCGGACCTGGTAGACGTTTCCTCTCTCAGCAAATTCAACAAAGGCTACAAGTTCCTTTTGACTTGTATTGACGTTTTTAGCAAGTTCGCATGGGCCATCCCTCTGAAAACAAAGACTGGAAATGAAATCACGGAGGCATTCAAAAAGATTTTCAAGACACAAAAACCCAAGATCTTGCAGACAGACAAGGGATCGGAATTCCTCAACAAAATATTTCAGACCTATCTGAAGAAAGAAAAAGTTCGATTTTTCACAACACATAGCGAGGCCAAAAGTTCGGTGGTAGAGAGGTTCAATCGCACGTTGAAAACCAAGATGTGGAAATATTTTACCTACAAAAACACGCATCAGTATTTCGACATTTTGCCCGACCTCGTTGAGTCGTACAACCACGCCTTTCACCGTAGTATTCAAATGCGTCCCGTGGACGTGACCAAAAGCAACGAAGATCAAGTATGGCATACCTTGTATGGAAAATCAGTCTCGCGTCCTGTGCGCTTTAAATACCAAGTCGGAGACAAGGTGCGCGTGAGCATAGCCAAGAAAATATTCGATAAGGGGTACAAGGCAAACTGGAGCACTGAAATATTCACCATTGCTGAACGACTGCGCAGGAGACCGCCCGTCTACCGATTAATCGACGAACTTGGCGAGGAGATCGGGGGCGTGTTCTATGAGCCGGAAATTCAAGCCGTGGTCAAAACAGATGACGTTTATAAAGTAGAGAAAGTGTTACGTAAACGAAAACACAAAGGAAAGACCGAATACCTCATCAAATGGTTAGGCTGGGGCGAGAAATTTAACTCGTGGGTGCCCGCAAGTGATGTAAAACGGTTGTAAAATGAGTGAATAAATCAATAAACGTATATTAAAACACACAGCATTGGACTTTTGTAGTCACTTTACTCTAGTCAGCATGGAAAGTACGCAGTTTTATTTGTGGCTCCCCTCTAAAGGGAGTATGGATGTATTTAAAGACAACACCCTGGCCCAGTACCGAATTAAGCTCCCTGAAGCTCTCATTCTTTCCGGCGAATGGCAAATTGGAATTGTCGAAGTTCAATATCCCCATTCGTGGAAAAACGTGCGTAAAACAAACGACTGGAATCGCCTTTACTTGGAAGATACAACCGCATCAGATAAAGAGCCAAACACATGTATAGTGCCAGAAGGTCACTACCAGTCCATCGAAAGCATTATCCAAGCGGTAAACCAAGGAATTCAAAAATTAGAAAACAAATTTAAAAACACGCGTTTGACGTACGACAAGTTATCTCACAAAGTCACACTGCAAACTACAGCAAACATTACAGTCTTGTTCCACGGAATTGGGGAAATGATGGGATTCGAGAAAAACAAGCTCTATACGGGTACCACCACTGCAAAGAGAGAAGCAGATCTAGATCATGGATTCCACAATATTTACGTGTATTGCGATATAGTCGAGTCCCAGATTGTGGGAGATTCTCAGGTTCCGTTGCTAAGGGTATTACCCGTGGAAGGTAGAGATGGGGAGCGGATAACGCGTTCTTTTGTGAATCCGCAATACTTGCGGTCAGCAGGAAGTACTTTGAAGTCATTGAAGTCAACTTAAAGACTAGTTCTGGCGATTTTGCGGCATTTGAAACTGGCAGAGTGTTGATAACACTTCATTTTCGAAAGGTCTCTCCTTACTTCGACTGAGGCCCTTCCCCTTCAAAACACAAATACAAAGACAGCCGAAAACAACAGATACCTTCTCTGTTGTCCCTCCCCCTGCCAGACACCTGAAACCCTTGTTATCCACTACCAATAAACCACAACCCGAGCTTAATTAAATATCCCACACGCACACATCCCCAATATACCTTGCACCCCTCAAAACCAATACTATTCCACAAGAATACCACAATTCTTTACCACCTTATATCCATCGTTTACACAATCCCTATTCAGTAATTCACTTATTCACGGGTCCATTCGATAGTAGCGGTGCGCCTGTTAATCAACCCATTTGATATATAGAATAGCCACATATTCCCGTATCTTTAGCTTCCTAGCCTGAGTAATTTTTCAAAAAACTTCCTACACCCCTCCCCCCCCCCCCCCGCACACTCTCAATTGGCTATGTATACATTACGTCACGTCACGGATATCGCAACCCTATAGTCCACGTCCCGTATAATATTTCACCCTCCTCCACTCCTCATTCTACATCTACACAAAAAAGAAGTAATCTATTGGTAGAGTGTCTACAGAAAAGAGAGAGTGAAATGGAGAAAGACACTGTAAGACCCGAATCAACAGGTAAGCCCCAACTTTTCCCACTCTTTACCTTAATGTACGGATGCGTGCGCCCCTTGCAGTCACGTCGGGGCGAGATATATTTGGAATTCCAATATATTTCGAAACGTGACTTAACCTTACTGCCCATTCATCACCTCCTCTCCGGCTTATTCATCACTTTTATACTTTTCCTACACTATTTTTTTCTTGTCCTTTCCCCCGGCTCCCTTATTTTCCAATCCCAGGCAGTAAGGTTACGAATGCAATGATCTCGCCCCTTGAAAAGAAATTATGCATTCGGCACCGCACGCTCCGTTATATTCATAGATGAGCTCATTTATATCCCACCTTTCGGGTATATTATACATTTGCATTTTATATTGCCTTTTCTCTCCGCCACAACGATACCTCATATATTACACAAACTATACCCTCAACGTTACTCTTATATAGTATACCAATTGCAGTATTCCCGAGTATTACACGGCCTAGTCATGATTTATTTTACTCCATCAACACCCATGTGGTCTCAGGATGATGGCAGGCAACCTCGTGTTTAACACCTCTTTAGCACTACGATCCCTCTCCACACCTCTTAATTTACTATATACTCCCCCTATAAACAGTCTTTAGTTTCCTCCTTTACTACTATTCCCCTTTATACATTCTTTCTGTAGACTGTTATTCGCATATTTATCCTCCCTCCTTTGCCTATTTATCGCTCAATCTCGCACGCTATTGCCTTACATTTCTAGGTTTCATTCTACACGTACCTGACCTTTTCTGTCACTACACATCCTCGGAGACCCAGGCACAATGGTAGATTTCTAGGGAAATCCCTCCCGGAAGCGCGGGCTCGGATTTGGACTGCGGTTCCTCCCATTGGAGGTCTTGCCGGATAAAAACATGGCGGAATTCCCGACGGAATGTACTCTTGATTCCGCAGGCGCCGATATGGCTGCCACGTTCATTTTAGCTGCTCAGTTGGTCCTGTTCTATATCCATTCTAATGGCTTATTTGATTTCTGTTTGAGCAGTAACCGAGTCGGCAATGGAAATGGAAATTATTTAGCCCAGGAATGGGTGGAAGGTTGCATTCAATTCCAGAGTATTCGACAACCCCTGCCTTCGTGGTCAAGTTGCCGCCATGTTTTCATACGAAGGCCTATTGTAACCTGGTCAAAACATGGTCATCTACTCGTGGCACCTGTGGACATAACGATCTGTATGGATGTTCACCCCCAGCCCGGCCCTCGGACGATGCTGGAACAGTTGAATTCTGAAAACACTGAAGATCCAGCTCAAGACACTTGTTGTATATCATACAGCCGAAACCAGCTTTTGCTACTAAGGAAAAATGCTGTGAAACCTGCGAGCCTTAGTATCAGAACTTTTAAAGACCTTAGGCTGTTCCGATATAGAGGGAAGCGAGGCGGTCGAAAGAGAAAACGGATTATTGTTGTATACAATCAGACCAGGAGGGATAGAACAACACGACCTCAGTGTATTTCAAGGATTTTAAGGACAATTAACCCTGAACCTGTGCCTTCGCCACCTAAGGTTATACCTAAGTGTTTAGTGGTTAATGCTAGATCTGTCGGAAAACCGGATGCTTTGCCTGCGCTGTATGCAGATCTCACGTCGCTTCAATGTGATATATGTGTTATCTCTGAGACCTGGTTGCATTCAAGAATTCCATCTTATCTTGTCTGCCCAAAGGGCTATGCTATGCTTCGAAAGGACAGGATAGGACGGCGTGGTGGAGGCGTAGCAATCATCTACAGAAATACGTGGAAATCGCTGGTCCTTAAAGACTGGTCACGAGATCCTTTGGAGTGTTTATGGGCTAAAATATCAACCCCAAACTCTGAGTTTCACGTATGCGCTGTGTACTACCCTGAACCTCCTGATCCAGCATACGCGAGTGATGAATTAATTGAAAATCTGCTAGGGGCATGCAACACAATAACCGGACAAGATCCTTATGCCAAGATAATAATCGCAGGAGATGTAAATAAATTAAGATATAAGGAATTGCTGACCCAGGCGTCGCTCACACAAATGGTAAAACATCCGACCAGACTCAATAAAATTCTTGATGTTTTTATTACCAACGTACCGTTTCTCTGGAAAAATGTAGTGGTATCTAAAAGTCTAATTAGGTCAGACCACTCAATGGCACTAGCGGTCCCAAGGGTAACGACCAAGGCCGTCCGCAAGATCTCGGAATTTCGTGACGTACGTGAGCACAATAGGCTCAAATTGTCACACGAACTTGGCGTTTTAAACTGGCATGAAATCACGCACTTGGAAAGCATTCATGAAAAAACAACAAAACTGCAAGGTACTTTGAATACGCTATTCAATGATTGTTTTCCGCTGATTTCTGTTCGAACATCTGACAGAGATCCGCCGTTTATCTCACCGCTAGTCAAACACCTGCTAAAGAGGAGACGTCGCCTGATTGGAGCGCACAGTGACCCGGCAACCATTGCGACGCTACAGGACAGGATTAACATCCTTATTAGAAATAATCAGAGACTTTCCGTCCAGAAACAGGCTTCTCGTCAGAACAAAGGGACAAGGGCGTGGTGGGATACTGTGAATACTATCACTGGCAGAAAAAGAGCTTCGCCAATAAGCTCCATCATTGCACCAGACGCTATCAATGAATACTTTGCTGAAATCAATACGGATCCTGACTACTCTGTGCCAGAACCTGCGCTGATTCCCGAGGGCACGAGACCACCTCAAGTATCTATCTCGGATGTAACGCAAGCCCTCCTACATCTACAGAGGACAGCCGCTGGCCCGGATGACTTACCATTCTGGTTCTGGAAGGATTATGCCTATGACTTGGCTCCGATAGTGACTCACGTGTTTAACACCTCATTAGCATGTCATTCTGTACCTGTAGCCTGGAAGCTAGCAAATATTATGCCATCCCCTAAGGAAACACCATTCAGTACATGTAACCAACTAAGACCAATATCGTTAACATGTATCATTATGCGTCTCTTTGAAAGGCTAGTGTACAGAGGCGAACTTTCTGAAACATGGAAACTTACAATCGACTTAGATCAGTTTGCTTATAGGCAAGGCCACAATACAACAATGGCCTTAGTCAAGAATCAGTTTTTAGACGGCGTAGCTGACTTTGTTAGAATTTTTTCTTTTGATTTCAGCAAGGCTTTTGATTCTGTGTCCCATGCCAAGCTATGTTCCAAATTGCGCGCACTTAACATCAATCCATATTTAACAAACTGGATAATTAGTTTCCTTAGCAACAGGCAGCAGAGGGTTAAAGTTGATGGTATCTCCACCAACTACAAGACCATCAATCGAGGAGTTCCTCAAGGCACCGTGTTAGGTCCGGTGCTATTTTCACTTATGGTTAATGATATTAAGGCGGTCCACCCCTCACGTAATCTGCTCTTGAAATATGCGGATGATTTAACACTCAGCATCCCTATTAAAGATAGTGTAGATAATAGCTTCGTGGAACTTGAAGTAGACTCGATCAAGACATGGGCGGAACGAAATAGTATGACCCTTAACCTAAAGAAAACATGGGAATTGGTGCTTAAGGGAAGAACTCCAAAGACTCCGCCATCGCCTATTCCTGGCATCAAACAGGTGTCTAGCCTTAAATTGCTAGGTGTGACATTTGAGGCAGACCCAACGAACTGGGACTCTCACTTAGATGAGGTACTCAAACGAGCTAGTAGCAGGCTTTATATTCTTAGAACGTGTAAGTATTATAAATATCCTATAGACCAGCTAGACTTATTATTCCAGAGCCTGATTGTATCCATTTTCATGTATGCTTTAGAAGTGTGGGGCTGTGCCGCGTACGATAAATATCTTAGTAGGGTGGACAGCCTCTTCAAAAGAGCATGTAAATGGGGCTATTGCAAACGCAAATACACGATAACTGAGCTTCTGATAGAAAAGGACCGGAAGTTGTGGAAGGTAATAACAGGGCCGACTCCTACAGCCCTGGATGACCTCCTTCCTCCACTGAGAGCTCGTACGCTCAGGAGGAGGGGGCATCCTTATTTGCTTCCGCGCGTACGCACTGAGCGGTTTAAGAGCTCTTTCATTAATCGTTGCCTTTTTTCCTACTTGTAATTAATTATTGTATACTGTAAATTTCCACGTCTGTCTGGAGATATTATTGAATAAAGACTATTATTATTATTATTATTATTATTATTATCTAGGCAACTCGAAGGAATCAGAGCGCGGAGAAGCGTTTTGGGATAAAAGCGTAGCACAAATGAAATTATTACATGAAAGTGAGGGGATCAAGGCCGTCAGGAAAGCTAATAGAAAGCCTGATTATGGTATGAATGAACTAAACGCAATCCACGAGGAAGTTTGTGGTAATCGATTAGAACTATCGGGTCCCATGATTGATAGCTATCTGAGGGAGATTGGAAGAGGGATCGAAGGGAAGCTTATACGTTCGAAAGCAACGGGACTGGCTTCTCCTGTGTTGTTGTTTATCCCGCGGCAGATTTACCGTCACATCTGCACACTTATCATAGGGTATGGAGGGGATTACGAGAAGGAAGACAGCAAGAAACCTAATATAACTACAACTAAATGCCCAATGAGGTGTCTGAAGAAACTATTTTCCCCTAGGAGATTTGCTGGAGAAAATTTTTTACAGAGGCGAATCTACAGAAGGGTTATGGAGGATGAAAAATTTATCTAGAAACTAACGGGAAGGGCAAAGGTAGTGGTTTCTGCAAACACTCCATTTATCATGGAATACAACATCAGAAAACAGAAAGCAAATGTGTCTTTTTACGTTCAGAGATACACAGAAGACAATTATGCAATAGACCTCACCTTGCAAAGCTTGATGAACCAAACAACAGAATAAACGAATGCAACATCTCTAATCATCATAAACTTTATTTTAGCTCATGTACAATTACAATTTTATAAAGAAAATTAGCCCTAATAATATATATTATTTTGAAACTGTACAGGTACATAAAAATGTTTTATATAACTAAAGGTCCTAATAGTACACATATTTACAAATACAAGAATAAATGCTCATTATTGTCACTCATAAAATGAAGTTCAATTTTACTGGGCATACAAAGGTTTACTTTCTTTCAAGCTCTGCTTCAATACGTATCACCATTTGCATTAATGGAAGCTGGCTCTGAGAAAGCCAGGTTCTTAAGCTGGATACGATGATTGAGCTTTTTTTTTAAATAACACACTCACACACATCTTGTGGGCCTTGAATTAAATTGCACTAAAATAATATGGGCAATTTAATAAACACACCACTGTTTAGGACCCCAGTTTCAACTACTCAACCTGAAAATGGCTACCATGCTTTAAATATTATAAAATCCCTGTAACCTCTGGAATTTACAAAAGCAACATGTGGTGCCTTTAAAGGGAAAATTATTCTTCATCTCATAAAACACCCTTCATGGTGTGATGGATATTTTCTTAAAATATAATAATTTCCTGAAATTTATAATAATAGAAATGACTTTATGTATTGTTATCACAAGCTGGGACTTTCTAATTCAACAAAATATTGATACTTTTTCCAAATGTCATTTCAGAAGTAATATCAAACACTAGAGAGTGTGTTTCATCAGGACACAGAGAAATTTAGGCAAGACCAAGTTTTTTAACTGACTTTGAGGTGTTTATAATCCTGATGAAAGACACTATCAAGTGTTTGAAGTTACTTCTGAGAAAAAGGAATAAAATATCAATTTATCCTTTGCAAAAATTTTTTTTTTCATTTTTTCCAGCATGCTTATGATTTTCTTTAAGGTCAATGGAATATTGATGAGTTTGAGAATAATGATTCCAGTGCAATGACACCAACTGGGGCAGCCTAACATAGACATTCGTCTATTTTGCTTTAGAAACCCTGAATTCATCATGTTTGAAAAGAAATGACCAACAGGCTAAAAAAACAGTTATTTTACAAGATGCTTGTTGCAAATAAACATTTCCTTTGTATTTTCATGGTTCCTGATTGGTTGGAAATCCCCGAGCTGCCACAGTTAAGGTATTTGCACTGTAATATGAAACTTTTTTGAACATTGGTCATGGCTCAAAGGAAATAACAAATTATCAAAGACTCCCTTCAAGGCGCCTTTCTAAAATGGCTCTATTACCTGTCAAGTTGAGACCTCTTTCCCGCAGGGCATCTTTCAGTTGACGAAGTGTCATAGAACGAGGGGCTACATGACGTAAATCCTGAAGTTGCTGCTGTTGATTTTGGATAACATGTTCCTGGAGAGAATTTGCATCTGGGAATCTCTCAGCACAGGACTCACATGTTATGGGTTTAAGAATTTCATTTACAGAGGGCAAAATCACTTTTTGTCTAGCACACTCTAGGACATCTTCAGAATCTAGACAAAAGCTACATTGTTCATCATCAGCACTCAAAATACTCCTACCACACGGGCAATTTTCAGCCTCCAAGCTGTGTGGTGGAATACGTGACTGAAAATTAGATGTGAAAGTGCATGGAAGAGGGTGGTGTTCGGGAAGGTAAAATGTCCGTACATAGTTAGATCTCATTACCTGACCCCACTTACCAGTGATTTCTGCTGCAGTTGACCTATTTGTAAGGGCTAGGTCCTGTTTCACTGCAGCATGCTTAGATTCTTTGGCTTGGAGAGATATTATGCCATAGCCACATTTGTACTTCTTAAACAACAAAGCAGCATGATATGGAAGTGCATACCCTATAGTCCAAACTGTAACATTTATACTTGATGAAAAAAACAAAGAATTTAGGTTAAAATACATGGAGCATACATCAGTGAGCAATTCTATTTCTGAGGCATTAGTATCTAGCCTGTTAAACAAACTACCTGCATCTCTCAGGTACTCACCAATCTTGCCCAAGGCTTGTCTTCTAATGTACTGGGGTGGGGACTCAACGGGCATGCTTAATGCATCAATGATACGATATGAATATTGTGCAAGGAGAATTGCTTGACGCCCTATCAATCTCAATGAAAGGTTATTATGTCGCTTCTTCTCATCATTGTAGTGTTCTCGTACCCTTTTTGCCAAAAAAGAGAGACCACATCCACCTGTCAGATGTCCCTCGCTTGAAGGATTATGATTTATAGTAGGATTTTTCAAATGCTCCTCCAAATTCATAGCCTGCTGTTGCACTAGTTGCTCTTCAGAAACACGTGCTCCCACTCCCTCATCCTGGATGTCTTCTCTCCTCCTCTGTCTAGACTTTGCCTGATTCTTACGTACCTTTGCTGTAACTGGGGCAGACAGTACATCCAAAAATTCAGTGATCATGTTTCGTTGTAGGGCCTCATGGTACATTAGGCATAGGTAATGTTGCCAGCCATTTATTTCAACATGTAGAGGTTCAGGCCTCTGAAGGTCAGCATAACTACCTATCCTAGGGGGGCCCACCTGTCTGATGCCTTGGGAAGCCATAAATTCAAGCTTCTTGGTATGCCGGGTGGACTCAGCTCTATTGGATGGCAAGGAAGCCATGTACTTACTCACCTTAGCAAGTGCTTCACTTCGCTGCTCCATGGTGTATGGGTGCCAAGTATCTGCCTCTGAAAACCCAATACTACTGCCCATTTTGCCAAGGTCAGACTTGTGGACATTAGCATAGGGGGAAGGGTATGTTGCTGCTTGATTCAACTCATTGCTGGCCCAGCTTTGCCAAGACTGGTCAGCACTGGGTTGAAACTCCACTGTACACTGCTCTCCATGAACCATTAACACATTTCCTTCAAGCGCCAACATTTCATTTGAAATCTGATTCCACAAGTCAGACATTACTTGGTCCTTTTCACCTATACTTAGACAGTGGAGCAGATAGTGGTAGTCTCTGCTACGAACTCTGTTCCAGAAATTCCAGCATGTATGCTACCTATGGACATGCTCAGCTGGCTGGTCTCAGGAGCACCATCATCTGAAAACTGGAAGATGAAATGGTTAGTATTATCTTTAAACCAAACAAGCTTCTTACGAAAATGGGGAAGGCGTAATGTAGATCTAGAATCATAAACACTAAGCCAGTAACAGTTCTACATAGACCTGAAACACTTGGAATCTGAGATACATGACCAATGTCCAAGCTTTTAACAAACTGGTCTACAGCAGAGTCTGACACATGTCGCATTAATTTTACATCTACCCCCAAGTATTTCACATTTCTTGGGACCCAAACCTCTTTATCTGGGTCAAAATATGAACTCTGAGTTTTACACATAAAGGTAAATTTTCGCCTTGACATGAAGTTCTGGTATTTATTAGCAGTGGCCTGCTTTAGAGCTTCCTCTGAGTTACGGTACTTATCTAAAGCCTTACCAAACATGCCCTGCAAATATTTCCCTCTCTTGTAACTTGCAATTAGCTTATCTAACAAATCAGAGCTAAGTACAGAAGCAAGATAGTCCCAAGCCCCATATATTGAACCATCCTGCCCCCCATGGATAAATTCTAAAATATCTTTAGTCTCCTGCCTTCTCCTATATCTAGTGCTACTATTAAAGGTATTGATCATGTCAAAAGTAGTGGGGAAATTTAAGCGTCTGGATTTTGACTGCTGTTTCTGTTCTAGTAATATCTTCAATTTATTGTATTGGATTGTAAGGTCATCTAGCTTGCTTTCTTTTTCTTTGACTTCATCTTCAGCCTTTTTTTTCTTGCTCAATGCTGATGCAAGCACTTCATCTGAGAAACAAAACAAAAATGCAAGCATTTGGAAGGAAAGTGAAGAACAAGGGTAAAAATAATGGGGTAGCATTTTTCAAACAGGGATAGCTTCCATCACATAAATATTGAAATAAATAACATAGTTAGCAAATTGGAGCCCTAAAAGCACAAACAATTTGAGTTTGTATCCAAATTTCAAACTATGATTTAAGAATGTTTTAATTCCTTGCCTAAATTAATTAATTATAACTGGCCCGAGCTATAGATTGTTAGTATCAATGGAAATTTGCTGTTATAAGAACAAAATTAATTATTACTCCCCTTGAAGGTCTTCTGGCTTTCGGTGAACAGCATCTCGGTTAGCATGAATAATTGTCCTAACAATTAAGGCAATACAAGTTTTGGTTAGCAATATTAAACTTAAGCTTAATAAGCTAAAATCACTTAAAATAATAATGAGGCAAACATTCAGATACGAAAATATTAAACCATCATATACAGCATCTACCTGCTTCTTCCAGCTTTCTTTTACCCTCTTCATCTCGCTCCTCGAGCTCAACAACCTTCGCTTCGAGTTTGGTCTCTTGGTCATAAAGGACGGCACGTTGTTCTTTGAGCTCCCTCTTCTGAGTTTGAATATTTTGCTTCCCGGAAAACTTCCAAACTGGGAACAGAGCTCTTCCTTTTGTATCACAAGGCCCTTTATGTTTGCCTTGTTTTGAGCATCGTCTACTCCTGGGGCACCATTTTATAGTTTCGCTGCGAAATACGACACAAAACTACATGTCAGAGACATGCCTTCGAGAAAACCAAGATGGCGGCGAGGGAAACCAAGACATGGCTTCACAAATTCGATTCGAACTCATTCGTATTACCTGCTACTTGGTTCTTTTTCTCCCTCAATATCTTCCATAAGCTTATTTGAACAATCTGAAAATGGGAAGTGGTGTTTCTGTGGCGATTTTCATTTAGTAAAGTCGCAATAACATTCGAAAATGGCCAAAAATCATATCAATTCGCATTTTTTGTCCCCTGGGTCCTATGGATAGTACCAATCCCATTGTTAAAATACATCTAGACGGGGGAGGGACCTTTAGCTGTTTTTGTCGCTTTCAGTTTTCCATCAGGGTTGACGCCCGAATCGAGTTTTTCCGAAAATAAGGGGGTCGCGAAATGGCTCTGTGTCTAGGCTACAATTCATAAAATCGCAAAAAACGAGTATTGTATATTCAGAATGTTTATTTGGATGCTAATGAAGAAGAAATCGATTTGCCTCGCTTAACATTAGTAGTAAACGGTTTGAAAAACGCTTGCTGTATTTTGGCAAAGATGCGTCCTTGACAACGAACAGCGCTCTCACGTGACCACGGTGGGTCAACGGGAGGAAAGGCCATAGCAACGGACCATCGTGAGGGGATTTTTCCTCTAACGTTTCCACTCACGAGAAAAAAAGCCCCTGGGGAACAGTAAGGAACGAACTTGGTCACAATTCGAAACCTGTGCCGGCCTGTGATTGGTCGACCTCGGGAGGTCGACCAATCACAGGCGCGAGTCCTGAACATTGGACTTAACGTAAAACTTAAAAATTTGCATAAGGGCAATAACATGACTTGCCGGCGCGGCTTGCCGTAGACATCACGTTCCCAGAATTATTTCCCTGCTAGCAGAGGCCTCTTTTTCTGCATTTCGCGAACCTCAGCCAGCGAAATGCAGAGAAGAGAGCCCTCTGCTAGCAGGGAACAGAATTATCTACAGTGATCAAAGATAGATTCGGTATCACGACGTTGAAAGCAGAGCAGCTACTAGTTTTGAAGGGGTTTTACAAGCGACAAGATTAGTTTACCTGAATGAGTTTACCTGATTGAGTTTACCCTGTTCAGGTTCACTTCCCTGCCCTGTTTAAATCTATCTATCTTTGCACAACTCCCGACGGGATTTGGCGAGAGTCTCATATGTAAAGTCAAATGTGCGAAATTCTTAAAAAGAAAAAGGACGAAGTTCAGGGAAGTTCGATCGTGTAGTCTGCTAAAAAAGGGACTTCTTGTTTCATCTGGTGACAACAAATTGTTCTCGGTTTGCAAAATGAGCAAACAAAGTCCGAAAATCCATCATCCAGCGAGACATTTCGTCCAGTTAGTAGTGATAATTTTTCGCCGAGAGACTGCGAACCGAACAACTTGTGTCTTCTCTTGCTATCTACAACAGTTTCACCGCAAATACAGCAGTAATGCCCAATAGGCTTCTTTGGGGTCGAACTCATTTACCGTCAAAGATAACCGTTTCTCGTTTATGAATGTTTTGAGAAACAAAACAGCAAAATCTCGAGAGTACGCGCGTTTAAAGATTTCGCATTTGCCGTATCGCGCTACACAATCTGATAAATGGATGACAAGTTTTGACAGGAAAGGTTAATTACTTAATCCCCAAGGGTATTAACTGGCGTCGCATCGGCCGTGCCGGCTTTTGACCAAGTTCGTTCCTTACTGTTCCCCAGGGGTTATTTTCTTCTCGCGAGCGGGGAGCAGAGGAAAAATTCCCTGGGTCTCCGAGGATGGTCACTACATCGCCTCTTCTCTTAACTCCGCCTCCTTCCGGTTCCTGTGTCCTTTTTGCCATCTATTTTACTTCATAATCTTAGCTTGTCTACCTGCGTACTCCACTTTTTACCTTTTTAAAGCATTTATATAGTGCACTTTATTTCATATCTGTATAATTTTTTGTTTCTCCTAATTTTATTTTTCCTTTTTTTATTTTTTATTTTTTATTTTTTTGTAAAGTTTCCTTGTCAATCCATTTTTATCATGCTTTATTATTATTTTCAGGCATATTCCGCCTCCAGCTTTTTGTTGTTTCTTCTTTAATAATCACATTACTTCCTGAACAACTTGACGCAGCCCACAGCCTCATGTTGATGATGACCTATCACCCCCCCCCCCTCCCCTCCCTAACAGTTGCCAATACTTTTCCTGTGACCCAACATTTTTACCCGGTGCGAATACTTCCTGTAAACTAACAAAAACCACCCCCCCCCCCCCTCCCCTCCCCAACAGTTGGCAATACTTCCTGTGAGCCAACATTTTTACCCGGTGCGAATACTTCCTGTAACCTAACAAAAACCACTTTACACAGCCCACAGACTCATGTTTACAACCTATCACCCCCCCCCCCCCCTCCCCTCGCTAACAGTTGCCAATGCTTCCTGTGACCCAACATTTCTACCCGGTGCGAATACGTCCTGTAACCTAACAAAAACTGCTATACAATTGGAGGAAAGCTTTCCTAGATCTGTAGATCCCGGGTAACACCCCCTCCCCCCCCCCCTTTCCACAGCCCTCCCCCTTCCCTCGCACTCCCCTTTCTCCCTCCCCTATGGTCCTTCTATCCCCCATTCACCCTCCCCCTCCTTTACCCCCTCGCCTCCCCCCTACCCCACTTCCACTTTTATACAGCAACATTTATAAACTTAACGTTACAACTTCGTTACTTAGGGGAACCCGAAAAATTCCTGAAGAGCCTACTTCTTTTCAAAACAACTTACATATCTTTCACCCACCCCTCCTCTGTATTGACAGGTGACCTACACCTAACCCTACCCACCTCTCCTAGCAACCCAACCGATCACCACAACCCAATAATACCCTTCAACACAACGTTGACAATCTAGCACACCTTAACATGCAGAAAAGCCTCAATCTACCTGCCCTAGAACCACTTCCATATCCCCTTTACCCACACATACACCGCCTGAACTTGCTCTCATCTGTAGAGAAGTTATACTTGAAGCGACAAACAAGCTTACAGACGCAACAACCTTATACCACCACAAAACGATCTCCAGACATAGTGCCTCTCCCAGCCCCGGCACCAATTGCAGCAACAAACCATACCCCCAGCCAACCGAACACAAATAAACGCCCTTCCCCTTCAAAACACAAATACAAAGACAGCCGAAAACAACAGATACCTTCTCTGTTGTCCCTCCCCCTGCCAGACACCTGAAACCCTTGTTATCCACTACCAATAAACCACAACCCGAGCTTAATTAAATATCCCACAAGCACACATCCCCAATATACCTTGCACCCCTCAAAACCAATACTATTCCACAAGAATACCACAATTCTTTACCACCTTATATCCATCGTTTACACAATCCCTATTCAGTAATTCACTTATTCACGGGTCCATTCGATAGTAGCGGTGCGCCTGTTAATCTTCCCATTGGATATATAGAATAGCCACATATTCCCGTATCTTTAGCTTCCTAGCCTGAGTAATTTTTCAAAAAACTTCCTACACCCCTCCCCCCCCCCCCGCACACTCTCAATTGGCTATGTATACATTACGTCACGTCACGGATATCGCAACCCTATAGTCCACGTCCCGTATAATATTTCACCCTCCTCCACTCCTCATTCTACATCTACACAAAAAAGAAGTAATCTATTGGTAGAGTGTCTACAGAAAAGAGAGAGTGAAATGGAGAAAGACACTGTAAGACCCGAATCAACAGGTAAGCCCCAACTTTTCCCACTCTTTACCTTAATGTACGGATGCGTGCGCCCCTTGCAGTCACGTCGGGGCGAGATATATTTGGAATTCCAATATATTTCGAAACGTGACTTAACCTTACTGCCCATTCATCACCTCCTCTCCGGTTTATTCATCACTTTTATACTTTTCCTACACTATTTTTTTCTTGTCCTTTCCCCCGGCTCCCTTATTTTCCAATCCCAGGCAGTAAGGTTACGAATGCAATGATCTCGCCCCTTGAAAAGAAATTATGCATTCGGCACCGCACGCTCCGTTATATTCATAGATGAGCTCATTTATATCCCACCTTTCGGGTATATTATACATTTGCATTTTATATTGCCTTTTCTCTCCGCCACAACGATACCTCATATATTACACAAACTATACCCTCAACGTTACTCTTATATAGTATACCAATTGCAGTATTCCCGAGTATTACACGGCCTAATCATGATTTATTTTACTCCATCAACACCCATGTGGTCTCAGGATGATGGCAGGCAACCTCGTGTTTAACACCTCTTTAGCACTACGATCCCTCTCCACACCTCTTAATTTACTATATACTCCCCCTATAAACAGTCTTTAGTTTCCTCCTTTAAAAAAGCGCTATATAAGCAATTTATTTTCTTTCTTTTTCTTTTCTTACTACTATTCCCCTTTATACATTCTTTCTGTAGACTGTTTTTCGCATATTTATCCTCCCTCCTTTGCCTATTTATCGCTCAATCTCGCACGCTATTGCCTTACATTTCTAGGTTTCATTCTACACGTACCTGACCTTTTCTGTCACTACACATCCTCGGAGACCCAGGGGATTTTTCCTCTAACGTTTCCACTCACGAGAAAAAAAGCCCCTGGGGAACAGTAAGGAACGAACTTGGTCAAAATTCGAAACCTGTGCCGGCCTGTGATTGGTCGACCTCGGGAGGTCGACCAATCACAGGCGCGAGTCCTGAACATTGGACTTAACGTAAAACTAAAAATTTGCATAAGGGCAATAACATGACTTGCCGGCGCGGCTTGCCGTAGACATCACGTTCCCAGAATTATTTCCCTGCTAGCAGAGACCTCTTTTTCTGCATTTCGCGAACCTCAGCCAGCGAAATGCAGAGAAGAGAGCCCTCTGCTAGCAGGGAACAGAATTATCTACAGTGATCAAAGATAGATTCGGTATCACGACGTTGAAAGCAGAGCAGCTACTAGTTTTGAAGTAATATTTAAAAGCCGACTATGAGGACTTGACGGGATTTCAAAGTCCGCGCAATTAGTTCCAGTCCGAGGCGAAGCCGAGGACTGGAACTAATTGCGTGGGCTTTGAAATCCCGTCAAGTCCTCATAGTCGGCTTTTAAATATTACTTGAAATACTCAATAATTATTCATGACCTAATTAGCCAACACAGAGGGAAAACGATCAAAGTTGAAACATCTCCATTTATTTATTTTTAATTCCTTGGTCATTTGAAATACTCAGCCTGTGACATAATCTTCAATCACCAACCCCTCTGTACCCTACCCAAACAGGATTTATCAATATAATTATATTTTTTTACTTGTGAAACTTGAATTACGTTACTAGTCATGCGCACAAATGAAAAGGTCAAGATTGTTTCCACAAAGCCTGTCCCACATGAATTAAAGTTGGCGGCGCACATGCATATTGTCTGGTACAAGATCCTTTCTATTCTACATTTCCGAGAGAGGAGACCTGTGTCTTCTCACGGAACGTTTCTACAGTCTGCCTTTGTACGGCGTAGACTGAATAGTGCAAAAAAATTCGACGGGGAGAGGACCTTGAAATGATGAACTTGGATTGCGTCACTAGTCATGCGCAGAAGTGAAAAGATTAAGAGTGTTCCAAAAACCCTGTCCCACATGGAGATTGGCGGCGCACATTCATATAGTCTGGAACAAGATCCTTTGTATTTTACTTCTCCGATAGAGGAAACGCGTGTCTTCTCACGGTACAGTTTCTACAGTCTGCCATTGCATGGCGCAAAGACTGACTAGTACAGAAACATTTCGATGGCGAGTGCCTTGAAATTATGAACTTGGATTGCGTCACTAGTCATGCGCAGAAGTGAAAAGATCAAGAGTGTTTCCATAAAGCCTGTCCCACATGGAGGTTGGCGGCGCACAAGCATATAGTCTCCGACCAAAATTCTTTGTGTTGACTTCTCCGAGAGAGGAGACTTCAGGGAAGTTCGATCGTGTAGTCTGCTAAAAAAAGGGACTTTTTGTTTCATCTGGTGACAACAAATTGTTCTCGGTTTGCAAAATGAGCAAACAAAGTCCGAAAATCCATCATCCAGCGAGACATTTCGTCCAGTTAGTAGTGATAATTTTTCGCCGAGAGACTGCGAGCCGAACAACTTGTGTCTTCTCTTGCTATCTACAACAGTTTCACCGCAAATACAGCAGTAATGCCCAATAGGCTTCTTTGGGGTCGAACTCATTTACCGTCAAAGATAACCGTTTATCGTTTATGAATGTTTTGAGAAACAAAACAGCCTTACATTTCTAGGTTTCATTCTACACGTACCTGACCTTTTCTGTCACTACATCGCCTCTTCTCTTAACTCCCCGTCCTTCCGGTTCCTGTGTCCTTTTTGCCATCTATTTTACTTCATAATCTTAGCTTGTCTACCTGCGTACTCCACTTTTTACCTTTTTAAAGCATTTATATAGTGCACTTTATTTCATATCTGTATAATTTTTTGTTTCTCCTAATTTTATTTTTCCTTTTTTTATTTTTTATTTTTTATTTTTTTGTAAAGTTTCCTTGTCAATCCATTTTTATCATGCTTTATTATTATTTTCAGGCATATTCCGCCTCCAGCTTTTTGTTGTTTCTTCTTTAATAATCACATTACTTCCTGAACAACTTGACACAGCCCACAGCCTCATGTTGATGATGACCTATCACCCCCCAACCCCCCCCCCCCCCCCCCCCCCTCCCCTCCCTAACAGTTGGCAATACTTCCTGTGAGCCAACATTTTTACCCGGTGCGAATACTTCCTGTAACCTAACAAAAACCACTTTACACAGCCCACAGACTCATGTTTACAACCTATCACCACCCCCCCCCCCCCCCCCCCTCCCCTCCCTAAAAGTTGCCAATACTTCCTGTGACCCAACATTTCTACCCGGTGCGAATACTTCCTGTAACCTAACAAAAATTGCCAAGTAAATTCGACTTTGATTTAAACTCCCTGACGGTTTGCCTTCTACTCTGATTACGCACTAAATGATCTGGAGTGTTCATTTTGGCAAGGCCTTGAGCAAACGCGTGCCACCCTAGAGGATCAAGGCCTATTCCATCTCCGCGCAGCACGTGATTGAAAAGATCTACCACGTGCGTCCCTTTGATTGGGGCTTGGTTTTCGTAGATGAGTTGACCACTTTTGTCCCACTTTAAAATGTCTGGATGATCTTTGATTTTCTCGATCAGCAATTTTCCTCTGGCTTTAAGGACCTTTGACAGTGCATTTAAGATTTCAGTTTCAACTTTATCTTCCATTTGCGGCAAAAGTTTCTCTCTCCCCTCCTCGTCGTTGGTTCCCTGTCCCGCCACTTCCTGTGAAGTTTGTTTGGAGTTCTCAGTGGCATCACTCTCCACTTTGACCTTGATGGGCTCTTGTTTTCGTTTTTGGTAGTACACGAGATAATCTTGAAGCTTGTTTATGTACTGGCGCACTTTTTCTCCGTCGGATAAATCCTTGTCAGTCAGAGCGTGTTGCATTTCCTGGTCTAATCCCTGTAGCCTGTTGGTTAGCGGCGGAGTATTGGCCTGTTTACGCTGTTGCAATTTTTCGTAGAGGGGCACGGGAACGAGCACCATCTTTTTCGCTTGGCTCATTTTATCAGCTGTTCCAGGACTCGTATGGCGGCAGGAAGAAGCAAAGGCAGAATATTTCCACCAGATTGGACTAGAATGTTTCGCTTTTTAGACAAAGCAACTTTCTTGTCGACTAGCTTGTGTAACTGTTTTTTGTATCGTATCAATTTTTTCTTTTTAACCGAGCTGATAGGCACTGTCGATTTGAGAACGTTAAAAACGCACTCGCACAGTGTTTTTATCAGCGGATCGTCAGCAACTTTCTAGAAAACTTTGACTTGATGTGGCTTGCTTAGCGATATTACCTTGAGATGATGATAGTTCCGTCTGACCCGAGCGCTCATCTTCAAATGACACAAGTGTCCTTGTGCCGAAACATTTATCACACACCTTTGATGTAGGCATATGTAGGCTGAAGTATGTTTGTTCTCAGACGGTAGTCCGCTGGACAGTTGTTTTTTAGGTCGCACAAAAGATACCCATAAGGTTTTTCGGTCGCATCTTCAAAAGCCTGTTGCATGTATTTTACGTTGCAGGGAAAAATTTGGCGCGCGAGATGTCCAACCTGGGTACCGTCTCTTGGATTCTTGAATAATAAGATGTAGTTTGCATTGAGACTGACATTTCGCATTTCTTTGCCTTGAATAAACAAGTTTTGAACAATGAAAACACAAGAGAGGTTCCTGTGGTGCGCTGTTCTGCTAAACACTTTTGTCAGGAGGGGCTGGCTACTCAACTCGCACATCATATCGTCAAAGACAATCAGATTTCTAACACTTGGGTCGAGTTTGGACTCCAAATCCGGCGACGGAGTTCCTTCGACAAAGGTGATGTTTGGTATGGTCTCCTGCATGCGGTCATAAGCGGGTTGATCCAACATGTAGTACCAAATAATGTTTTCCGGGGCCCCTTGAATAACATCTTCCCCACCCTCCAATATTTGTTTAAGGAGCTCGGTCTTCCCAGACGAAGAAGGGCCCGCAATTATGGCGCTGAACGGGTGCACTAGGCGCGTGTCAAAGGGATCCGAGGCAGGCGAACTCATGATACCGACTGACTTACTTGCAGCAAATCATGCCAATTTATAGCGCGCGCACGACACAATACCGGCTTATTAGAGGAAGAATAATCACCCTCGCTGGTCTTCCAACATGTAAACACAAAAATGTAGACTTGACATAGATTTATTTAACATAAAGTATTATACATCTAGAGGGTGGGTGGTCACTCCATCTTCTAAAACCTCCCGCTTCCCATAAAAATACGAAAACCCTTCCCTGATTTTATTTAACATAAAGTATTATACATCTAGAGGGCGAGTGGTCACTCCATCTTCTAAAACCTCCCGCTTCCCATAAAAATACGAAAACCCTTCCCTGGTTTGCTTGTACGTGTATATGCTACTATCTATCACTCTGAAACCATCATTCACTCCAGAATTTGAATTCTGTGTTCGCAAAACATTGAGGTATCTCTCCTTGTCTATCTTATTATTTCGCTTATTTATGCCTTTACAGGAAAACTTGTCCGTATCTCCACTGCAATAATACGTTTTCGAGTTCAAAGCAACAATTTCGTCTCCCTTGTACTCAATTTTAAAGAGCCCCGGCGAGCGCTTATCGTAAGCAGCATTTTCTGGAGTGTCATTTCGCGGTAACCACAAACATTTTTCATCTTTGAATTGCTGCCTTAGTTCAGGCTTAACGATGTTTTCGAGGCTATCTCCAGAAATAGCAAAGTATAAAGAATCGATGTCCATCGTGGCCATTTGATAATCTTTGCGGTCAACAAATTTATCTAAAAAGTCGTAGAAAAATTCTAGCATGCGAAGCTTGGCGTACTGATAGACAAAGTAGCCAATTTGGATCGGTAAATTTAAGTTAATTTTTCGTTTAGAGCTCTCTACCTCGTAAGTGCTATCTGTGACTTGGTCTAAATTTCTAAACAGGGTAGAGTTGATGAGAGTAGCTGCAGATCCCTCATTGCAGAAGCGAACGTCTCTGTGGCGGAGCTGATTGGTGATACATTTGCCATACGAACTGTTGCCAACCTGAAATGACAAGAAATAAAAAATTGTTTAAATATATAAAAAGCGCATCGTGCGAGTTGAGCTGGTGCGCGCCACGCTGGTCGGACACCAAAACTTACCAATTTCATGGTGTCTGCGATGATCGCCTTGTCGGGGTCTCTATCTCCCTCTCTCCGTGCGTCGCTGACCAAGTCTCTAAACGGTCCAAAGCAGGCATCACGGGAGTACTCCACAGTCTGATAAATTCGAGTCACCACGAGACCGTGGGCCAAATACCACTTGAGCAATGGCGTAGCAAGAAGGATTTTGTTTCCGTAAAAGCTCCCAATCAATGACCGGCGCGGACGATTCATGATTTGTCGCTCCTCAGCAAAGGCCCTCATGTGCTCGCCGATCGACTCCCGGGAGAGCTCTATGTTTTTGAAGATTGGACACATTTCAGCAAAGTAGTCTTTAAGGTGATCTGCAACGTGAATGTCACACTCTACAACCCCAAACATGTTGTCGTTGCGGACGGCATCCAGGATCTGTGTCTGGTCAAGGGTGGTCTGATAGTCTAGGGGACGGGTAAAACGTTCTCGTAGGAAGCGGCGAAGCTCTGGAGCAGGGAGCAGGTCGGGGTAAATTAGATGTTATGTTCGTGCTACGCGTTATGCTACGCATTATGTTCGTGCCACGCGTTATGTTCGTGCTACGTGGCCACAGGCTTGCCTGAACATCTACATATATTCACTTCATTACCGCGAACATAACATCTAATTTACCCCGACCTGCTCCCAGTCTGACCTGGATAGCTCAGCTGGTGAGCATCGGATGTACAATTCTGAAGGTCGTGGGTTCGAATCCCTCTCGGGGTCAGAGATTTTTCTCTTTCTCCGCTTACTAGGGCTAACGCTCAGAAGCACACATGGGACCATTTCATTAGCACGTTAGCTTTCACACAAGGTTAATTCCTTATCTCCATTCTGTTGAACTTCGTGCTACGCGGCCACAGGCTTGCCTGAACATCTACATATATTCACTTCATTACCGCGAACATAACATCTAATTTACCCCGACCTGCTCCCAGTCTGACCTGGATAGCTCAGCTGGTTAGAGCATCGGATGTACAATTCTGAAGGTCGTGGGTTCGAATCCCTCTCGGGGTCAGAGATTTTTTCTCTTTCTCCGCTTACTAGGGCTAACGCTCAGACGCACACATGGGACCATTTCATTAGCACGTTAGCTTTCACACAAGGTTAATTCCTTATCTCCATTCTGTTGAACTTAGTGCTACGCGGCCACAGGCTTGCCTGAACATCTACATATATTCACTTCATTACCGCGAACATAACATCTAATTTACCCCGACCTGCTCCCAGTCTGACCTGGATAGCTCAGCTGGTTAGAGCATCGGATGTACAATTCTGAAGGTCGTGGGTTCGAATCCCTCTCGGGGTCAGAGATTTTTTCTCTTTCTCCGCTTACTAGGGCTAACGCTCAGAAGCACACATGGGACCATTTCATTAGCACGTTAGCTTTCACACAAGGTTAATTCCTTATCTCCATTCTGTTGAACTTCGTGCTACGCGGCCACAGGCTTGCCTGAACATCTACAGCCTCACAGAAAGGTTTTACATCTAAATTGTTGTACCACTTTAAAAAATCTTTTAAGGTTTGCATATTTTTTTCTTGCCATATGCGTTGACAATAAGTATATATTCTTCTTCTGAAATATTACTTCCTTTAAGGGAAGAATAAAAAGCCTCATGAGGAGGCAAAGAGCGCTCATTAAGTTTATCTATGGAATCTAAATATTCATAGCAAAAATACCCTTTTGTCTGTTGACACTCATAGGCTTTTAAAAATTTCTCGTAACTGAAACCTGGTGCTAAATAACTTGTCATATCAAGAAATCGTATATGCTCTGTAAAAATTGCCATGTAATTATTTTGCCGCTTTGTTATCAGCATGGGAATTTCTTGTTGGAGGAGAACAGGAACCAAGTACTTCTTGATCAGGTTGAGGTCATACTTTCCACTGTTAAAGCCAATGACAGGGAGCTGCTTCAGGTACTCTTCCAATTGCTTTATCAGTCTTTTAAGATAGCAATCTTCCTTGTCTTCACCGGGGTGGTTATCTACAATGCATTCTGGCGGTGGATGACTTTGGTTAAATGCATGATAAAATGACACACTTTCAGTCTCAGAGTCACTGGCGTCGTCAATGAAATTTCTGTCTTGCTCATTTTCTGGTTCAATATTCAGATCATCATTGTCAGAATCCATGAGGTCAATTTCTCTGTGAGTTTCTTCTCCTCCATTCTCTTCCTCCATTTCTGTCCCAAGTATTTCATCAATCTCGTCAAATACACACTGAAAGTCTTGTCTCACAAGTCTGTAACTTTCGTTGCTGAGCTTTAATAGGAACTCTAGAACGTTTTCTATCAGCTTGCTTGGACCCCCATCACTTACAATACATTTGGGCTCGGCATACTCAGGGATGTTTGACGCTATGCTGCAACTGACTGGTTCGTGCTGAGCTTGAAAGGAGAGATTTTCTGTGCTTGATGGTAGGTTTTCACTCGTAAACATTGATTCAAAGTCGTATGTTGCCCGGTAGGGAAAGAACTTTAGGTCTTCGGGGATGGTGATGCACTCTTGTTCGAGGAGTTCAAGCACTGACTGAGGGGGCGTGAAACAGCCTCCTGGGTATTGATATCGTACCTTTGCGTCACAACTTCTTTCATGTCTGTTTAGAAGCCCTGCACTTTTCCATAGCTTGCCACATTTTGAACAGGAATAGCTTTTTGAGTATTTTTGCAAATCCCGCACGTAAGAAAAGTGAGAATTGTATAAGTTTAAAACCATGGTGGAGTCATGATGTTTGATTGAACGCCTGATCAGGGTTGCCATGACAGGAGGGGCATTGGAGGAACTTTCTGATTGTTCAACTGGATCAAGGCTGTACACTGTAATGTTTACCTTAAAAATTTCTCAACATCAGAAAGTTCCTCCAATGTCACTCCTGGGAATTCTGTCTTTTTATCCCTTTGTCTTGGTAGTATCTCTCAAACAAGTGGCTGGTGGTGGCTTCCAGGTTGTGCTTTGTACATCCCCCAAGGTGCAGTGCCAGGCAGCGAAACAGACATTTGTTGTCCTCGTACATGTTCCAGGTACGTGGGTCTCTTGCAAGGTGAATCAAGCCCTGGTTAGCATACACGTACTGCGGGAGATCCTGTCCTGTACCAATAGGGTGCTGAGGCAGCTTGTATACAAAAAAGACAACATTGGCAACACCGTCCAGCGTCCACTTTGAATTCGGTCTGCGCTGTTTCAACCATTCGTCAATGTCCAAACTCTCTAATCTTTGCTGTAGAGCCTGCACATCCTCTGCATTGCGAATAAGTACCGTTTCAACCAGGAGATTCTCGTTATTCGAGGAGGGATGAAAGTACTGGACAACATTTGTTTCAGTGTTACGCAGAAAAAAAACAAAGCCTATATTGACACGGAAGACCGACAACTGTTCACCAAACACGTCTTGCTATCGGTCTGACAGCTCCCTGCTTGAAATGGTAGGGGACTGCAGACGGAAATTGTACCAGTCCAGCAGACGATTTCTTCTGCTGAATCTGGTACGTATCTGCCGCCAGTGCTGGTGATACAGTGGTCGGTCTTCGTAAGTTCCACGGTCAGGGTTAGGGGGGTCTTGGGTTAATGAAAGTTCAGAGGTTGGTTTTCCTTTTCCTTTTCCTTTTCCCTTCCCCTTTCCCTTCCCCTTTCCTGATCCTTTGCCTCCCCCAATCTGGGATGTGCCTGATTCCATTCCTTCAGGGGTTGTGCGATACGCTCCCTGAGAGGGGCCTGCATCTGTAATAGGATCGCTGGAAGAAGGAGGACGAGGACTAGATTCAGGGCAAGAATGTGGCACCTGATGTGTGGCATAGTGCGCTTTGAATATGCTGATTTCAGAAAACGTTTTGTCACACTTACCACAGGTAAATGTTTTTCTTGCCCTCTTATCATGCCATTGGAGGTGCCTCTCCAGATGAGCCTTTCTCTTAAACTCCTTTGAGCAGAGATGACAGACGTGGGGGCGAACACCTTCATGAACATTGCTCTTGTGTCTTTTCAATGTGTCATGCCGTGTGAAGCATTTGTCACATATTGGACAGGTGAAATTCTGTTAAAAAAAACATATTATTTAGGCTTGCGAACCCAGTGCCGTGTTTTCTGAACTCGGCTACTTTGCATCGGATCCCAGGCAAAAGCATAATTAGCTAACATGACTGTCTGCTTAAAACGCTCTGACAGCACTGCAAACCTCTCTAAGCGCTCTTGATGGGTTACCTAGTCCTATGTTTGATTTCCTCTTCTATCCTTATATTATTTAAGACCTGACCAACTATTGAGCATTTGTTTCATACGATTAACAAATATCTGACAAAATAATACCTTTTTGTTAGACACAAGAGTCTCTGAGCCCCCAGTCTGTGAATCTGTTCCACCCAGAGAGGCTACCTATAAATAGTGAAAAAGAAATGGAATTGATCAATAGTTTTGTTTGTTTGTACAGACCCACCCTCTCAGCCTAGATGTTTGGTGTACAAACATCAATTAAAATACATACCTCGCTGAAATCTGAAAACAACAACAACATAGATCAATGAACCACATCGAAACCACAGACCTCCACTTGTTCTGGATTCTAGAACGCTTTGATCAATAGTTTTGTTTGTTTGCGTGTACAAACATCAATTAAAATACATACCTCGTTGACATTATCAGAGGCATCGTCTTGCTGCTGCTGCCGTGGTATATTTTCGATATTTGAAGTCTAAATAAGTAAAAATATAAAATGAAACTTTAAAAATAAACTCATTGATCAACGTGCATTCTCTTACGTGTCAGGTGTGTGAATAATAACATTACAATTTAGGTACCTGGTCCACATCAAATCTGAGTGCTTCTTGCTGCAAATACATTAAACCAGGAGAAATCTGAAAACAACAACAACATAGATCAATGAACCACGTCGAAACCACAGACCTCCACTTGTTATAGATTCTAGAACGCATTACATCTTGTGAATAATAACATTACAAATTTGAAGTACCTCGTTAAAAACCAGGCCTTGATCTGAAGTTGTCTACATATATGAAAAAAAAACAGAGATAAATGAATACTATGCCGAATAATTAAAAATCATGTATATGAACAGCTTTGCTTAATTTGAAAGATATAAACGCGATCTTACGTTTTCCGGAGAAAGATCCCAGTCTTGGAGCGGCGGTCATCCAATCTTGAATTTCGCGCTCCTCTTCCCCGTACACTTGGATGTACGGTCCATTTCCTCCGGCTCGGGAAGATTGTACTAGTAGTTAAAAAATAGACTAATGTCACAAAAAAAAAGATTTAAAACAGCAACAACGACTTAAAAAACAAGCAAATAAAAAAAAAAACACTTACCTGGGAAAAAATATCGTCCTGATCCATGCTGTAATCCTGCGACTTTCAAGAAATGTACCACCCCTCGATTCACCAGCATTTATAATAATTTAAAACAATGGAACACCCTCCGATTTAACAACTGCTGTACCATGATACAATAGATCACCCCTTTTTTTTAAACTTTATTTGGGTGGGCTAATTTACTTGACAGGTGATGACAGGCAGTAAACAATACGTAGTTGCTCGAAAAGGCCGAAATTTCCATATCTCTGTGACTAAAAGTTTTTTTATGTAGGATAATAGTAAAGGGTAATTTCAATGAGGTTTCCGATGTTCTGATTTCTCTGTAAAACTCGACAATGTTATTAAAATCCCTCTTGTTATTGAGTATTGAGTGACATTTAATACTTGACTTCCACTTTTAATATTTGGTCAAAGTCAAAAAGTGGTCCTACTCAAATTACATTTGACTGGAAATGTTCAGAATCCAAACAAGTTTTACGGTCTTCGCCTGCCAATATGTTTGTCCTATTGTTCCTTTGTGGGTTCTTTGTGAGTTTAATATTCGCCAAAGATGAATTCTGCGAGTTCGCGCCAAAAGATTGCTCTTGCATCAGAGGGTTGCGTTTTGTGGACTGTACTGTGAAAGACTTAACATCTCTACCACGTCTCCCCAAAGAATTGTGTCAAGGATACCAGTTCCTAAATTTACGCAACAACTCGATCAACTGCGTGAATTCTTCCAGCATAGTAGCGCTATCTCATTTTCAAGTAATCAATCTCAGTCACAATCCAATAACTGTATGTCATTGTCTACATAATCTTCATAACAATACGACCACCGTGATCAAGACCTCCTGTCCAGCTATCCACAGAAATCACCCATCACACATTCCTACGCCTATTCAAAGTACTACAACTTCGCACATTTCTCCATCGCAAAATGCCTCTTTCACCACTTCTACAACCATCACAAGCACACATTCCAGCACAGCCGCTTCAAATAGTACAACACAAAACACGTTGATAATATCATCCGACACAAGTATCTGGTTTGTTAAAACACTTTTAACACCAGTCATTGTTGCTGTTGTACTTATTATGCTAATCAAAAGAAAAGTAATCAAGAGGCAAAGGCAATTGACCGCCGAACAACAACAAAACTTTGCTTTTGAACTTGAACGATTTCAGCCGCCAAGACTCTACATGGAGGACGAGGAAGGGGAACAAACCTTATTCACTAGAGAGAGTACACTTTGATGGAGAAATTTTCATTTAACAATAAACGATTATCGTGTTGGACAAGAAAGAAACGCTTTACCGTTGCGTTAAATTTATCAAGGACCCAGTTTTATTTATCATGTTGGCGGTACATTATTCCGATATTTATAGTTGATAAGAGACCAATGAATACAGTGAATCAAATCCTTTATTTCCTCCTTAAGTGTGAGAACAGTAATTACATCTTGGCTAAATGAAGTTATATATTTTACATGTGAGAACAATATTTACAAAAAAAAATAAAACAAATCTTGGCTAAATCAAGTGTTCCTTGAAGCGTTTAAATCTTGCCTAAATCAAGCTATCTTTTACGTGTGAGTTCTTTTTAACCGTCCAACTCCTCGTCCCATTCGCAGAAGACTGCATCGGGTTGTGTGTCCATGAACTTCAGGCGACGTTTCACTTTCTTTTTAGGGGGTTCGTCGTTCCTTCTAGGCCTTGATGGCCCGGGAGCTCCTGGTGGCACTGGGGAACGCACGTCTGCTCTCGGCGGGCTGTCGGAAACTTCTTGTTGTTGTTGTTCGCCTTCACCCGGTGGGCTATCGCCCTCTCCTGGAAGAACTGGAGCTTGTGGAGAGTTCTGTCCCACGAAACATTCTAACGCTGTGGCCACCTCCCACAGCTCTCCGATGCACAACTTTAAATCGTCGAGTTCTTTCATCGTGAGGCAAATTCCACTTGGCATCGGCTTGTATTTACCGTTAACCATCAAAAATGTTCGTAGGTGAAACTTCACCTTGCCTTGAAAAAGGCAGACTGACGCGTACAAATTTCTATCGCCTAGACGGTAGATGACTTCGCCGTTTTCTCTCTCAATTTTTTCCATGTTGCTTGGTAAATTAGTGTCAGCGTGAGCTTGGTTGATAAAAAGATAAATATCGAATTGAATATTTCGCCAAACTTATAGTCACAAGTGTGAATAACTCACGTGATGCATATCCCTCTTTTTTTGAATGAATTTATCACCTTCCTCCCTCCTTTTTTGTATATATAATCTCTCACCCCATCTTTTTAAGAATCTATTTATCTCCCACCCCTTTTTGTTTTTTTTTTGTTGGGGAGGGGGGTGGGGGATACATTGTCTCCCGCCCCTTTTTTTGGGAATATATTATCTCCCGCCCCTTTTTTTTGGGGGGGGGGGATATATTATCTCCCGTCCCTTTTTTGGGAATATATTATCTCCCGCCCTTGGTTTAATGAAATCCACCCTCTCCCGCGGGTGATTACAAGACTCAGTATACTACTAAAAAAGTCCTGTGTATGCCCCAGATTATTAGCTCATGTAGCTGGGCCTATTATCCTTTACATGTAAATAGTAGTGTTTTGCTTAGGTAGTGTTATGTCACTACCCTCTCACTGCTGCGTTACCAGATTCAAATCCCGGATTGGTTAAGTTGTGTTGAGCATGGCTCATATTGTGAGTTGAACTAAAGTGTATAATGTTTCATTTCTTTCAAATGAGACATGCAATGAACTTTGGTCCGAACTCCAGCTTCAGTGGGACGTTAAAGATCCACCAAGGATGCTAATCTGTTTATAACTTATCCAATCATGACTGTAAATTCTGTGGCTGTTAGAAGCACCAATAATGTAGTCTGTCAAGACCCGCAACCTTGTAACATAGCCACAATTCAGCCTTCAGGCTGCAATGGAATAAACGGCCTTGAATTAAACAGTGTATTACTGTATTCTGTCTTATTTTGTTCAACAATGAAAGGCATACCCCATCTCATTCCAGTATCCATAGCTGCAATGTAGTTTAGCTTCCATATTTTTCTGATCGTAATTTAAGACGAACGGTTTCTGTCTGCTCACAACAATTTCTGCCTTACAGCCCAACCTCTTTCCCCCAAAAGTCTTTCTTAATTGTTCTTTTACCTCCCCAGCTGCTATTCCACTAAGCTTGCATAGGTCACGGACCAACCGCTTTTTGTGCGTAAATTAAATTTCTGTGGTAGTCTGAGAAGGAAGCACACCAAAACGTGTGGGCGAGGAGAAGACAACCTCTCGAATATATAAAAAAACCTCGCGTGATAAGCCGCGATTAAAGTCAATCGTCCATGGATTGCGAGCTCTTGGACTGGCCGACATCCGCCAATTTATCCTCTTCAGCCAAAGGCCTACTTCAGAAGAAACAAGAGGTCTCACCGGAATTCTCCGTCGTGTTGAGCTGAATTCATTCTTACTTGAAATTCGCTTTAAAAGCCAATTTTCCTAAATATATTATTCGGCTGAAACCATTGCAATTTTCTGTTATTATATCAATCCTCTTAATCCAGTTCTGGCTCCCTGTTCGTAGATCTCATATGAGTTTTCGAAGAACACGTTAATTGCAGCTTTTACGATTGATTTTCTCGAAATAATTGCGTTGAAGAACGCCGAAGACTTGCTTCGCCGTGGGCCGGGTATTCTGCAAACTAGCTAGATTGCAGAATACCCGGCCCACGGTGAAGCAAGACTTCGGCGTTCTTCTGAAGAAAAACAACATTTTCTTTCACAAAAGCTGCAAACGAACAGGGAGCCAGAACTGGATTGAACAGGATTGACAATAACAGAAAATTGCAATGGTTTTAGCCGAATAATATATTTTGGAAAATTGGCTTTGTGCAAAAGCTTGCCAAGTAAGAATGAATTCAACTCAACACGACGGAGACTTTCGGAGGAAAGAAACTACTTCACTATCAGTTATCGGTAAGCACAAAGCTTGAAATTGCTTCTTATGCTATTTATATTTTTAGCTTCCAAGTTTATTGCATTCCTGATGAGAAAATTCTGACTTTACATGTAACTTGGCATTTTACGTTTTGCTGCTTTAGTTGGCTCCCTCAAGGTTTCTTTTTCTCCGGCTTAACTCGAATTATAGTTTTGTGTATAAGCTTGACTTTTTGGCCCTGCTTTGGCTTATGTAAACAGGTCATTTCTGATATTCTAGCCTTGATTTTCCTTTGTCACATGTTAGATTTAGTTAGCATAATGAGACAAGTCAAGTATTCTTTGTTGTGGATTTCGCTGAAAATCTTATTTTTCATTTTTATTTCAAGGAGATTATTTTTTGTCGGTCGTGAACTGCGACTTGTTAGCATATCAGAACGCGCTAATACTATCATTGCCATCACTGGACGAAAAAATGGATTTACTTGCTTTGCGAAAGTTGTGCAAACTTGGATTACCAAATTTGCATAGACATTTGCCTCGCTACTGCAAACGTGAATTTCACATACACTGCAAACAATGTGCAAACATGAAGATAAAATCGTATTTACTTGTTATTTTATGGGACGCAATTTTAATATTTTGCAGACACTTTTGCATAATATTCACTGAACAGCAAACACATTCGCACATTTGCTATGCGTTTAACAATGTGCAGACATTAAGATAAAATCATATTTGCTTGCTGTTTTCATGTCACGTAATTTTCCTATTTTGCAGACACTTTTGCATACAATTCACTCGACAGCAAACATATTAAAAATTTGCTATGCGTTAAAAAACATCAGGTGCAAACATTAAGGGGCTGATTACATTGAAAATTTCAGCCCGGGCTGAGTTTTCAGCCCGGGTAGGGGGGCTGAATCGCTAGCCCGGCCTTCTTGACAAATACATGTAATAAGAAATTTACGATTACATGAAGAAAATCTCAGCCCGGGCTGAAATTCGGCCCGGGCTGAAAATACTGGCCCGGTCAGAGCGACCCGGGCTAGGATTTTCAGCCCGGGTTGTTTGGCAAAAATTCACCATATAATCGCAGCAGAATTTCAGCCCGGGCTGGAAATTCGCGCCCATGCTGTCTTGTATCCAGCGTAAATGCCAAATGACATGCGCTTTAGTTGCAAGATGGCTGACAAGAAAGCATCTTCCTCCGTGCAATCAAAGAAACAATCACATATGAAAAAGAAAACAGATGAAAAACGATTCCGGTGGGACAAGGATGAGAAAGTTTTAAACCTTATTCGTTGTTTAGAGAATTACAAGTCACATTGTGAGTACACAAACATAGATTTCAATGCTGATAAAGTAAAACTGTACGAGTCGCTCAGAGAGAATATGGCGCGCATCTACAAAGACGAGCCAACTTTCTTTGGGCCCATTACCCTAAATGCACAACCAAGTAGTGAATTAGATGAGGAAGAAAAAGCTGACTTGGAGAAGCAGCGAAAATATGAGAAGGAGCTCATCAGAAAGGGTTATACAAGAATTCAAGAGAAAATAAAAGAGATACGCCAAAACTTTTCCAATGCTGTTACAACAGGATCTAGAAGCGGCAGTGGGAAAATTGTTCTTGAGCACTACGAGCAGTTAAAAATCATTTGGGGAGGAAGTCCAGCATCAGAACCACTTGACTGTGGCATAAGCACCGATGAATTAGATAAATCTGTGAGTGACTCTGAAGTTGAGAGCCCTGCAGGGTCTAGTCTCAATGCCGATGATGAGGATGAAGATGAAGTCAATGTAAAGGCTAAGGTAAAAACGCGATCTGCCCATAATCCAGTACCCAAACTCATAGCCAGGGATTCTTGGCGGGGGGGGGGGGGGGGGGGGGGGGGGGGGGGGGGTGCTAATCTAGGAAAAGCGGACCAACGTGGGATGAATTTGTTTTTTATTGAGAAACCACTAGTCAAAATTCGGTAGAAAAAGCAAGTTAATATACTACGGAAATCACTAAACTGTTACCACCCAGGGTAGAAACGATCGATCGCAGTTGGGAAAACGATCAACCGCTTTTTAAAAACGATCGATCGAAATGATCACATGACTTGCATTTCTTTTGTTTGCCGTAGACATGTACAAAACATGAACATTTCGATCAATCGAAATGGTCACGTGAGTTAACCGAAATCAAAAAACCATCGATCGTTTTCCCAACTGCGATCGATCGTTTGTACCCCGGGTGGTAACAGTTTAGTGATTTCCGTAGTAAGTACATTTTTTAGTGTGTACAAATGTGGACCTTTTTGTTGCGTGTGGGGAGATAGCTTTTAGACACCGAGCTATTACCATTGAACTCCCCTGCCTCCCCCTCCTCCCCCCACCCGGGGTACGGGCCTGCTTCATTTACCCTGTAACACACTTTATTATATTATGTGTTGAATTCCGTTGTCATATTTTCTGTTCACATGAATATCATACTCCACTATATTAACACAAAGTGCAAAGGGGGCACAAGGCGTCGGGGCATCGTAACGATAGAGGGGGAGGGTGTTGTGTAAAGATTACCTCGGCCCATCTCCAGACTCTCCCGACACGTGACTCATCGTTCCGAACTCGCGACATGTGGGCCCCCTAGGAAGCATAGTGTGTAATACGCTACTAATGAGAAACGTAAAAATAATAGTTGTCAGGCAAGTTGTGTTGGATATACTTTGTCAGCACTGAACGGACATATTCTCCTTCGTCAGTGTTATTGGAATAAACTGGATCTGGTAGATCGCGGTGCCTTTGAACTTGGGCTTCCAATTCCCCTGCATCAACACTCATCCCTCTACTTTCACAGTAATTGTGCAGCACAAAGCAACTGTAGACGAGCACTGGTATCATCTCCAGTTTGTGGTCAACCGGTCGTGTTAAGAACCTCCAGCGAGCTTTGAGCCTGCCATAAGCGCATTCTATCTGATTTCGCGCGGAGCGGAGCAAATTATTGAAGATAACCTCTCCGTTTGTTGTACACGACTGATATTCTTTCATGCAGAATGGAGTCAAAGGATAAGCAGGATCGCCAATTAAATAGTTGGGAACACCGTCATAGCCAGGCAGCATAGTGATATACGTTTGTGGTAGCTGTCCATTTAACATTTTCGCATTAATGGAAGAATTTGCGAAAACTTTGGCATCGTGCACTGACCCGGGCCATCTACATTCAACATCCATGAAGTACCCTTTACTATCGCATATCGCCTGGATATTCAGTGAAAAGAACTGCTTGTAACAAAAATAATCTTGAGAACCCAGGTGTGGTCTTTTTATAGGTACGTGAGTCCCATCAATGCAACCAAATGCCTGTGACATACCAAATTTAATGTCAAATTCGGAAACTTTTTGGCGTATTTCGTCATTGTTTCTAGGGAGGTGCAAATACTTTGGACCCAATTTGGTACTGATGACCATACACACAGAGTGAATGTGTTTCGATGCTGTGCACTGATGAATGCCAAAAGTATTAGCGGTCATCCATAGACTTCCTGTATCCTTCAAGTAGTACAGAGTTATTGCTAACTTTTTTCAACACTGACAAAGCGACAATTAGGGGAATCTGGGTCAGGTGTTATAAATGGACGGAGTTCGTCAGCAAGCTCATAAAAACACTCTTTCGACATTCGGAAACTCTTCTTCCAACACCCCCCAGTCTCACGTTGACCATGGTACCATGGTTTTTCACTGTCAACCATGGTTTACCATGGTCGACCGTGCTTAAACCATGGTGACTTACTGTGGTGAACTTTTTGTATAGACCATGGTCCACAGTTGACCATGGTCAAAGTTATGAATTCCTTGATTTAAAAAAAAATGTTTTATTGGCATGAAAACATCTCTATCAATTTAGTATACAAACTTTAAAACTTTGTTTAGCATTTTTTTCTGTTTTTGAGTGTTTAAATTTATGACTTCAGAGATCATGGTCCACCATGGTAGACCATGGTAAAGAATCACCAAATCATATTTACAAAAAATGATACTTCACATGTTTATATCATTTACTTGCACTGCCTACAATTTAGTAAGCGACTTTTTGAAAGGACACTGTTATTTTTTTTAAGATTCCCAGTGTTGACTTAGAGAACATGGTCTAACCATGATAGACCATGGTGAACACTCCCCCTGTCATATTTACAAAAAACAGAATTAACTTTTCAACGGTTTAAAAAGTCAGTGCCTACAATCGTTAAGGGCGCTCACTAATAGGTATTTTAATTTTAATTTTAATTGAGTTTTGTCGAAGTATAGTCGAAAGACTATACTTTGTATTTATTTTGTATTTAAGCTTATTATAGCGAATTTCATATGACTTTAGTGAAACAAATCGCAAAATGATTCACAAATTCTGAATAAAACCTACAGGAATAATTTACAATGCAACCAGAGTAAATGTAGAGTTTGTATGACTGTTATAGTGAAACCAATAGGTGAAATGATTAGCGGCGAATAGTCCCTGAGATCATGGAAGGTTGATAAGACTATCGACATGAGGCGAGTTTTGTCGAAGTTTTAGTACATACCACAAAGAAACAAGCAAAAAGCGAAATCTGAATGATCAAATGCAGATTTCTACGGCTAATTCAGACAACTGGACAGCAGACTCATTTTAAAATATGCAGGATACAGAATGAGATGAGCCCCGGACTATAAAATATTCCCTTCGATTTTGTCACATCAGCTCGTGTGGAATGTGAATGCGAAATGTGAGCCCGTCTCACCATCTGATTAAACAAGAAGAGATCGCACGGAACAGCCTTAAGCAAAAAGTTCTGCCATTAATTATAGGTGTGTGTGTGTACTTACTTTCGGGTTTCCATTGAATATCAGCAAAAATCCCCATTGGCTTAATAGGTACAGGAACTATAACGGATGGAAGTTCGAGACGTCTTTCCGCTACTCCCGACATTTCGTTAGCTATGCCGCCAAGCCTCTGACTCTGCTGACTGGCTGACCCCAATATAGCGCAGGCTCATGCGACCGTTTACATCGATTTGAATCAGCTGAAGAAGTGGATGGCAGATCGAGCTGAACTGTTCTCTTTTATTTAATCTTCACTATGGTTTTATTTAAGCTCAATTCAAACAGCCATTCATAGTAACAGTTCACAGTAGTAGAGGAAGTTTTGGCGCGATCGAAGTCGAATGTAATTGCACAATGGTCAAGGAAGGTTCATCGTTCGATTACGCACGGGTACGTATGACCACTGAACATGTCATATGCGAGTTTCTTAGTTTACCTAGGGCATTGTTAGAGAAATGGGAATTCTCTCTGATTGTTCTTTTCATTTCCCTAGTTTTCTTTAACGTATTGGGCAATATGCCGTTAATAATTCCCTTCAATTTTGTCCAGCTCGTGTGGAATGTGAATGCGAAATGTGAACCCTTCACACGATCTGATAAACAAGGAGAGATCGCACGGAATAACTCAAACAAGAAGTTATGTCATTGTTTATGTGTGTGTACTTTCTAAGTTTCCTTAGATATGGTTAGATCTCAAATTGAATAAAAGATTAAGGGCTGTGTTTGAACCCATGGCAGTTTGTCAAATTAAGCATGTAACACAATGTTTCTGTGCACAATGTTTATGTTACTACGGAACTTAATACGGCTCTTGATTCAGACTTTGTTTTACTGACAGAGTGCACTGAAAAAGGACCTGTTGCTGATAGATTGTGAAATGCCTTAGTTAATACATGTACCATCAGAGATGTGCTGATATTGTTATAGTATAGAAGGCTCAGTGAAGGATTGGTCTGGATTGGAGTTAAGATCCTTAACTGTATGCTACACAGTAAGCAATCCATTTTGATAAATTTTACATGTTTGCTATGAATGACTGCACAGAGATACAAATTTTATCTTCGAGTGTTGAAATTTTATTATTTGAGCCCCCGGAACATGAGATAAATTTTCAACACAAGAAGGTAAAAGTTGTAACTCCAAGTGGTCAAGTAATGTTCTGTTTATTATTAGACATCAATGAAATACCAAATTCGCTTGAAAATCAAGCATCGAGCATTAGGCAAGTGTGTGATTTTCACATGTGAAATAACAAGTTTTTTTCACATGTGAAGATATCAAGTGCTCGCGCGGGGGATCACCCGGTATTTCATTTGTGTTTACTCCTTTTGGTTTCTATTTTGTTATAATTTTGTTTAGAACAAAGCATTGAGAAGTGTGCTTCACATGTGAAATAACATCATAAAAAATGTTCTTTTGCCATCATTTTGCCCCAAACAGTGGAAACATTGTGCTCTATTGAGTTGACAGAGGCAGAAAAGTATCATAAATATTTTTAGGGGGGAGGAAAAGTTTTACAATTTTGACACACTTGTCTGACTTATGGAAAAATGTGTGGTTCCAAAAAATATCCATACCCCCACGGAAGTGTGTTGAAAAGTGTGTTTACAACCTCCTAACAGGATGTTCAGCACATGCAAATGTTGAGGAATGACCTTTCAGTTTTTGTATCTAATAACACTATCAATTAAAAATAATATTGTTAAAAGAAGCCAACTCTTATTGTTCTTTTTTATAGATGCTTCTCCAGCCAAAAACAATGAAAGGGAAAGACTCAAGCCTTCCTATAATATGGACTTGTGTATTCAGCAAAGTTTGAAAATTTACAGTTGTACAGGAATAATGAAATCCATATTTTGTATGGAAGTTGATTTCTCCCCGTGCCGTCAGGTTAGTAAACTCACCCTTGAGTTAAATCTCATTCTTCTGTGTGTCTGGCATGAACGCTTCTTTACGAAAGGACATTGAATTTAATGTATGTATGATGTTTGTATGTGCGAATGTAATTTATGATATTTATATTTCTTCCTTCCTTTAAATCATTGAAGTCGGAAAGTTGCATCTCTTGAGCTCGATTTACAGGGCCAGGAAAAGTCAGACACACTGTTGGGATAAAAATGGCTGAGGGCAAAGTCCCAAAGCCTCTTTAATCTGAATCACACAACAGTTACAATCACTTTCTGTAAATAGCTTTACAAGGCCCTGCAAAGGTGAGGGCGTCCAAACGCCAGGGCGTCCAACTAAAACTATCTACTTAATTACCTAACAGTGGCACGGCAAGGGGAGGAGGCGGGGCAAGGAAGAAAACGTGGCTTCGCTTCCAAAGCTATGACTGAATCCTTGCTACGCCCCCAATTCTCTTATAGGGGGGGGGGCTCAATTAATTAGACGCCCTAGGCCTACTGTTACATAATAGGTGACACGTGAAGTGTCAAGTTCAATCAAGGGCAATTGATATATGACACTAAACCGGAAGGAAAAAAATATAAAAATCCTATTCGCGGTTGCAAATATTTTATTTATATTTTCTTCCTTCCTTTAAATCATTGAAGTCGGAAAGTTGCATCTCTTGAGCTCGATTTACAGGGCCAGGAAAAGTCAGACACACTGTTGGGATAAAAATGGCTGAGGGCAAAGTCCCAAAGCCTCTTTAATCTGAATCACACAACAGTTACAATCACTTTCTGTAAATAGCTTTACAAGGCCCTGCAAAGATGAGGGCATCCAAACGCCAAAAGCAGCACAATCTTCGATTTCGCTGCAGCCCCACCCCAAGAAATGCAACGGACCGACAACCTTAAAAAACTGCGAACGTGTATCAGTCCTAACTTCAAGTAAACAAAGGGAAATAGGTCACAAGAGTCTAGCTGCTGCCTCTTGCTGTTCAGCTAGATATTCGCATAAACCAGAGGCGTAACTAACAGAAATATCTACGAGCAAACAGGAAAGGTCAGAAATAATCTAGCTGCTGCCACTTGCTAATCAGCTAGAGATTCTGCCATAATAGCTACACGTTAAGTATGTCCAACTGCTGCCTCTTGCTATTCAGCTGGATCATGCCCAACATATATTCTTTAAGTGAAAATAACATTGATTACAACATGTCTAGCTGCTGCCTCTTGCTATTCAGCTAGAGCATGTCTGAAAATGCGAGACTGTTACTATGAAGACAAGGAAGAAAGGCGAATGTATTTCTGAAATGCATTCGATCGCCATCTCCCTAAAGCCCTAATATGGGCATCTGACATACCCTTTTCTGCGGCATGAGAGGCGGCACCGATGCGAAAACTATGTCCCTTGTAACGACTAGGGTCCAAACCGGAAAATCGAATGGCCAGAGATAACTGATCTGTAAAGGTGGACCTAGAGATAGGCGAACCGTCGATGTTTGTAAACAACGCAGCCGGGTGAGTCACCCCTTAGTGCAAGGTACTTTAGCACTAATTGTACAGGGCAGCATTGGTCATTTGGATGAATCTCAATAGAAAAAGGGGGTTGGCCATAATTGTGTTTATAATCGAAAAAGTTACCTTCAGACAAACCCCACCACCGCGTACGCGACCTTGCTTCGAAACCTGATGAAACTGTAGTGGAGGACTAGACTTTTTGGAGGTACCGCATGTCATCTCGCCCACGCGCAGAAAAGCGAAAAAGGCTTATGCACACATTGCTTGGAAACGAACAATTTGATAATTACTTGACGAAAAAACTCTGTGCCGCTGCGATGACCTTATGCAAAATAGGCATTGTTATAGGCAAACGATGATCAAGTCTAGAACCCAATTTGGAATATCCCTTGAGCATCTGAATAACAACGGAGACTTTTGTAGGGTCCGTGAGTCCCGACAGCCGATGGATGTATCCTAATGCTGACACATAAGTGTTGACCGTCGAAGAAGCGTATGACTTGTCGTACAAATATGCTATGAACAAGGACAACATTGGAGCCGAGATTGGTAATTGGACATCTGACCGTTGGAAAATAGAATGCATAAATTGCAAGAAAAGGGACCAAGCTCTTTTGTAAGATGGTACAGACGACGGTTGTAAACTTGAACGCAAAAGATTTGTCACGGCGGGTGCCAGCTCTCGGGCCGCAGGAAAAGGGGTATGTTGGTGGGTTGGTGATCCATGCTCGGAGGCGCCAGTTGTCTGAAGGCCTGCACCTATCAACGCTGACTGTGCCGTTGCTACTGCTGCCTCCACTACCTGTTGGCTTGCTTCAGTTGGCGTACTGGTGGGTGGTAGGACCCCAGGAAGTGCGGGAGTGGAGGGGGCAAGACGGGCAACAACAACATCAGCTACCCGCTCCACCAGCTGAGTAAGGGCTTCACTGGAAAGACCAGAGACAGAAGGCTGGACGGGAATGGGTTGAGGTGCAGGAACCGAAGCTTGGAGTTGAGGTGGAATGGTATTACGTCTAGGACGCTTGGGTGCTGGAGTCACTGAAGGACGACTAGCTGTCTGGTGAGCTATCCTTGCAGAGCGCTTGGGTGCCATCCTGGTACTGCAAAAGAGAAGTTCTGGCAGAGGAGATGTACTAGTTACAGTTTTCAATTAACTGTTTAAGCTGCCAGCTCAAACATCACCTCGTATGGTAAGATTACCATTTTAAAACTGCCTGGTTGAGCACAGTGAAAGGTAACGCTGAAAACCTCCTGGTATAAAATTGCTAAGAATACCGGCTTAAAACCGCCTGGTATGAGATTGCTAACAATACCAGCTTAAAACCATCTGGTATGAGATTGCTAACAATACTGGCTTAAAACCGCCTGGTATGAAATTACTAACCACACCGGCAAAGAACCGCCTGGTATGAAATTGCTAAGAATACCGGCTTAAAACCGCCTGGTATGAGAGTGCTAACAATACCGGCTTAAAACCGCCTGGTATGAAATTAATTGCGCTATCAAGGAGGTACCGATGATGGCGTTCCGTAGGCCTAAGAACCTACAGGATTACCTAGTGCGAGCGAAACTTCGTCCTATGGAAAGGTCTGGTACTAGAGGCACGATAAACTGCACGGACCGCCGTTGTCAAGTGTGTAAATATACGAACTCTCTAGACACTTTTACTAGCTCTGTTACTAAGAAATCGTATTCTATCAACTACTCTCTGGGTTGTAATACTAAAAATGTTATATATCTTATAACCTGTAAGACATGCGGACTACAGTACGTAGGTTCTACTAGTACCAAATTTCGTTTGCGGTTTAACAACCATAAAAGTCGCATCAATACACATAACAATAAGAGTGCTAGCAAGCAGGAAGAAGATGATTGGATCTACAAGCATTTCAACTCTGAAGGACACAACGGAATGCAGGATGTTAGTGTTCAACTGATAGATCGAGTTAATAGATCGGAGGACCTCCTAAACAAGGAAGGAGAGTGGGCGTACAAACTGAAGACAATAAGACCCCACGGACTAAACGAGAGTGACTTTTTTTCAGCCAGAACCGTCAGAGACGTAATCGTTGATTTATCTCCTAGTTGTAAAGTTCTTTTTATTTATCAAGGAGTCTATTCTCTAGCGCGCGCATATCGGTTTGTATGTAAATATTTTATAATTTTAAGCGCACGCGACTTGTTTTATGTCGTGTATAACGGTTTGATCTTCATTCACCCTGATGAAGATCTTTTTACAAGATCGAAATATAGGTGATCAGCAAAAAACATTGTTTATTCTTCTTTTGTGACAGTATATATTTTCCTATGAAGATAATGTTTTAGCTATGTGATGCTTGTGAAAAGTTTATATATATATATATATATATATATATATATATATATATATATATATATATATATATATATATATATATATATATATATATATATTTATATTATTATTATTATCGTTTTTTTATTGATATAATTCTTTTATAAATGTGATTTTTTAACCGTATTATTTTTTGTAAAGATATAATTCTTTTATAAATTTTATTTTTTAACAGTATTTTTATTGGTTTTATAAATGTTAATTATTGTACCAACTAAAGTGATAATTATAATATTTTTGTGTTGTTGTTTGATTGAATTATTTATAAGAAAAAAGTTGGTGAACACTACTGGGCTCAAAGTTTGTTTACAGCCTTCAAAATTGCACCTCTATAGCTTCTGAACAGCAAATACTGTCCCACACGATTCAAATGGACGCCATCGCGCCTGTATAAATCTTTTGCTGGGTGATTAAAGTGCTGGTGAGACCAGCAAAAAACCCTGGGATACTGACCAAAGACGACCTCTAAGTATTGCCTTAGAACAGCAGCACGCCTTGCAAACCGCATAGCATGCGAGTAAGAAATTCCCCTAGGAATAACATGGCATACTCCGATAAGTTGTACGGGGAAATTCTGGAGTAAGTCGCTCACAAGATCATCAATAGCTGACCCAACGACCTCAGGGGACAAACGAGTGAGCTCATTCGTCCCAACCTCTAATAAAATAATATCGGGGGAGTGCTCGTGGACAACTTGAAGACCGGAGGCCTGAATTTGAGCAGCAGTCCAGCCGCCTATTCCAAACATAGAAACCGAGGCCGTCCCTCGAAGGTGAAAGTCAATGGAAGCACGATTATCAAAATGGGATTCTAAATCGCGTTTAAGCCATTTAACAAAGGAATGGCCAAGAATTAAGACCTTGGGAGCCATACTTTAAGCTTCGACTAGATAAGAAACAAAATGAAGCGAAGCACGTATAAAACTTAACGTGGGTAGCGATCAGACAACAAGAAAGTCAGACAAAAGGGGTAGAGAAGGAAGTATTAATGCCAGAAAGGGGAAATCTCGAACCCCTACAGTAATAATAGTGAAAATAATGAGTGGATTCTTACCTAAGCAAGGGAAGAAAACGTGGCTTCGCTTCCAAAGCTATGACTGAATCCTTGCTACGCCCCCAATTCTCTTATAGGGGGGGCTCAATTAATTAGACGCCCTAGGCCTACTGTTACATAATAGGTGACACGTGAAGTGTCAAGTTCAATCAAGGGCAATTGATATATGACACTAAACCGGAAGGAAAAATATAAAAATCCTATTCGCGTTATACCGTGCCTAAAATAGGAATAAAAAACGTCCATTTTCTGTTCTTACTCTCGTGAGCAAGGTACCAGAGCAATACATTATGTCCATTAACTTGACATTATTGCCACAAGGTCAATTGGATTAATCAATAGTACTGCATAGATAGCAAACAGCACAGCAAGGCACCAGCGTAGCAAGGTAACAGCATAGCACGGTAATAACATAATAAGGTAACAGCGTAGCAAGGTAACAGCGTAGCAAGGTAATAACATAATAAGGTAACAGCGTAGCAAGGTAACAGCGTAGCAAGGTAATAACATAATAAGGTAACAGCGTAGCAAAGGTAACAGCGTAGCAAGGTAATAACATAATAAGGTAACAGCGTAGCAAAGGTAACAGCGTAGCAAGGTAACAGCGTAGCAAGGTAATAACATAATAAGGTAACAGCGTAGCAAGGTAATAACACAATAAGGTAACAGCGTAGCAAGGTAATAACATAATAAGGTAACAGCGTAGCAAGGTAATAACATAATAAGGTAATAGCATGAATAAGGTAATAGCATAATAAGGTAATAAGCATAATAAGGTAATAGCATGAATAAGTAATAGCATGAATAAGATAATAGCATAATAAGGTAATAGCATAATAAGGTAATAGCATAATAAGGTAATAGCATAATAAGGTAATAGCATGAATAAGGTAATAGCATGAATAGGTAATAGCATAATAAGGTAATAGCATAATAAGGTAATAGCATAATAAGGTAATAGCATGAATAAGGTAATAGCATGAATAAGGTAATAGCATAATAAGGTAATAGCATAATAAGGTAATAGCCCTAATAAGGTAATAGCATGAATAAGGTAATAGCATAATAAGGTAACAGCGTAGCAAGGTAATAACATAATAAGGTAACAGCGTAGCAAGGTAATAACATAATAAGGTAATAGCATGAATAAGGTAATAGCATAATAAGGTAATAGCATAATAAGGTAATAGCATGAATAAGGTAATAGCATGATTAACGTAATAGCATAATAAGGTAATAGCATAATAAGGTAATAGCATAATAAGGTAATAGCATAATAAGGTAATAGCATGAATAAGGTGATAGCATAATAAGGTAATTGCATAATAAGGTAATAGCATAATAAGGTAATAGCATAATAAGGTAATAGCATGAATAAGGTAATAGCATGAATAAGGTAATAGCATGAATAAGGTAATAGCATAATAAGGTAATAGCATAATAAGGTAATAGCATGAATAAGGTAATAGCATAATAAGGTAATAGCATAATAAGGTAACAGCGTAGCAAGGTAACAGCGTAACAAGGTAACAGCGTAACAAGGTAACAGCGTAGCAAGGTAACAGCGTAGCAAGGTAATAACATAATAAGGTAATAGCATGAATAAGGTAATAGCATAATAAGGTATAGCATAATAAGGTAATAGCATGAATAAGGTAATAGCATGAATAAGGTAATAGCATAATAAGGTAATAGCATAATAAGGTAATAGCATGAATAAGGTAATAGCATGAATAAGGTAATAGCGTAATAAGGTAATAGCATGAATAAGGTTAATAGCATATTAAGGTAATAGCATAATAAGGTAATAGCATGAATAAGGTAATAGCATAATAAGGTAATAGCATGAATAAGGTAATAGCATGAATAAGGTAATAGCATAATAAGGTAATAGCATAATAAGGTAATAGCATGAATAAGGTAATAGCATAATAAGGTAATAGCGTAATAAGGTAATAGCATAATAAGGTAATAGCATGAATAAGGTAATAGCATAATAAGGTAATAGCATAATAAGGTAACAGCGTAGCAAGGTAACAGCGTAACAAGGTAACAGCGTAACAAGGTAACAGCGTAGCAAGGTAATAACATAATAAGGTAATAGCATGAATAAGGTAATAGCATAATAAGGTAATAGCATAATAAGGTAATAGCATAATAAGGTAATAGCATGAATAAGGTAATAGCATGAATAAGGTAATAGCATAATAAGGTAATAGCATAATAAGGTAATAGCATAATAAGGTAATAGCATGAATAAGGTAATAGCATGAATAAGGTAATAGCGTAATAAGGTAATAGCATGAATAAGGTTAATAGCATATTAAGGTAATAGCATGAATAAGGTAATAGCATGAATAAGGTAATAGCATGAATAAGGTAATAGCATGAATAAGGTAATAGCATGAATAAGGTAATAGCATAATAAGGTAATAGCATGAATAAGGTAATAGCATGAATAAGGTAATAGCGTAATAAGGTAATAGCGTAATAAGGCAATAGCATAATAAGGTAATAGCATAATAAGGTAATAGCATGAATAAGGTAATAGCGTAATAAAGTAATAGCGTAATAAGGTAATAGCATAATAAGGTAATAGCATAATAAGGTAATAGCATAATAAGGTAATAGCATGAATAAGGTAATAGCATGAATAAGGTAATAGCATGAATAAGGTAATAGCATGAATAAGGTAATAGCATAATAAGGTATAGCATGAATAAGGTAATAGCATGAATAAGGTAATAGCATGAATAAGGTAATAGCATGAATAAGGTAATAGCGTAATAAGGTAATAGCATGAATAAGGTAATAGCATAATAAGGTAATAGCGTAATAAGGTAATAGCATAATAAGGCAATAGCATAATAAGGTAATAGTGAATAAGGTAATAGCATGAATAAGGTAATAGCATAATAAGGTAATAGCATAATAAGGTAATAGCATGAATAAGGTAATAGCATGAATAAGGTAATAGCATGAATAAGGTAATAGCGTAATAAGGTAATAGCATAATAAGGCAATAGCATAATAAGGTAATAGCGTAATAAGGTAATAGCATGAATAAGGTAATAGCATCAAAATCAAACTATCACGCTTTTCGTGTTTTCTTTACTTTGCAAATTTAAGAAATTCCCGCAACAACCCCTGTATAAAGTCAAATAGTACTTACGAGTGAAAATGTCGACTTCAGCTGTTTTCACTTCGAATTAATATTGACGTTGCATGGTTTTACTAAAATAACCGAAATATCGACAAACGACACGCGAGCCCTGCGAAATCGCGACACGGTCGGTTTTAAAACGCAGACTCTGCCCCTTCAGTTGTCGTGTAGACCAGTTCATCACAGGAATGCGCCTTCAGTTAGAAAGAGTAATGGGTCAGATTTTAGCTGGCTATTGCAAGGGGAAGATTGCGGGGATGCAATAATTAATTTCAGTGGTGACTGTTGCCTCATCCATTACCTTAATTACTTTTGTCTGTTTTATGGGTAAATAGAGGCGTGGAGATAAGAGTGTTATTTTCGAGAGACAAGAAGGATACTCTTACAGGTACGAAGTAAAACACTCATTTCTTATTAAAAAAATACAGATAATTTTAAAATACTATATTGAGCAAATAAAAGAGGTTTGAAGACACGATGACGATATTTTGCAGTACTTTTTTATTGCTATCTTTAAACAATTAAGGAAATACCAATTTTCGTAAGCCATGATAATGTCATCCCCTAATTGCAAGGACAGCCTTAAATTAAAAGTCTAGTCGCCAGAGGGGTTCACGTGCACCCCCCGGAACTAGTAACGAGACATACTTTTTGAAACCCTTAGGATATCAAACAACTGGTTTTAGATGTCCCACGCCCAAAAAGTGTCCCACGGCCACTTTTTGGGCCGATTTTTGTTTTTAATTATATTCTTTTGTTATTTAATGAGATTCAATGAGGCAATTTTATAGACTGTAGCACTGTTCAGAAAAGCATTCCAGTCTTACCACTTATGCTATTATAGTGTCATTGATAGACTGAACACATATTAGGAAATACAAAACGATAAGCGTATGTGACGGGAAAAGGCTGAGACAGCAATTTAACTAGTCTACATGTGATCAGGGTATTCCCAAGATCGTAAAAGTATAGTTTTAGAATCTAAAGAGCTTTTTTGTACAGTGCTGCAATCTATAAAATGGGCTCATTGAATCTCATTAAATAACAAAAGAATATAATTACCAAACAAAAACCGGCCCAAAAAGTGGCCGTGGGACACTTTTTCGGGCTGGGGACACCTCAAACCAGATTCTAGACATCCTAAGGGTTCTAAAAATATATGTCCCCATAAATGTTCCGGGGGGTGCACGTGAACCCCCTCTGGCGACTAGACTATAAGTGGTACAGCTGACATCATCGTTTTCATTTTTATCCGGATTCGCCCCGTCAACACTAACACGATATGCATACGGTTTCGTTTTTATTCACTTCGAGAGCGTTTTTCAAACTTATACGGATTCGATGAAAACGATCAGCGTGATAACGTGGAAGGAAGGCCTAAACTTATTAAAGTATGCGGATTCAAACGAAAATGCGTTAGTGTGGAAGACGGCCCCGTACACACTACACCGTTTTCAAACGAAAACGGATACTTTTTGCTCCGGATACGGCTATCGTCCACACTAAAACGCCGAGAACGATCACCGAAAACGGCGAAAACAATAAGAAAACGATAAATGTGGACGCGAATCTTTTTGAAAACGGAGCAGAAGAATTGACGGCTTTTCGCGCTGATATTTTTGACACGTCATCCATATTTCCACTGATAATCTTGTGCTTAGTCCCTCAATTAAACAGGCTCTTAAAGCTTTCCGAATTTTTAGCCATGTTTTTAGCGAGTTTAGACACGAAAATATTCATTCAGCAAACAAATCCTCCCGTTTTGGCAAATTTGTTCAGTAAAAATCTCAAGCAGAATATCCGAAATAGCGTCGTAATCACGAATAAAGCTCGAGCTCGTATTCCGTAAAAAGTCGGTTATAAATTCGGTTTTCGAAAATTTTACCAATAAGGAGAAAATTTCGGGAAAACGACCCGCTCTTTTTTTATCACATACATACATACATAACTTTATTTAAATTCGAATTTCAGAGTAGCTTGTAAAGAAGCTAATATCTCCGAGTATAACATGTAAACGATCACATAAAAACGATCACATAACAGACGATAATATTATATAGATGCTATAAAGATAATGCAGTCAGTCATTTAAAGAGAAAATTCTTGAAGCTTGAGCATAGACTTAAAAGTTGAAAACGTGTGTTCGCCTCTCAAGCGTTCCGGTAGGGAGTTCCAAATTTATGCAGCAAATATTTAAAAGAGTGTAGCCCATACGTTGTAGTGATAGGCTTAGGAAGTCTGAGTACGTTGCTGCCCCTAAGAGAATAGTTTGTTTTGCGGGTAGCAAACAGGTCTTTCATATATTGAGGGTATCTGTGATTGTGAAGACATTTAAAAATAGTAAGCATCATGTTCTGAATTCTTTGATTAAAAAGCGAGACGGTTCCAGATTTGTCCAACAGTTCGTGATAGGAACATTTATAATTGTTGAAAATAAGTCTTAAGGTCCGCTTGTTGAGTGATTCCAGCTTCTCTAAGTTTCTCATTCCACAGAAGTGCCAGACACTTTAGCAGTAATTAAAATGAGGGAGGATAAAAGCCTTATACAATTTTAGCAGTGTGGCATTATTAATGAGCTTGTATGTAAACCAGTGGCTCTCGCTGATAGAACCACCGTGTTTAAATAAATAAAAACTCTAACTCTACCTGCTCTACAGCACAGCATTACGTCGTTCATGCCTGCACACACGCGACCCTTTTTAGCGCGCTTCGCGCGTACACAGGTATCCCGCTGCACCCAATCATAAACCCTCAATGCGTTCAGCGCTGAACGCCGGCGCTTCGCGCGGGTCGTTCGGGAATAAACGCATTTCATCAAGCCTAAGAGAAAAGGTTGATGAACATTTCATGTTTCATAGGCGGCGCAGGACCATATTTTGATAAGCTATTGTGCAAGCTTACTTTTGATAATACAAAGGAAAAACGCCACTATTCATTTCACGTAAAAAACGACGACTCACTCTGTTATTAACACAATAGTCCAGTCTCGAATTCTCTAATCTACCGCTGAATAGGCGCGCATCAACGGCGCATACAACCTCGTCCCAGGGTCTTCTCGGCCGTTTTTCAAAATGGCGGTTGACTCCAAAATACCCTGGGGGAGGCTGAGTCACATGACCGTTTCGAACAAAGGACAAACCTTTAAAAGCCAAAATACACCTCTACGTTAGGTGGCCTTGAAAAGAAGACGCAAGTATTAGTGGGTGCATGGGCGCTAACATCTACTTCAAACAGAAAAAGCTGAGAATGTGTCAAAATTCTTCACAGTATGTCTCAGCACATTTGCCAGTCTCGAAAGGCCCGTTTTTGCTACAATTTTTGTCGCGCGAATCGCGTCAATTTTTCTCGCACGTAGGCGTCAACTCAAAATCACTAATGTCAGTAATGTAAGCAACTCAGTGTGACCTGCCGCGGTTTTTCACGTGGAGATTTCAAACATGTTCGAAACTCTTTGAAAATTGATGCGATTTGAAGAAAAGAGACCATAGAAATCTCACACCAGATTTGCATCTCGTTTACATAAGAGAGTTAAAATTGCAACTCGTAACAATTCAGTGTAATCTGGCCTCGGCCTTTAGTCTTGGCATCCCGAGCGTCATTCGTCAGCTAGCAGACCTCATTCAATGTCCAGATGACAAACTCATACAATTCGAATATGATTTCGAGGGGTGAGTGACTCAGCTCTCAACCCAACGCGTCTTACACCATCAAATTATAACTTTCGCTTCGTGGAAGTATTCAAGAAGCTCCACCGTTTCGTTAAAGAAACTGTGCAGCTCACGGCATCTTTTCATCATATTATGAATTGACTTGATCTTATGCGGCCGACTGTCTATAGAGCCAAACTCAGGTCGATTCTAAGTGACAAAATTTTTCATGCAATTATATTACTTATATCTTTTTACGTGACCCCCCCCCCTGATATGACTATGAAGTTTGAGCACAGCTTAAGCATGCAACCACAATTATTCTCATATCATTGAAGAATCAACTTTACGATAGTTTAATTTGAATTTGTCCGCTGTATATTTCAAATAAATGATCGTTTAGCCGATTTATGATTGACGCATATTGCATTTTTATCCTTTGCACGGTGAAGTTACAAATTGGTTAAATGTATGGCGTCTGCGGAAAAAAGTGCAGTCAACAGTGAATGCATGATTCATATCATTGAATCCACTAAAAATCCCTGAGTAGTTTCGAACTCACGACATTGATTGTTAGAAATTTGCATGCAATGAAACACAGATTTCTATAGATGTTCGTACAGGCTAGGGGATATTTGTTGACAACCCGGCATGTCGTCTCGAACCAAATCAAACTAAAAAGAACTCGAATCGGATCGAACGCGGATCGTTCGATACGGTTCGAGCTCTTTTGAGATCGAACCGGATCGAACTCTAGAATTTGGGTGAGTACGATCTCCGAACTAGATCGTACGATCTTCCTCGGAGTGTTCGATCCAGTTCGATCTAGTTATCGATGGTAATAAAACATGTCAGAATTCGGGACTACGCATATATATGCACTCTGTTCAGTGTTATCTAATCGGAAACTATTAATTATTCAGCTTTTAGTGTCTCGTAAATAGTATTTTCATTTATTGAATTGATATAAACATGAACAGAATGGTACAAAACACAATCCACTGACTGGTATTCGTCGGCTTTCGTAATGTTAGTTCCAAATCCTTGTTTCAAAAGGGCAGTTGTGGTAGCCCTTAACAACACACGTGAAGTTTACGCGTTAGTCATACTCTCAGGCAACTCTATTATAGCTTTATTTACCCTTATATTTCCCATGGCCTTATGAGCTGGGAACTGCATGCCAAACTCGCCTTAAATCTGTAAAGTTCAAAATGAACAAATGTATAAAATCCATCTTTTTTGCTTCCAGAAGAGAAAATGCATCCAAATCTTATAAGCTTTTAGAAGTTCATAACCTTGATAGCATGTTCAACATTAAAATAGTTTCTCTCATATATCAAATCAAACATTTTCCAAATGCTAGGCTGAGATAAATTATGCTAGCATAATTTGAGCATAATACTATAGTTGAGCATCGAGCATAATGCCAGCATAATGGCCATGTTTTTCTGAAAAAAAATTTAAATAGCACTGACGACTGACCAGCATAATGGCCATGTTTTTCTGAAAAAAATATTTAAATAGCACTGACGACTTCCTATATGATCGGGTGGGGTTCCAGTTTGTCTGATTTATCCTGTTCTGTTTTCAAACAAAACCAACATTTCATGCAAAATTAGTTACCCTTTCTCACTGCATACTCATTACCACATCCCACAGCTAAGTTATGGGAAGAGGGTCTGCGACTGCTGTGGAAATAGGTATGCAGCGAAGAAAGGCGCGTAGGGCGTGCCAGTCAACCGCCTAGGGGAAGGAGGGTGGGGTCGAAACATTTCATCGTCTTGTCGAGATGAGCGCGAAACTGGCACATGGCAAGACTGTGAGTCCCAGCTTTATACCAGGGCACGCAAAGCATACTAATAACCGGTTTGGCCAGTTTTAAACGAATTCCTTGCGCTTTGGCGATGCGCTCATTAGTATGCAGAATGAGAATAGTTACCCTTTCTTACTGCATACTCATTACCACATCGCAAAGCTAAGTTATAGGAAGAGGGTCTGCGACTGCACGCTCCACTATGCTATCGCCGCTCATCCCATAAACACCGTTAGACACGCAACACTTGACGTCATTCTTACCTATCTCTCCATTACTCAGATTCCCGTCCACCCGTAATGAAAAAATGGAAAAGCAGAAAAAGTGATGCTATTTGACATAAACATCAATACTAAAATTTAAGTCGAAAAGTTGAAACAACCGACGACGCCGACCCCAAAAGGATCCTGCGTCACGACAAGATGGCCACTGACAATCCAGGATCATATGTTATGATTAACCTTAACGAAGAAAGAGAGGATAATTAAACTTAAATTTACAATCTGGGGTGATTGAAATTCATGCATCTGCGCAAACCTCGGTTATTTGCCATAATGTGAAGAACGCCACACCTAATTTGCCATGCTGAGACGCTGGAATCTTACCACAGCTTCTGGAGCTCGACGTGTCTGATTTTAAAAAGGTGTTGGTGCCTTGCTCTTCCATTATAAGGCAAAATGAATCAATTCATTGCTTCGGTGACTGTGAAACAAAGGCGTCCAATCAACCAAAACATTTCTCTCTTAATTAGGTGTATGTCCTAAACTATGGCAAAAAAAAGATCTCGTGCAATTCGTTGGAAACGCTTAGCACGATCAGGGCTAGCTGGAGCGTGTAGCGGAAGAAACCAGTGAACTGCATCGCGCGCGTTAAATGACCGAGCCGCGCCGCCCCCAGCCAATAGGATTTCATATTTAACGTTTGGACTCATTTTTCATAAGTAGGGTCTTGATTCAGAATGTTTGAAGGAGCTCGAAAGTATAACTACTGAATATGAATAGCGGACAGCAAGTAAAAACCTACCTACAGGCTAAGCATTCAGTTTGTAAGGGTGTAGTTAAATGTCCAATAGTCCACTAAATAGTTCAAAAACGTATACATAGTCTCCGAAACGAACGTAAACGTTAATATACGTTCGTGGGAAAAGTAATCGTTTCATCCCACGATTATCTTTACACACAATAACCCTCATGTTCTCTGTAAATTGAACTTATCGCCATGCGCTCATAATCCATATGACGAACGTGTAACTTTCTAATTTCGGCTCGCATAGCGCTATTGAAATTCATTTCATGACGTACAAGAAATCTGCTTTGCCGTCTATCAAAGAAAATAAGGTAAAAGGCAGACAAAACAGGAGCCGAGAGATGCCAATGTTTCGGATTTTACTTTCAATTCTTCATCAGGGCGGCTACTAAAACCCGTCTATCAAAGTTAACACAGGGAACCCACAGTACAAAACATATCATCAGGATACAACAAATTCAAAGGTGCATTTAAAACACGACATTTAACAATTTAAAATCGGAAACGTCGGTCTTGACTTTTAGCAGAGGCGTAATCACGATTGCAGAAAAGGGGGTTACATACTATGTACAAATGTATGGTGCCTTTTCCAGTTTTTAAAATAAAACGCTAGGCATATGACAAAGGCAAGCCTGAGCAAAACAACAATTTATTAGCACTCTTACATTTCCAAGTACACGAATCAAATGAAACGAGCGAGTTACGAAACAATTAATCTGAACCTGAAGTATACTGCATTTTGCACTCAAACAAAATTAATGAAAATCCATCAATAAAAGTCAACAGCACAAATCCACTATTTTATGCACTAACCGATTAAAAAACAAGTCTTCAGATTTTATAGAAAAGAAACTTTAAAAATGTATGCTTAAATGCTGGCAATTAATTTCCATAGAGATTTGAAAAAATTGAAGTAGACAATGCAAAGGAATAGACCGATCCCTATATTTTGATGATAGCTCCGCCCACCACTCATAGCAAACAATAGGAAGTTTTCCCTACGAAATTCGAAATGTCCGAGCAACAAACTTGAATATCGAAGATTTTCCAATAATTATTCAGCTTTCCAAGATAAAAACATAAAACCCAAATTGCATGCAACAACTTCTAACACCTCCTTGCAATCGGTGTCTTTTCCGCGCTATATGCCAAAGATAAAATTTGGCTTGTCCGACGTAGCAACAGTAACTAGTGGTATAACAATGAATGCGGGATCTGTGAATTTGACGGCCAGCTTACCACTCTAATTTCTAACCCTACAGCATTCATATTTTGACGACTATAACAATCAATTCAACAAAATTAGCATCCTTTGTACATTTTAGTCCCATTATTGGACGGGCTCTTTTTTTTTACAATTCTCATTGCATAATTAATGTTCAGAGCAGATCGTTCGAGTAGAGAGCTATAAAATAATGAGTTCTGAATATCAATATAGGAAAATTTAAAGTTGAATTCTAAGTGCGTGGTGCAACGTTCAATTTAGAGAAAACACGTGAACCAATGAGCGTCTTGCCGCAATGACTTTACTCAATTTTGAAAAGCATCAATAAGCCGGAAAAATGACATGGAACACGTCAAGACTTTAATTATTAAAATAAAGAGTGACCTTTATTTTGAGATTTTCGCGGCATTTTTAAAACTAGATGCATATTTTTATAATTTCGTGAATGTAAATAATGACGTCACCAAGAACCGACCTGAGGGCCTGGCCGGGGAAAATACCGAAAAGTGACAAGGGCTTAACTGAGTTACGCTGAAAACGTCTTTCCGAAACAGCAACGAACCACTTCATAAAAATGCTGACAGCGACTCTAGCATAAACTCAATTGACAGCGACACCGACATGCGCCCTTTGTCTCTTGATGAGTTCGGTCGTTTTGATCCTTACGTGACTGAGTGAGTCGACTGAGATAAAAACGTGTAGATTAGGTTGCCGACACTCAATAACATTAATGATTTTTTGTTTATATGTTTTTCTTGCATCTAGCCTTCCATACCTCACATAGAAATTGTTGGTTGTTAGTGAATTTGGACGCGAAAATCCTGTTTGAGCAAAGGCAAATATTCGTTCGTACTCTTACTGACTGATGACGTACTGGCTGTTTATAGGGGAGAATATGGAAACTCCTCCAGATCCATGTTTATGGGGGAGCCGTACCAGCTAATTAACAAACTTTATGTAATGTGCAAATGGAAAGAATGCAATATTTCAAAGAATAAATGTCTGTCCATAAATAAAATGACGAAATTTTGTCCCCTGGATATCCCTCAGATAATTTACCCATGGTAAATTATCTGAGCATGTCAAGCAAAGTCTGACACTCTGATAAAAAATAAGTAGATGAGCTTGTTTTACCTCGTCAGCTAGGCAAAGCGATAAACGCCTGAGAGTAGGCCATCGACTGGAATATATAGGGGGACTCTCCGAGAGCTAGCCATAAGTAAACTTTACTAATGCTGACAGCGTTTCCCGGCCAACGAAGGGGTGGTCCCCTTGGAAATTATACAAACTCGTAAAAATACGGAACTACTAAATGGTAATGGACCCACCCCCTTCGTTGACCCGGGCTCGGAATAAATCCAAATTGGAACCATTGAGCGAGGCCCCCCTAGTCAACAAAGGAGATGGCAAAAATACTCGTAAATGTATAATAAGATTGATGGCTTAGATGCAAGAAACATGTCTAGACTAAATACACGATAGACTGCTGTAAACCTCCTTTAAATTTAATAGTATCATACTCTGAACATGCCGTGTTGAATTCTGGAGCGTAATAGCTTCTCAGCACACACTATACATGACACACAGCTCGTTGTTATTATTTACCCGATATCACGCCGAACACATTCATAACAATAATAATTTATTGACTTCTAGTGTGCGAGTTACTTAAATATACTCACTCTAATGTAATAAACATAATTACACGAATTACTGCTTTCCGGTAGCGCTATGCAAATGATGACTGCATGCAAAAGCTTGTAGCTGCATAATAAATACCCACCTTAAAACTAAAGCTTTATACCTAGCTGTATATCAGTACAATCTCAAATATTAAATGCATACTCTTTCAAAATCTCTTAAAATGTCTCCGTATTCTTGTCTCAGGCTCCCTGCAGAGCCGTCACTTCGTATTTATCTCTCAGCTCCCCGAGCTATCACTTCGTATTTATCTCTCAGCTCCCCGAGCTATCACTTCGTATTTATCTCTCAGCTCCCCGAGCCGTTACTTCGCATTTATCTCTCAGCTCCCCGAGCCGTTATTCCGTATTTATCTCTCAGCTCCCCGAGCTGTTATTCCGTATTCATCTCTCAGCTCCCTGAGCTGTTACTTCGTATTTATCTCTCAACTCCCCGAGCTGTTATTCCGTATTTATCCGTCTACGGTAGAAACTCATACATAAATTTCAAAAAATTGACAGCCATTGATAGTTACACACACGAGAAACGCAAATAAAGTCGAGAAAAAGGTCAAAAAGGAGCAGTTTACCTCGTCTACGACTTCAGCTGGCGCTAGTAACTGGTTCGAAGAATGCCTGGGTGGTAGGGGCGGTTGACTGGCAAAACCCCAAGAGAAACATTTCATCGTCTTGTCGAGATGAGCGCGAAACTGGCACAGGGCACGCAAAGCATTACTAATAACCGGTTTGGCCAGTTTAAACGAATTCCTTGCGCTTTGGCGATGCGCTCATTAGTATGCAGAATGAGAATAGTGAGTGCAGTCTGTTTTGATCATTTTAAGAAAGGATTTTATGTTTTAAACTGTTTAAAGGCTTGGCTGCCAATATTGGAGGCCTGGTATCCTGATTGCCAAAGTTTTTTTTAATAAAACGGCATGGGAAAGTGCGTCGAAAAAAATAACACGAGTATATTTTTTTTCTAGCATAATTTTGAGCATAATGTTATGTTTTTGGAGCAATGCTCAAAAGCATAATGCTCGAATTTTCGAGCATAATTTATCTGACCCTACCAACTGCCCTCCATAACTTGATTGTCCCGGCCTCAGAAATACATAAATATTATACCCGATATGCCTCTAAAGGAAATTTATACAGACCAGCTTCCAGAACAAACAATGGACTCACGCTTTCAAGCAATTGCAAGTAGAATCTGGGAGATGGTCCCTTACAACATTAAGATTATGCCATTTAAAGGCCCATCACCAACCAGGAGCCTTTGCGCCCCTTTTTCTTTTGTTTTCAAATTGATCCATTGTTTTCCGGGTGCTCTGATTGGCTAAGAGTCCGCAAAGGCTCTCGGTTGGTGGTGGGCCTTTAAATTTTTTGTTTCTCATTATAAAAAGCACCTCCTTCACAGCCAAAATTATTAATTTCTTTTTTTTTCGTTACACAAATAATGAATACTGATATAAAGTAAACAAATGACAAATATGCCAAAAAAAAACTACACTGTAAACATTTTTTTATTATTTCTATGTAGGTAAGCTTATGTAATTGTAATTAGTCTCTCTATTTTCAGTGGTAGTGACCATCTCGAAAGCCATGCGCTACTATGGTCACTACGCACTTTGCTTTTGTTTCTATACATTATAAATCTTTATTATAGTTGTTTTCTTTTGTAGTGTATAACCTTGTTTGTTTGTAATATAAATATGTGCTAATAAACTGAACTGAAACTGCCAGGAAGGTATCAGTTCATGTGGTGTTATAGCTACTTAATATAAATTCGTGTGCGCCACAACAATTACGTCACGTCACGTCACATAGGTAATTAATTAATTGTTCGATCTCGTTCGATCCCCAGATTTTTGAGTGAGTACGATCCGGTTCGATCTCTAAAGGGCTCAAACCAGATCGGACGTTCCGAGGTTCGATTCGGTTCGATCTCCGAATGTTCGAGACGACACGCCGGGTGGCAACTAGTAACCCAGTGCACTGTCGAAAACCACGCGCGGGCAGACGCGTTTGTTGGAGGTATTTTGGAAAACGACAACATGTATGCGCTTTTTAGATTTCTCTAAAAAAGTAGATTTTACCTGTCTGGTGTTTACTTCTATGCCAACTGTATCACGACCAAATTTTTTTTACTGACATCAATGATTGCGCTACAGTCAATTTTTTCCTAAATCCGCCCTTGTTTCTCGTCAGAAAAAGTTCCTGTCTTGTATCAATTCTAGTCGGCAACACTTGCTAGTTATCTGTCTAAACTTTCTCCTTCAAAAACTTTTTTTTCGCGTGATCACAGAAGAACAGGAAACCATATCCAAGGCGAGAAACTCGTCTCTAGTGTGAATTCAGCTCGAATTCGATGAGCATGACAAAATGTTCTTGTAGTTTTCCCTTCAATGAACTCAACACTTTGGTGTTAACATTGGTATATATCAATAAGAATTCACAGATGACATATGGGCTTTTTGTCAGGTGGGAAAAACGCAAGATTTAGAATTCTGGCCAAAATTTCACAACTTTTGCAGTTTACTTGTCGATACTTGATCACATGACAAACAAAATCGAAAGCATTCTAAGAAGGGAAATTTGGCTGGGGTTTGTAGATAATTTGGGCGACAAAGATCTTCTAATTACTCAAATATCAGCCATTCTTTTTACAGGAAATATTTGCGGCATAATAATTTTGACATTTTGGAGCTTTAAAAACGTCCTCTCGAATAACATAAAATCGGCGCAATGCATTCTTCCCAAACTTGCTGGGATTATTGTTTTTAGGGGATTATTGTTTGCTACTCATGGAGTAGTGCGAGGGGTGTTAGTTTAAAAGGTTAGATCGAGTAACGCCCATAATAATAAACAAGGGTGTGGTTAGTGTGGTTATTACGTTGCTATAGCAACTCCGATCACAACAAAATACACATTACAATAAAGTTCAAACCCTCCAGGGTAACCATGTGAAAGCTCAGACCTCCCATATTTTTTGGTCAGGGATCGTCGTATCTTTTAGGGGTTATAAAATCACGATAGTTTGGTCTCTTTTAGGGGTGATCTTGATCTTCAATAAATTTTAGGGAGATTTAGAGAGCTAAGAGGCTTTCTCGAAAGCCTTGAATTTCTTGGGTGGCAAGGTTGTTTGTAAATTGTACTTCCCGCAATGTGCTAATTATTCGAATGAAGAACGTCAAACTTTCTTATTGCGCTTCATTCGCCAGGCGCTATTGAAATTAAGAACAATCATTTTTGTAGCTCCGTTACGCTTGTTGATTTTCACGACTGCTTAAAATATGTAAAAACTGACATCACAAGTTATCCGCCTATAATGCACCAGTCAGTTGTAACCAAACCTCCCCACCCCTAACCTCGGGGAAGGGCGAGAAAACGTGGGACATTTATACGATAGAGATATTCTCATCGTGGAGCCGCCAATTAGGCGGGGGATAGAATTTGTTCCCAATCTCTCCGTTCACGTTCATATATTCACGTTGAAATACATCCGAACCTCTTTAGTATGAACGCTGCTCACGTGCGAAACGATGAAAACCGCGATCGTGATTTTCCGGGAAACTCTAATTGCTACGCTATTACTTGCTACGCTGTTGAATTACTACGCTGTTACCCTGCTACGCTGTTGAATTGCTACGCTGTTACCTTGCTACGCTATTACCTTATTATGCTATTACCTTATTTATGCTATTACCTTATTTATGCTATTACCTTATTATGCTATTACCTTATTCTTGCTATTACCTTATTATGCTATTACCTTATTATGCTATTACCTTATTATGCTATTACCTTATTCATGCTATTATTACCTTATTACGCTATTACCTTATTAGGCTATTGCCTTATTACGCTATTACCTTATTACGCTATTACCTTATTATGCTATTACCTTATTCATGCTATTATCTTATTATGCTATTACCTTATTATGCTATTACCTTATTATGCTATTACCTTATTCATGCTATTATCTTATTATGCTATTACCTTATTACGCTATTACCTTATTATGCTATTACCTTATTCATGCTATTACCTTATTATGCTATTACCTTATTATGCTATTACCTTATTCATGCTATTACCTTATTATGCTATTACCTTATTTATGCTATTACCTTATTTATGCTATTACCTTATTATGCTATTACCTTATTCTTGCTATTACCTTATTATGCTATTACCTTATTATGCTATTACCTTATTATGCTATTACCTTATTCATGCTATTACCTTATTCATGCTATTACCTTATTACGCTATTACCTTATTAGGCTATTGCCTTATTGTGCTATTACCTTATTACGCTATTACCTTTTATGCTATTACCTTATTATGCTATTACCTTATTATGCTATTACCTTATTATGCTATTACCTTATTCATGCTATTACCTTATATGCTATTACCTTATTATGCTATTACCTTATTATGCTATTACCTTATTATGCTATTACCTTATTACGCTATTACCTTATTTATGCTATTACCTTATTATGCTATTACCTTATTCTTTCTATTACCTTATTCATGCTATTACCTTATTATGCTATTACCTTATTCATGCTATTACCTTATTATGCTATTACCTTATTCATGCTATTACCTTATTATGCTATTACCTTATTATGCTATTACCTTATTCATGCTATTACCTTATTCATGCTATTACCTTATTACGCTATTACCTTATTATGCTATTACCTTATTATGCTATTACCTTATTATGCTATTACCTTATTATGCTATTACCTTATTATGCTATTACCTTATTATGCTATTACCTTATTATGCTTTTACCTTATTATGCTGCTACCTTGCTATGCTGTTACCTTGCTACGCTGTTACCTTGCTATCCTGTTACCTTGCTATGCTGTTACCTTGCTACGCTGTTACGTTATGTTATTACCTTGCTACGCTGTTACCTTGCTACGCTGTTACCTTGCTACGCTGTTACCTTGCTACGCAGGTACCTTGCTACGTTGTTACCTTATTATACTATTACCTTGCCACGCTGTTACCTTGCTACGCTGTTACCTTGCTATGCTATTACCTTATTATGCTATTACCTGATTATGCTATTACCTTTATTTATGCTATTACCTTATTCATGCTATTACCTTATTATGCTATTACCTTATTATGCTATTACCTTATTATGCTATCACCTTATTATGCTATTACCTTATTATGCTTTTACCTTATTATGCTGCTACCTTGCTATGCTGTTACCTTGCTACGCTGTTACCTTGCTATGCTGTGACCTTGCTATGCTGTTACCTTGCTACGCTGTTACGTTATTATGTTATTACCTTGCTACGCTGTTACCTTGCTACGCTGTTACCTTGCTACGCTGTTACCTTGCTATGCTATTACCTTATTATGCTATTACCTGATATGCTATTACCTTGCTATGCTGTTACCTTGCTACCCTGTTACCTATATACGCTGTTACTTTGCTATGCTATTGCCTAGCTACGCTGTTACCTTGCTATGCAGATACCCCGCTACGCCGTTACCGTGCCTTGCCGATAAATTGCCATGCCGTACCCATGTATTGTATCTACTACACTAATGCCAGAACACTAATGCCACAATCGATATCGCTAATGCCAGAACACTAATGCCACAAGTGAAAAACGTACTATTACCTTATTCATGCAAGTAATACAAAATATGAGCAAGATTCATTCCTATAACAGGCTGCATATGTTCGCGGTTGCAAATATTTTATTTCTTGAAAATGGTACTAAAATTTAATGTTATTAATGTAACATATAAAGGTAGGGTTGTGCCGATAAATGTAATAAAAGATATAATATATATATATATTGTTTAGCCTTTTGTAGTTTTTTTATTAATGTTTCCTATGACTACGTGACCTCATTTAATTTAGAATTTTATGACCAAAAGCAAATCAAGAAGTTTGGCTTGGGTTATTCATCATTGTCAACCTATCTGCTTATGATCAAGCTGCAAAACTGCAGGTAATTCACTTAACAATAAAGTTCTAGATGTACGGAAAGTTTAAATAAATAGGTTCACATTGAGTTACTATTCTAAGTAGTATTTCTGCAAAACAGAAGTTAAGAAAAGATTAAGCTTGGTTTTACATATGGCTGACTGCTACACATGTAGGAAATGTGGTTTTAACAAGTGTTGACCATGGTTTGCAGGAGAATCTGCTCAACCATGGAGTATCGTGTTTGACTATGGTTTTCCATGATTGACTATGTTTCTTGCAACCATGGTCCACCATGTTTGACCATGGTAGCTGGACCATGGTCGACCATGACCTACCATGTTTCGCCATGTTTTTCCATGGTTGACCATGTTTCAAATCAACATGAATAGCTGAAGGAGATTTGTGAAGCAACCATGGACAACCATGTTCGCCCATGGTAACTGGACCATGGTCGACCGTGGTCAACCATGGTCTGCCATTGTCTATATGTCGCAGTATTCAAACCATGGTTGACCATGGTTGAATCTGGTGCCATTTAACGCACATGGTCGACCATGGTCGACCATGGTATTTTCATTGCCAAAACATGGTTGACCATGGTCCAAAACCATGGAAAACCATGGTCAAATCATGGTCGACCATGGTTCAACCGTGGTTGTGAGACTGGGGCGGGCACTCTGGGACATTTGCTCCTATCATATTCTGCCACCACTGGTCAGTGCGCCCGTTTACGACCCATACTGACCTTTTCTTTCGGCGAATTTGACGCTCTCGGATAAGTTTTAATTTCCTGTATCTAATATATAGATTTAGGCACTGCCTAAAAGCGGAGCTCCCAATCACCAATCCCACTGATATTAATAATGGGTATTTCCAGAAAATATATGTGCCCTGGGGATGGGCAACACTAGTTGTTGACCCCCGTGCATCCAGTATTTCCAAAATGTGTTACCCCCATGCATATAGAATGCATAGAATGCCTGAGAGGTTAAACTAGCTTACAGCTTTGAACCCCCCCCCCCCCCCCCCAGTTGGTACTAAGTTGTCAGGCCTGTTTGAGTCACCCGATTACAATTGGAGGCTCTAACCATGTAGGAATTATATTATTCTTCAATGGGGCTGTGGGGGCATTCTTCCCAAGAAAAATTGTTGACATTTCAATTTTACAATATGACTGGAAATGTAACAGAACTTAGAACAAGTTAGTTGCATCCTCCTCATTCGTCGGAAAGATGTGTGTATCCCCTAAGAATTTCACCTGCCCACCCCCCCTCCCCCTCCCACCCCATATAATTGGAATGTAGCCTTAGATGCTAGTTTGTACTACAGATACAAGTCAAGCAATAGTGAAGACGGTAAAATTGTTATCTAAAGCATTGAAAATTATGTCAAACACAAATGGAAACCAATATACCACTGACAATGAAAAGACACATTTTTCAATCCCCATGGGTTATGCCTAGACTTCCTCAAAGTCCTTCAAATTTTTGCTTGCTTGTATCCTATGAGAGGTTGACTTTGAGCAAGTCTAGGATTTGCCTGATAAACACATAGGGTAAATTTTAGACTGAAGTATACCATTTGGCAAAGCATGGAATATGTAAGCTTTTACTTCTTTGAGTAACTTTGTAATTCTCAATGTGTGTTCTTAAGTTAAAAATTATCAAAGAGAAATGGAAACCTTTCCAACATTCTCTAACGTACTTCTTTCTGTGCCCATCGCTCTGAGTCCCCTCCATGGGTAGTCACTGCACTATGGGCCGGCTACACCATATTGAGTCAGCGGATTTCCATCAAGGGGCTCTATACTGTGTTATTTAGATGCTAGTTTGAACAATAGATCCAAGCCAAGCAATAGTGAAGTTGGATAATTCTTTATCAAAAGCACAATGGAAACCATTATACGACCAAGAGGGAAAAATACAAAATTTTCAATCCCCATGGATTATACACTGCCTGATAACCCATCATGGGCAATTCCAGAAAATATATGTACCCCCACCACGGGCGGCACTAGGTTTTGACCATCCCCCCCCCCCTCCCCATGCATCCAGAATTTCCAAAATGGCTTACCCCACCCCCATGCATATAGAATTCCTGAGAGGTTAACCTACAATAGCTTCCAGCTTCAAAAAACCCCCATGCAGGCAGAATTCCGAGCTTGAAAACCCCCCTCCCATTCAGAATTTCCAAATGCTGGCCATCCCCGGGGTACATTTATTTTCTGGAATTGTCCAAAGGCACAAAAATTTTTATACACAAAGTATGCCATATGGACCAAGAGGGAAAAATACAAAATTTTCAATCCCCATGGATACACTGCCTGATAACCCATCATGGGCAATTCCAGAAAATATATGTACCCCCACCACAGGCGGCACTAGGTTTTGACCATCCCCCCCCCCCCCCCCCGCCCTCCCTCCCCATGCATCAAGAATTTCCAAAATGGCTTACCCCCACCCCCATGCATATAGAATTCCTGAGAGGTTAACCTACAATAGCTTCCAGCTTCAAAAAAAAAAAACATGCAGGCAGAATTCCGAGCTTGAAAACCCCCCTCTCATTCAGAATTTCCAAATGCTGGCCATCCCCGGGGTACATATATTTTCTGGAATTGTCCAAAGGCACAAAAATTTTTAGACAAAAAGTATGCCATATGGACCAAGAGGGAAAAATACAAAATTTTCAATCCCCATGGATACACTGCCTGATAACCCATCATGGGCAATTCCAGAAAATATATGTACCCCCACCACAGGCGGCACTAGGTTTTGACCATCCCCCCCCCCCCCCCCCCACCCTCCCTCCCCATGCATCCAGAATTTCCAAAATGGCTTACCCCCACCTCCATGCATATAGAATTCCTGAGAGGTTAACCTACAATAGCTCCAGCTTAAAAAAAACCCATGCAGGCAGAATTCTGAGCTTGAAAACCCCCCTCTCATTTAGAATTTCCAAATGCTGGCCATCCCTGGGGTACATATATTTTCTGGAATTGTCCAAAGGCACAAAAATTTTTAGACACAAAGTATGCCATATGGACCAAGAGGGAAAATACAAAATTTTCAATCCCCATGGATACACTGCCTGATAACCCATCATGGGCAATTCCAGAAAATATATGTACCCCCAACACAGGCGGCACTAGGTTTTCACCATCCCCCCCCCCCCCCCGCCCTCCCTCCCCATGCATCCAGAATTTCCAAAATGGCTTACCCCCACCCCCATGCATATAGAATTCCTGAGAGGTTAACCCACAATAGCTTCCAGCTTAAAAAAAAAAAACATGCAGGCAGAATTCCGAGCTTGAAAACACCCCTCTCATTCAGAATTTCCAAATGCTGGCCATCCCCGGGGTACATATATTTTCTGGAATTGTCCAAAGGCACAAAATTTTTAGACAAAAAGTATGCCATATGGACCAAGAGGGAAAAATACAAAATTTTCAATCCCCATGGATACGCTGCCTGATAACCCATCATGGGCAATTCCAGAAAATATATGTACCCCCACCACAGGCGGCACTAGGTTTTGACCATCCCCCCCCCCCCCGCCCTCCCTCCCCATGCATCCAGAATTTCCAAAATGGCTTACCCCCACCTCCATGCATATAGAATTCCTGAGAGGTTAACCTACAATAGCTCCAGCTTAAAAAAAACCCATGCAGGCAGAATTCTGAGCTTGAAAACCCCCCTCTCATTCAGAATTTCCAAATGCTGGGCATCCCTGGGTACATATATTTTCTGGAATTGTCCAAAGGCACAAAAATTTTTAGACACAAAGTATGCCATATGGACCAAGAGGGAAAAATACAAAATTTTCAATCCCCATGGATACACTGCCTGATAACCCGTCATGGGCAATTCCAGAAAATATATGTACCCCCACCACAGGCGGCACTAGGTTTTGACCATCCCCCCACCCTCCCTCCCCATGCATCCAGAATTTCCAAAATGGCTTACCCCCACACCCATGCATATAGAATTCCTGAGAGGTTAACCTACAATAGCTTCCAGCTTCAAAAAAAACCCATGCAGGCAGAATTCTGAGCTTGAAAACCCCCCTCCCATTCAGAATTTCCAAATGCTGGCCATCCCCGGGGTACATATATTTTCTGGAATTGTCCAAAGGCACAAAAATTTTTAGACACAAAGTATGCCATATAGACCAAGAGGGAAAAATACAAAATTTTCAATCCCCATGGATACACTGCCTGATAACCCATCATGGGCAATTCCAGAAAATATATGTACCCCCACCACAGGCGGCACTAGGTTTTGACCATCCCCCCCCCCCCTCCGCCCTCCCTCCCCATGCATCCAGAATTTCCAAAATGGCTTACCCCACCCCCATGCATATAGAATTCCTGAGAGGTTAACCTACAATAGCTTCCAGCTTCAAAAAAAAAAACATGCAGGCAGAATTCCGAGCTTGAAAACCCCCCTCTCATTCAGAATTTCCAAATGCTGGCCATCCCCGGGGTACATATATCTTCTGGAATTGTCCAAAGGCACAAAAATTTTTAGACAAAAAGTATGCCATATGGACCAAGAGGGAAAAATACAAAATTTTCAATCCCCATGGATACACTGCCTGATAACCCATCATGGGCAATTCCAGAAAATATATGTACCCCCACCACAGGCGGCACTAGGTTTTGACCATCCCCCCCCCCCCCCCCCCCCCGCCCTCCCTCCCCATGCATCCAGAATTTCCAAAATGGCTTACCCCCACCTCCATGCATATAGAATTCCTGAGAGGTTAACCTACAATAGCTCCAGCTTAAAAAAAAACCCATGCAGGCAGAATTCTGAGCTTGAAAACCCCCTCTCATTCAGAATTTCCAAATGCTGGCCATCCCTGGGGTACATATATTTTCTGGAATTGTCCAAAGGCACAAAAGTTTTTAGACACAAAGTATGCCATATGGACCAAGAGGGAAAAATACAAAATTTTCAATCCCCATGGATACACTGCCTGATAACCCATCATGGGCAATTCCAGAAAATATATGTACCCCCACCACAGGCGGCACTAGGTTTTGACCATCCCCCCACCCTCCCTCCCCATGCATCCAGAATTTCCAAAATGGCTTACCCCCACACCCATGCATATAGAATTCCTGAGAGGTTAACCTACAATAGCTTCCAGCTTCAAAAAAAAACCCATGCAGGCAGAATTCTGAGCTTGAAAACCCCCCTCCCATTCAGAATTTCCAAATGCTGGCCATCCCCGGGGTACATCTATTTTCTGGAATTGTCCAAAGGCACAAAAATTTTTAGACACAAAGTATGCCATATAGACCAAGAGGGAAAAATACAAAATTTTCAATCCCCATGGATACACTGTCTGATAACCCATCATGGGCAATTCCAGAAAATATATGTACCCCCACCACAGGCGGCACTAGGTTTTGACCATCCCCCCCCCCCCCCCCCCCCCCTCGCCCTCCCTCCCCATGCATCCAGAATTTCCAAAATGGCTTACCCCCACCCCCATGCATATAGAATTCCTGAGAGGTTAACCTACAATAGCTTCCAGCTTCAAAAAAAAAAAACATGCAGGCAGAATTCCGAGCTTGAAAACCCCCCTCTCATTCAGAATTTCCAAATGCTGGCCATCCCCGGGGTACATATATCTTCTGGAATTGTCCAAAGGCACAAAAATTTTTAGACAAAAAGTATGCCATATGGACCAAGAGGGAAAAATACAAAATTTTCAATCCCCATGGATACACTGCCTGATAACCCATCATGGGCAATTCCAGAAAATATATGTACCCCCACCACAGGCGGCACTAGGTTTTGACCCCCCCCCCCCCCCCCCCCCCCCCCACCCTCCCTCCCCATGCATCCAGAATTTCCAAAATGGCTTACCCCCACCCCCATGCATATAGAATTCCTGAGAGGTTAACCCACAATAGCTTCCAGCTTAAAAAAAAAAAAAACATGCAGGCAGAATTCCGAGCTTGAAAACCCCCCTCTCATTCAGAATTTCCAAATGCTGGCCATCCCCGGGGTACATATATTTTCTGGAATTGTCCAAAGGCACAAAAATTTTTAGACAAAAAGTATGCCATATGGACCAAGAGGGAAAAATACAAAATTTTCAATCCCCATGGATACACTGCCTGATAACCCATCATGGGCAATTCCAGAAAATATATGTACCCCCACCACAGGCGGCACTAGGTTTTGACCATCCCCCCCCCCCCTCCCCCCGCCCTCCCTCCCCATGCATCCAGAATTTCCAAAATGGCTTACCCCCACCTCCATGCATATAGAATTCCTGAGAGGTTAACCTACAATAGCTCCAGCTTAAAAAAAACCCATGCAGGCAGAATTCTGAGCTTGAAAACCCCCCTCTCATTCAGAATTTCCAAATGCTGGCCATCCCCGGGGTACATATATTTTCTGGAATTGTCCAAAGGCACAAAAATTTTTAGACACAAAGTATGCCATATAGACCAAGAGGGAAAAATACAAAATTTTCAATCCCATGGATACACTGCCTGATAACCCATCATGGGCAATTCCAGAAAATATATGTACCCCCACCACAGGCGGCACTAGGTTTTGACCATCCCCCCCCCTCCCTCCCTCCCCATGCATCCAGAATTTCTGAGCTTGAAAATCCCCCTCCCATTCAGAATTTCCAAATGCTGGCCATCCCGGGGTACATATATTTTCTGGAATTGTCCAAAGGTACAAAAAATTTTAGACACAAAGTATGTCATATGGAAAAATTTGGTGTTAAATTTTACTGTCTCAATGACCAGTTGGTATTTTTAATCTAAATAAAACCCTGTTTGTACAGTGTATAACATAATTTTGTTTTCCACAGGGAATGGGCATACTTCTAATATATAGATTTAGGCACTGCCTAAAAGCGGAGCTCCCAACTATTATAAGGAATAAAAGATGGTAGTAGTTAATTGTAGTATCAAAAATACATTTATTATATTTAGACTAATATTATTGCCTTTCTGCCTTATACAAAACACAAAAAGCATGAGGACAACTCAACTAATAAAAATGTAGACACCCGTAGGGCTTGTTCACATGAGGCGAGATACCAACCTCGTCCCCAGGGTCTTGTGGGTAATTTTCAAGATGGCGGTTGGTCGAGTAAAAAACCCTGGGGAGGCTGAGTCACATGACCACTGTTTGAAAACAAGGGAACGAGGTTGTCCTTTGTTGTGAAACAGTCATGTGACTCAGCCTCCCCCAGGGTCTTCTCCCAAGTCAACCACCATTTTGAAAAACAATGTAGAAGACCCTGGGACAACTTTGGGGTAGGGACAAAACTGGCACCTGTTTCACATGAGCAAAAAAAAATGCAAGATATCTTGGTGTTGTGGCTAACACATGTGGCACGCACAATCAAGAAAGTTGGCCCAACCCCTGACCTGTCAAGGAATAGGACAGGGAAATTCTAGTTAGGGCTGTTGTTAGGCCTAACAGACCTAACAGCCAAACCAGCATTGAGAAAACATTCCTTACTCCCACCTCTTAAAAGACCTGGGGCACAAATTATGATAAACACAACAACCCTAACACCACTTACAGACCTAACAGCCCTAACAGTCTTAACAGCTCTAACAGCCCTAACAGAGGGCTGTTAGGTGTTGATCATAATATGTGCCCTGCCTATTAGGAATGCTTCCTCTCTGCTGTTTAGGACTGTTAGGTTTGTTAGGGCTGTTAGGTTTCTTGGCTGTTAGGGTTGTCAGGCCAGCCAGGGCTGTAAGGGCTGTTAGGGCTGTAGGTGTTGATCATTATGTGCCCTGCCTCTTAGAGGTGGGAGTAAGGAATGCTTCCTCCCAGCTTTGTCCCTAATAGCAGCCCTATGCTGTTTGAGACTGATAGGGCTGTTAGACCTTACAGCAGCCCCTAACAAGAATTGCCCTGTCCTATTTCTTGACTCATATGACCCCTGAGATATACAGTTTTATGCTGTCCCTAAACAAATACCATATCCCTCAGCCCAGAGTTGTCTCGGTCACAAGTGAATTGTTTGATTTCAACACAGAGGGATTGTCTAGAGGCAAGTCTGGGGACCAAAATATCCCCTAATCCCCATATCTTGCCTCATTTGGTGCCTCAGCTGTATCCCTGCAAAATATCCGAAAAATATCCCCCTAAAATAATTGGTAATATTTTCAACCCTAAAAAAGTTTGCAGTTTCAATTTTGTAATGATTAAATTTTCAAATAAATTTGATTGCTTGATTGGCTTGATTTATTTTATTGCTTGGCACATGTCCCACGGCTTACAGTTAGAATTAGCATGCTCCCTGCTCTTTTCCATACAAATACTGGGTGGGGGTCACTTTTCAACGCCCTTCTCGGCAGGGGGGGGGGGGGGGGGGACTTTACTTTTTTACTTTTTCCAATACAGCCTACCCCTCTCAACGAGGATTACTGGCTGGGGGTCAGCTGGGGGACACAATAACCAGGGGACACAATAACAAATACCATATCTCTCAGCCCAGAGTTGTCTCGGTCACAAGTGAATTGTTTGATTTCAACACAGAGGGATTGTCTAGAGGCAAGTCTGGGGACCAAAATATCCCTAATCCCCATATCTTGCCTCATTTGGTGCCTCAGCTGTATCCCTGCAAAATATCCGAAAAATATCCCCCTAAAATATTTCGTAATATTTTCAACCCTAAAAACGTTTGCAGTTTCAAAGTTTGTAATGATTAAATTTTCAAATAAATTTGATTGCTTGATTGGCTTGATTTATTTTATTGCTTGGCACATGTCCCACGGCTTACAGTCAGAATTAGCATGCTCCCTGCTCTTTTCCATACAAATACTGTGGTGGGGGTCACTTTTCAACACCCTTCTTGGCAGGGGGGACTTTACTTTTTTCAATACAGCCTACCCCTCTCAACGAGGATTACTGGCTGGGGGTCAGCTGGGGGACACAATAACCAGGGGACACAATAACTTTCATGATTTATTCAGGACAATATTTATTCCTCAGTGGAAAAACTGCATTATCTGACAGAGACATTTTACCAGGAGAGATTTTACCAGGATTCTGGGCAATTTTGGCAAAGTGGCCAAAAATCCAGTTACTGAAACACTTAGAATCACTTCCTTGATTTTGGTCTATTTTGGAAATTAAATGTATGCCATGAACAACAAAATGAAAAACGGAGAAATATAATGTCAAAGTTCTCCACCCTGGAGTACTACAATGAAACTCTATGTCGACCCAATTCTATAAAACCCTCAGCTGTATATTGAAACAGGTTGCCATCTAGATTTCATAATGGAAATAACGCAAGTTACTATACTTGCATGCAGACCCTTCAAAAGATATTGGACCAGACACTACTCCTGGCCATACGGGTGTTAAGCAGAAGGCCGCAAAGTCCAAAGTGTTCCAAATACATAACTCCATATTATGGGTGGAGCAAAATAGAATATGGGAGACAAAATAGAAATGAGACAGAAAAACAAAATAATTTCTGTTTGAGGGGGCATGCTCCCCCTGAGAAAAGTTTGAAAAACTTGGATCAAGATACTTCTATTGGGTTTTTGAAAGAGGTGAAAACAATGAAAGTACGGCAGAAACATATAACAGAGGCTCTCTTTATTCTGATCCAACAGAAATGGGAAAACGTTCTGTGCACTCTGCTGAATTTCCTTTGAGCAAGGAAAATATTATTGATGCATAACATTTAACTTATATTTGGCTGGGGACAAACCAGTTATGCACTAGTCAATTGAAACCCACCAATAGGGACCTGGGGAAGGGTTGGGGATTTGATTTTACCCCTGAACAAAAGCTGTTTAAGTCCCCACTCCATCGGGAGGAAATTCCTGTGAAATGCCCCTACCCTTGGGGCCTCCGAAATCACCCTTTTCTTGCAAGCATCAAAGAAAGAACACACCTTTCTATGGTTGTCAAAGGGAGTGGGCCTCAGCTAGTGTGGTGTCCTATATGAAACAAGGGATGCAAGTACAGAAAAATGCATTAAAATCGAATAATTCCAATGAATTGCATCGTAGCTAACATGTAGATTTGCATGGCCAAAATCAAATTGAAAGAATTGACTGAAATAATTTATTTGAAAGCAAATAAACATTCCCCGGGGGGTGGGGACACTTTCCAGAATCAAACCCGTCAAATCCACCACCCACTCTGAACAGACTCTTGTTTTAAAATGCTTTAAACCCCCACAATAACGCCACCCTCCCTGGGTCCCTAGGGGTGGGGGTTTCAATTGACTAGTGCATTACTCACGGAGAATCCAAAACAAATTGAAACACAGGTCAAAAATTTTCAAGAAATAACTTAATAATAGATAGCTATCAATAGATAGAATATTTAAAGTAATCAATTCTGTAATTCAATGAATGGCCAAAACACAGTTGAAGTCTATGATCATCTTTTCTAAATCGTACGGCCGAGGAATCAAATTCCCTGAAGAGATCGTCTAGGTCAGAGAAAATATTTCTCATAAAACAAAAAAAAACATTCTTACCCAAGAGCTTGCAGTTTAATCCACTTCATACTGAATGTTTGTCCAACTCCAGCGAACAGTGAGTTTCCAATCAACACCGCAGCCATTATATCCGTGACCTTCAAAGCTATTCCATGTCTTTAGGGAGCTGAAGAACCCACAAAACACGGCAAAACACGAAAACTCCCGCGCTTGATTTTGGGCGCCATTGTTGTTGTACTGTAACTCGTGACAAACGTTTTCAGTTCCTGTGAATTCAGCTATAGTCCTGACACTTTCGCATTCAGTGGAGAAGTAGAGCATATGTCTTATTAAATAGAATTGCAGCCTGTAATTTTTCCTCGTGAAAACGACTCCTCTCGAAAACAAACAGAGCAGGCTATCGTGTGATGTAGAAACACAACTACACAACTTTACTTTCACTAATCTTGCCGCTTCGGGTCACGTGGTGGTCATGAACAAAGACGTTTGTCAATAGAAACTTTGAAACTTCCAGTTTATTTCCGCTTCCTGTTCGCGTATTTTTATCATTTGAGGTGCAAGTGATAGCACGGTTCTGCAGTTAGTTAGCTGTCTTTTTGTCGGCTTTGATTGAAACTCCGACTGGAAGGAAGAATTTCAGGAGCAAGCCGGCAAAAGAAAATACTCCAACTTGATTATTATTCCCCATTCTACCAAATCTTTGGATTCCATGGCTTCTTCTTTTCTTTTTCGGGCATTTCTCCTTTGAATAATTACTGTAGGTCGTTTTTTCAGCCGCTAGCAGCCCTTTTTGTGCCTGCGATATTAGCTTTCACGTGAACATCAACACCCCCCCCCCTGACAACGCGCCCCTCTCCCGTTAGTTGAGCACTCCCTCCTCGCCCTCCTGACAACGCGCCCCTCCCCCCGTTAGTTGAGCATGCTTGACGCTATTGTGACGTCAGGCTTCAGGAACACGTACAACATCCGGGACGCTATTGTGACGTCAGGCTTCAGGAACACGTACAACATCCGGGGCTTCCTGAGACGTCCAAAAATCGGATCGACCCCTAGCAATTTCCCCAGGTTACTCAATAAACTCACACAGGGTACCCAATACTATATTTGCAGTTTTTGACGCTGTTTTCTTAGGTATGGTGCTCCGCTTTGCGTCGGCCTTCGGCCGCCGCAAGGAGCTCCGCTACAAATCACAATGACTTTGTAAATAGTGAATGAAATTCTAGCAAACAACATGTACTATACTAAATACATTAATTCATTTGTTTTCCTATTGTTACTACTGGCACTGCCATTTGGTAGTAAATTACACAGTCCATGCATGTTGAAAGTCAAGTGTTTAGAGCCAATTCAACAGAATTAAATTTACTGTAATACCATATTTTTTTGCTAGAAAATAATTTTTCAGTACCATAAGTCAATATCTTGCCGCTTGGAAGTCCAAGGTACTAAGGTGATCACCAAGACTCCAATACCATTAACCTGTTTCCGGTTGCAGCACTTTTGCCTTAGATTTTCCTTGTGTCGATTTTGGGAGTGTTTTTATATCTCGTTTGCAAAAAGCTGAGAAGGCTTAATTAGCCTTCGTTGTTAGAAAACACGACTAAGTCGTTCTTAAAGGACTAATAATAGAATTCTAGAGATCTTTAGTTAGGGTCCCATATAAGCTAAACACGTTGAGTTGTTACTAGGCTCGCGACCTATCACTCAGATTCAAGAAAAGTCGACATGCTCGAAAAAAGAAACAGCGAATTTTAGGAATTTTACCTTCATCCTGAGTAGCTTTTCCCCCGTGTAGGAATAACCTGAATGTAAATCTGTTCGGAACTTGTGAATGTCCTGCCATCTCCCTATAAACAGTGCTCTTATCCAGCAGTGACTTTGATCCACGAATCGAATTGTTTTAACGACTTGCCGCCATTGACTCTCCAAACAAATTAATTCTCAAAGTATGACCTTCTTGACTTACGCTACTGCCGTAATGTACAAATGTAGCGTCTCGCAGTTACTTTTACCTTTCGACAAAATTCTGTACCATTATAAATTCCACTGTTTTGTGAAAGAAAGGGCGAATAAACAATCTCTGCCGCAATAGCAGGATTTGCGCTAAAAAGTTTAAGCCTTCTTGTCAGAACAGGAAATTTCTTCAGACACTCGTAGTCCTGGCCCATAGCAGGATTTGCGCTGAAAAGTTTAAGCCTTCTTGTCAGATAACAGGAAATTCCTTCAGACACTCGTAGTCCCTGGCTTTTTGTAAACATACTTTTCAGTAGAACAGTTCTGCAGTCGCTTGAAAGAATGGTTTCGATCAAAAGACTCTTGATATATTTTCAAGCAGATTGCTCGAGAATAATTCACCAATATTGAGCAACCTCCTATCCCCCCCGGCCACGACAACTCACCCCTCCCTCCCCCGCTCGACCGGCGGCGCCACCCCGACAAATCACCCCTCTCCCCGTCTAAAAAAAAAAAACGTCACTCGACCGGCGGCGCATGTTGTGACGTCAGGCTTCAGGAAGCACACACGCTCGCTCGACGTTCAAAATTCAGTCGTATCCCTTTGCGCCCGTTCCCGCCTGTGATACTTTGGGTACCCTGTGGATATCACGCCTGTGACGTCAGGCTTCAGGAAGCACACACGCGCGCTCGACGTTCAAAATTCAGTCGTATCCCTTTGCGCCCGTTCCCGCCTGTGATACTTTGGGTACCCTGTGGATATCACACCTGTGACGTCAGGCTTCAGGAAGCACACACGCGCGCTCGACGTTCAAAATTCAGTCGTATCCCTTTGCGCCCGTTCCCGCCTGTGATACTTTGGGTACCCTGTAGATATCATACATGCGCTACATTTGCCATCGTTGGGACGCTCTTTTCTTAGGTATGGTGCTCCGCTCTGCGGCCTTCGGCCGCTAAGGAGCTCCGCTATAAGATTTCCGGGCTGAAATATAAGCTGCTAAGGCCTGATTTCGTTTTTGTTCCGCCATTTGGTGAATCGCAAGCATACCAAATAGCTGGAAATGTAGCGCAAACAGAAAGTTTACCTGTGAAAGAAGCGAAACAGCAGCTTTCATAACCTTTAACTGCCTTGGCGCCATTTTGTTATTGTTGTTCTCTACACTTTTCCCGCGCTATGATTTGAAACAGCCCGGGCTGAAATGCGACATATAATCACAACAAAAATTCAGCCCGGTCACCGGGATGAAATCTCAGCCCGCACTATGAAATAAAAAGTCATTAAAAAGTCCTTAAAATAGTAACAACTTTTTAATGAAAAAGTAATTATTTTATCACGACATTTTAATGGGTTGAAACTAATGATATTTTAATGGACACACAGTCGTGAAAAAGCAATTAGAAAACCATTAAAACCTTGTGAATTTTTGACAAATTAATGGGTCGAAAACCCTTCACTAATTGGAAAGTAATGACATTGTAACCACCCAGGTATGTGTGTGTGTAATGGCATTTTAATGGCCTTGTGGCTGAGGGGAACTCACCCTTAAAATGCCATTACAAAGTAACAACATTTTAACGAGCTCAAAAACCATTAAAATCCTATTAAAAATCATCAACCAGATATCATTAAATACCCATTACTATTGAAGTAATGGGATTGTAAGGACCACGGAACTTTTTAATGGGCAGTTAAAAATCCATTAAAACCTAATGGTTTTTTGACAAATTAATGGGGTCATTACTTTTCCTTGAAAGAGTAATTGGAAAGTAATTGGCATTTTAACAGGCGATTCCCAAACTCAAAACCCTCATTAAAAAACACTTATTTTGTAAGTAATGGCCATTTACTAGCATTTTAAACAGGGTTTCTTTAAATCAAATTGCTATTACAAAACCCTTACTTTTAAAGTAATGGTAATTAGATTGGGTTTTACATACTAAATTGTTGTGAAACGCAGTTGCACACCTGGCCCTGTGGCCACAACTGGCTATTTATTTTTGTTATATGTACAAAATAGAATAATAAGACCTGTAATAAAACACCACAGCACAATAGACCTCCTCGGCTTGGGCGCAATGTTTTCCCACTTCAGATCACGTGGCATTCCCGTGAGTATTCTCTCCTTCTTTTCTCTGCTACGCACCGAAGGATATGGATATGGAAGCATTCCAAGCAAAAAGAGAATACTCATGGGAATGCCATGTGATCTGAAATGGGAAAACATTACGCCAAAGCCGAGGAGGTCTATTGTTCAAAGCCTAGTGGTTATCTATTATCTACACGAAATGGAATTGAAAACAAAATGTCAATTGATCTATGCAGATAACAAATACAAATGCAGCTTGAAAAAATGATTGAATTTTTTTGCACTTGGCTGCAGTTCTTTTGGTTGGTAAGAAAAAGTTTCAAAATCCAAAAGAGGTTGAGTAATTTATAGATGGTTATCTGACATACAGTTAGATGTGGGCAGATTCTCTAATATCTTTAAAATGAGCATTTGTCTCTCTTTTTTTGGGGGGGATGGGGGTGTCAATCATAACAGTTTTAGACAACAGTTGTGGGTCACCATTGATCATTTATTGTGAACTACTCAAAGCATTAGGTTGTTACCCAATCTAGTTGCGCTATAAGTTTATATCCAAACCAGGTAATATCAGTTTATATCATGATTTACTGTTAAAGAAAGACTCTTCGATGTTCGATTATTTATTGTACGACAACGATGTGGAGAGCAATCTCCTACAATAAGATACAGTAAAATGGTAAATCAAGAGTACAACTGCTTACATAAACGGACGATAATACTTACAAAAGAGTATAAAATGTCTCTGCGTGAGAGTAAAGTTCCCTATCGTATCAAACAAAACAAAACATGGCGGACCTCACTCACGGTCAGCGGTATATCGTAGGTTAGTACCCAGGCGGTACTCGGAAAACTCTCCATCCCCCCCAGTCCGGTAACAATGGAGACATTGACAGCGGACTTATGATCAGATCCAGTTGCCGGTCTCAGGCTCGTACCGTCTGGGTGGCCGACGTTCACGACGAGGGCGAGGCACCTCGGGCTGGGCCGTCTGTGGCTGTAGGTGCGCGTCTGTTGAAGTGTGAGGGGCGGCAGATTCCGCGGTAGTCGCTTGTGGGCTTCCTTGGGATGTAGGATGGGGACTGTTTTCACAACCCGGCAGTGAGTGGTCAGGATGAGGTTGCGAAGGGTTGTCGGCAGGTGTCTTGTGCACGACCGCCGGTTCCGTACGAGGCGGATGCAAGGTAGGCGTTGGAGACTGCCTATGCTGTTCACCAAGACGGGTAGTGGGGGGCTGTGGCGCAGGAAGATTCATCCCGATATCTGGGGTGGCGGGGGTGAACGTACGCAGGAAGCGGCGATTGCGTAGAGTGAGGCGACCAGATCCGTCCACTTTAACTCTATACTGGTCGTGGTCGAGGGATTCCACTACGGTCCCTGATCTGTCCCATTTGGTTGGGCTGTTACCATGCTGATTTTGTAGGAAGACCCTCTCTCCTACGACCAGTGGGCGGAGAGGCCTTGCATGTTGTGCAAGGGATTCAGTGGTACGGGTCATACGGGTGCGAGGTGCTTGCTCTTTCGCTGACCATGCGTCGCGCCAAAGCGGGCGGATGTTTGGGTTCGAGAACTTCTCTAACCTGTTGACGAAGGAGAGGGTGTCCCGTAGGGGGCGCCCGAAAATGATCTGCGCAGGGGAGAGGTTGCAGTCAGGATCAGGGGTATTGCGTAATTGGAGTATCGCACGCAGGAATCCGTCATTGTCCAGGCTGCCAGTAGGACCTGTGTTGGACATCAAGAGGCGCTTGGCTGTCTTCACGGCTACTTCTGCGTGTCCATTGGACTGGGGGAAGTAGGCGGAGGAGAGACGGTAGCGTACGCCCCAGAGGCGGAGAAATGCCTCCGTTTTGCTTGCTGTGAATTCTGGGCCACCGTCACTGGACAGCTCTTCCGGTACACCAAACGTGGCGAAGAATGAGAGGAGGTGGCTGACCAGCCCAGCGGCACCTGCGAGGTCGGTACTGACAGGAGACGAGAAGATCTCCACCCATCCGGAGAGGCGGTCTCCAACGACGAGGTAGTGGCGGCCGCAGTGGGTGAAGAAGTCGGCAAATACTGCATCAAAGGGCGTCGATGGTGGTGGTGAGGGGAGTGGTGGTGTTGCTGCCTGTGACGGTGCATTTCGATTGCAGTCTAAACATCGTTCTCTCGTGGTGCGGATATCCTTGGTCATTCCTGGCCAGTAAACGATGGCACGTGCACGTTGCTCCATTGTGGACGTTCCTTGATGAGCGGCATGCAAGTGTTGCAGTACGCGTTGCCGAAGCGATTCAGGGACCAAGACGCGGTCATCGTAGAGGAGGACTCCCTCCTGTGTGTAGACAGAGTCACGAATAGTCCAGATTGGGGCAAATGTTGGATCATTTTGGTCAATGCTGTGACTGCCTGCATCAAGAAGCTTCAGGATGGGGCTTAGTGATGAATCTCTAGCCGTCTCTTGGGCGATGAGCGACCATGTGAGGGTTCCTAGTTCTTCAACATCAGTGCGGATAGCTGCCATCAGTGCCCACTCTTTAAGGTCTGGGGTGTCAGGGGGGAACGTGTTGTTGGCGGAGCCGGACAACGAGGGGTGTCTTGATGTTGCATCGGCTGCCAGGTTGGACTTCCCCGGTAGGTACCTAATGTCGAAGCGCCAGGGAAGTGTGCGCTGTTTAAGGCGAAACAGGCGCGAGTTGGTGATTTCGTCTAGGGTGCGGTCACCAAAGATCTTGACTAGGGGCTTGTGGTCAGTGACAACGACCAGGTTGTCGCAGCCTTGGGTAAAGTAGCGGGTTTGCTCGAGTCCCCAGGCTACTGCCAAGGCTTCACCTTCGATGGCCGCGTATCGTTGCTCAGCGGGGGAGAGGAAGCGGGAGCCAGCCAGTGTTATGCGCCAACCGTCTGTGCAGCAGTCTGGTATGCCAGATGGGCAGGTGCAGTGTTGCTGGAGGAGGAAGTAGCCGATTCCCCGCTGTGACCAGTCCGGTCGAAGGCAAGTACGCCGCTGGATGTCGAAGATCTCTACTCCCTTGCGGATGGCATCGATAATGACTGCCTTGGAGGTCTGGAAAGCTTCCTCGAGTTCGGAGGACCAAGCAAACTTACAGCGTGCGCTGAGGAAGGGCTTGAATGGCGACATTGTGTCTCTGAGCTGGGCGTAGTTTGCTACTTGGTTTACGAGGCCAAACCAGCTTCTGATATCTGTCGTGGATGCAGGCGATGGGAAGTCCCTGATGGCATCCAGGTATTTCGGTTGCGGCTCGATGGTTGTTTCTGAGATCCTGAATCCCGCAAAGTCGACGCTCTTCTCTGCAAACTGGAATTTGTTTGGGTTTAGGACGATTCCAGCCCGCCCAATTCGTGTGAGCAGGTCGATGGTCCTCCACCAGTGCTCTTGTAGGTCTTTGTCGTAGTGGATTGTGTCATCGACGCAGCGTTCCTTGCGCTCAACATTGGAGAGAACTGCGTCAAAGCGACGGTTATAGCCGTCCCCCGAGGACAGGAATCCTTGTGGTGCTCTGGTGTACCGCCAGGGGCCGAAGGGTGTTATGAAGGTAGTAAGGTGTCTGTCAGATGGGCGCAGAGGGACGCTATGATAGCCATTCCATGCGTCGGTGACCGTTTTCCATGTGTCCTTGGGGACGCGGCGGGCAAGTTGGAATGGGGAATCCATCGCAAATGTCTCCCGTTTGCAGAACTTGTTAAGTGGTGACAGGTCAACCGTGCGGCGTGGGGAGCCGTCATGTTTGCGCGTGATGACCATACGATGACACCACGTGACCGGCTCGCCATAGGGGGCGCGTTCGATGACTCCGAGGGCCTCATCACGGAGGAGGTCCTCATGCACCTTCTCCTGCCAGTGCAGGGGCACGGTGGCTGGGGTGTGGCATGCTTTGGGTGTGGCTTCTGAGTCAACATGTATCTCGATGGGTGGTCCTTCCATGCAGGGGAGTGGCCTGTGGGGGCATGTGTTAAACGTGGATGACGCGTACCTGTTGAGTAGCCACGCCTTCATGCGCTCGTTGTTATCTGGTGTGCAGGGAAATGGCAGCTCAGATGGTCGTGGGGGTGCTGCGTCACGCTCAGGGCACGAGCATGAGGTGGTGCTGGAGCTGCAGCCGTCATTGAGGACGGCATTGAGCTGCGGTGGTGGTTGTTCCTCGGGTGAGAGGTTGAGCTGTGAGTCGCCAGCACGGGTACCGGTAGCAGACGGGAATGTGGGTGGTAGGATTCCAAGATTGAGCATGGACTCGTACGACAGGTACATGGCCTGGACGGAGCTGCTCACATAGAGCATGGTGTTGCAGGATGTGGTATTGCCGTTTAAGGATGTTGCTTGCAGGTTGGCGAAGAACGCCCCTTCGATGGAGATCGGTGAACGGTTTGCTGCTGCCAGACCTATAGTCACGGGGCGTAGGGCATCACGGGAAAAACCGCAGGCTAGGAACTCAGACAACGATCAGAGGTCTGATTGTGCACCAGTGTCCGCGATGGCTGACACCTTCGCGGTAGGTGTGGTGGTCTTGCTCGCGGCGCCCTGCTGTGTGCGGGGTGTGGCGGCTGTCGAGATGCTGATCTTGATACGTGGGTGGGGCATTAGGCGCGCTTTTTTCCACTCCCCTTTCGTGAAGACGTGGTGGTCGAGCGTTACTGGGCCGTGGGTGGGGCTGACACGTCTGCGTCGTCGGCGAGGCGAAATGGAGGTCCCCCCTTGGATTGTACCGCAGCAATCTGTGAGATTGATTCTAGGGCCTGGACTGAGGGTGTCGGGTTCGCTGCAACTGGGCGCTGGCGTCGTTGTCTGCGACGTGCCCTGTAGCAGTTGATACAGACTTGATGCGGTTTTTTGTTCCAACCTCTCGCTCCCTCGGTGAAAACTTTAAAGTGGGTCTTGCAATCGGGGCAGGCGGCCTGTTTGGCCCGGTCTGCTGGAGAGGGTGCATCTGGTAGAGCTCCTGGTTGCTCGCTCTGTTGTCGGCGGAATGTGGACATGGCTGACAAGCTCGATGTGGGTAGGGCGTTTCTTGCCATTTCTTTGTTTTCCACCAGAGCCACGACGTCGTTGACCGGTGTGGTCAAAATGTTGAGTGTCCCTAGCGTCTCGCGGCGTATGTCAGGGTCCGCTATGCCATTGAGTAGGACATCTCGGATAGCATGGTCGGTGTAGTCCACCTCCTTTCCGCACTCGCACTTCGCTCTGAAGGCGCACGTCTCGGCCTTTCCGCGTACCCGTGCCGTGAATGCTCGGAAGGGTTCGTCACGTTCCTGGTGTATCTGGAGCAGCTCCTTTCGTAGGACTCCTGTAGCGACAGGGATGACAGCAAGGGAACGCATTGCTTCCATTAGCTGGGGTAGGGTGCTGACTGCAGCGTTCGGGTTGGCTTTAAGAAGACTGTCTCCTAGCTCCTGACCTGCACACTGGAATAGCTGCGAAGGTGCTGCTGCCTCGTTGATACCTGAACCCGTGCGGAAAACGTCCCAGCGACGTACGAACACATTCCAGCCCTCTGTTGTCACACCAATATCTACTTTTGGCCTCTCCAGTTTGGGGCCTTGGGATATGGGGGCCGGTGCTGTGACTGCCGGGCTCTGATGGGCTAGGCCATGGTTTCCGAGTAGGGCAATGGCTAGGGCCTCGGACACATCTTCTGTCTGGAACTCGCAGTTCGGGACGGAGCACTGTACTATGACCATACTAGATTGCTCTCCACATAAAGAAAGACTCTTCGATGTTCGATTATTTATTGTACGACAACGATGTGGAGAGCAATCTCCTACAATAAGATACAGTAAAATGGTAAATCAAGAGTACAACTGCTTACATAAACGGACGATAATACTTACAAAAGAGTATAAAATGTCTCTGCGTGAGAGTAAAGTTCCCTATCGTATCAAACAAAACAAAACATGGCGGACCTCACTCACGGTCAGCGGTATATCGTAGGTTAGTACCCAGGCGGTACTCGGAAAACTCTCCAACTGTAACATCTTTACAGTATCTAACTTGGATCCTCTGTTACCTTTTCTTCAGTTGCCCCTAATTGCATACAATTCCATCTGTTTTGTAGCATTTTTTGAAGCCGTAATTTTACCTCTGACTGACATTGTTTCTCAGTTGAGAGATGGCGCAGTAGCATCAATCTGAAATAATAATTATTATAAAAAAGTATTGAAGAACTGGAAGAACTACACTGCTGTATGATTGAAACAGTGTGGGCATAAATATTGTTTCCTAAAATAGATAACTTGTTTTGAACAATGAATAGTTCAATGCGAAATTCAATAATACTTTATTCTAGCTATTGTTAAATAACAATGCATTACGTAACAGTAAGTATAAAACGCTAACCGCGTCCAAAGTGTGGCGGGAAAACAAGTCATAGAAACTACGTTGACATGGCGTCAACTGAAAGCTCAGAATCAAGATCGAAGACCGCAAAGTCAGAAGGATAACAAGTGTAAGTAGATTTCCTTTATATAACCCAAGAACCATCAATGTACAGACCGATTATTAATACTTATTTCTTTTATTTTCAGTTTGACTTTTTGTATATTGAATAAAGTGTAAAAAAAAAATCCAACTGACTCGGAACTATCCTCGACTTTGCCCCTGTGCAAAACATAACTCAAACACACTGCAGCAGTATTCTGCAATGACAAGGAACAGTACCATCCTGACACTGATAACAAGAAAGAACAGTATTAATTAAATGGCATTTGTAGATTATATTGTGTGCAGTGTCTTTTAGTCAGGCTGTATCTCCCAGAAAAGATCTTGAACTTTCCGGTATCTGATTGGGGACCGGTCATTATTTATCGCCTGGGGGGTGGGGGTGCCTGATAAACGCATTTCATCAAGCCTCAGAGAAAGTGTAGATGAGCATTCCATTTTTTTGTGTATAGTAAAAAAATCCTGTAGGTTTTATTCTTCATGAAACTATTATTATTCATTTGCGTGAAGCACGGACCAAATGCCAAATTTCTATGCCTGTAACGTTGAACGCACGCTTACTCTTCTTTAGAACTTAGTGACTGCCCGTCAGGCCTATCACATTTTTGGCAGAGTTTGTTTTTCCTCGCCAAGATACACTTGTTCTTGTGAACAGTGCGAAGGTATTGTCTTCGTTGCGCAAATTGCCAAAGACTTTAGACCTTTTTCAAAAATGGTTGAAAGCTGCATGGAAACGAGGCTGGAAATATGAGCATACATGGCAGCTGCCTAGGAAAGCCTTACATATGTTGTGTTTACACCCATGTTTTGAACTTAAGTTCAGTCAGAACTGAACCTAAGTTGGAATTTTATACGTATATTTTTAAACACCATTCCGAAAACTTCCAGAATGCCGGTAACAACAAAGGAAAGTCACCTGAAGTTCAGCCCGTACGAAACGAGAAGCGCTTGAAAGCGCTTTTAAAACGCTGCCAAAGCGCTTCGCAGCCAAAAAGCAGCTCAAATAAAGCGCTTTGAAATTGTTTTTACGTCGGAAGCCATTATGCAGCCCGCTGCCAATCCGCTGTGAAGCGGTAGAAGATGCAGTGGCAGTGGTTTCGCAGTGGTTTGCAGCGGTTTAGCAGCCGAGCTTAGGGCTTCTCTTCGCTGCAAAACCACTTCAGGTCACTTCAACAAAGGAAAGGAAAGAAAAACTTACACACGCTGTGTACTAATAATAGCCATGGTGCTCGTTTCTGAAACTATTCCGTGTTATCATTTCCCAAAGATCCGATGGTTTGAAATGTATTCTCCCGCGACATACACATTATCAGATTATCAAAATGATCGAGTTGCGGCTTCAATCCCAAATATGGTTTGCGTTTAGAGACCCGCCGTGCAAGTCACTGTAGTACGTTTTCAGTGCGCGAGGTTTTCTAACGCCCGTGATGTTAGATAGCTAGAATAACAGACAAATCAGCGAGAAGACCGGGTCCAAAGTGAAATTTTTATCAATTTTCATCTCTAGATACTTTAGAATTTCTCGAATAACAGACCAGCAGTTGTTTTTGTTAAGGATCAGCTTTCTTCACGTGACAAACTCTACACCAATCAAATAAGGTATCCTATCTCGGCGGACTTTTCGTTTGGTAAGGGGTCGTTTATTTAACCGTTTAAACGATCGTCTCTCTCAATTGAAATTCTCTTCAAAAAGTAATGTTTACAGCAGTGTCATGGGTAGACGAGGATAAGTTCAGTGTACTGTTGTGGGGAGTGGAGATATTTCTGTTCAAGATGGGGAAGCGCCGGGGAAGGAAACAAAATAGAAATAGGAAAGATGTATCCTGCAGTTTTCGCGTTAGCTAGAAAACCCTAGAAAAGGGGTTGTGGAACGTTCGCATCTCAGCACAACGCCGAAACTCAGTGCTATTAAGGCATGGCTATGGAAGGAAAAGCGTAGGGGGTGGTCTATATTTAATGCATTTACTCATTTCTTTACGAAACTTAATTAATGTTACAGAGCACTCAGAACTTAACAAAGTTTGAGTATCGTTTCTATGACAACCTGGAATGTGACCTTTGAACCTCAATTTTAACGGAATTTTAAAAACTTCCCTGCTGACAGGGAAAATGCATAAGAGGCAAAAAATAAATTAGTGGAAAAAATAATACTTACCTTGGTGTTTGTAAATCTAACTGGAAATGGTGCACAACACATATGGATAAGAAGTTATCGAAGGGTATCGAATTTCACATTGTCCTAAAATAGGATTCCCAATGAAGAAGTCAACTTTTCCAATTAGATCAACAATATATACCCAGACTTAAGTCACTTGGCACTTAAACATTTTCAGGATTTAAAGCCTTTCCCTGTCCGCAGGAGCACTTTTTAAAAAACCGTTACCTTCGAGTTCAAAGGTCACATTTAAAGTTGTCATAGAAACAGTAGCCAAAATTTACTTATTTTTCAACCCCACACAGGCTGAAAAACTTTAAATAACGTAACAGTTGAAAGCACTGGAGTTAGACCACCCCCTAGGTTTTATGACAATTCGTTTGTCAGCCATGCCTTAATGGTGCTGAGAATCAAAGCTTTATCAGGTATGTTTGCCAAGTTAAACTGCTCTCTCTTAGGGCATTTATTTGAAAGTACTTGTATTCAGTTTGATTTTTTCGTTTAATAATCTTTGGGTCAATAAGATACAACACACGTTCCTGATACAAACCACCCGTCTTTAGATTTTACTAAGTGCGAAACACATTTCAACCTCAGTTAGTCGAATAATCAACTTATGCCCGAGGAACCAATAAACTGTTTTCTCTTTACTGTAAAATTGTGGCGAATCCGATAATTTTATCGCCTTACTTAGCTCATACACTAAACTGTGACGCATTGTTCAATTTGCGCTCCCAACAAAGTAGCGAAACCATAATTACCCTTATCTGGCTTATAATGTAGCAACCGCGGTAGTATATCATTTGTACTAGAAGCGTGTGTCAGCAACTGTTATAAGAAAGTTGTAAACAGATTGCTGCTAGGAAAGAGGTTTGAAATCATGTTATTAATTTTAGCTTTTGCTGAAAATACTATTTTATAGCTACCTTTGCAGTCCACTGACTTGATTGCGTGAATAATTATTATCGTGTCTATCAATACCTATATAATCAGGTAGCATCCTAAGCGCTGCCAAATGCTTCATAATCGCTTCCGAGCAGCCACAAACTAAACCGCTTCAAACCGCTTCCAACGCTTCCAGAAAGCTGTAAAAGCGCCTTTTTTGGAAGCCAAAATGTGCACCTTCCGAAGCCCCATTGTTTGAAGCCTTTTGGAAGTGCTTTGGAAGCGCTTCCAAAAGCGTTCTGGATGCGCTTTTAAGCGCTTCTTGTTTCGTAGCGGAGTCTCGCATAACTATGGAGTTGATTTTCAAACGTCACGGGCTTTCTCGCTCATTTTGCTTACGTTATTGACGGCGCCAAGTCAAATGATTACGGCGTTGAAATGGTATCGCCCAAAAGATTAATGTGTCCAAGTTTGGTTGCCATAGGTTGTTCCCTTCTTGAGATGTGAATTTTTTTGTTTCTTCCTGGTATTAAAGGTATAGCGTCCGTCCGTCCGTCCGTCCGTCCGTCCGTCCGTCCGTCCGTCCGTCCGTCCGTCCGTCCGTCCGTCCGCCGTACGCGGAAACTCATGGGAACCCTGTGGTATACTAAGAAAATTAAAAATCTCGGGAAGGGATGGACCTTAGACAACCAAACTTGGAAGAAGTTATCTAAGTGGCAAGGGGGGTGCAACTGCGTGGTCACGTGGTATGACGTCATCGATGACGTCATCATAGGAGAAAAATGTTATATCTCAAGAAGGGATGAACCTCAGACAACCAAACTTGGGTGAAGTTATCTAAGTTGCAAGGGGGTGCAACTGCATGGTCACGTGGTATGACGTCATTGATGACGTCAGCATAGGAGAAAAATGATATATCTCAAGAAGGGATGAACCTCACACAACCAAACTTGGATGAAGTTATCTAAGTGGCAAGGAGGGTGATACTACATGGTCACGTGGTATGACGTCATTGATGACGTCATCATAGGAGAAAAGTGATATATCTCAAGAAGGGATGAACCTCAGACAACCAAACTTGGGTGAAGTTATCTAAGTGGCAAGGGGGTTGCAACTGCATGGTCACGTGATATGACGTCATTGATGACGTCATCATAGGAGAAAAATGATATATCTCAAGAAGGGATGAACCTCAGACAACCAAACTTGGGCAGGGGCTCATAAATAGGGGCGTTCCTCTCTGATATTGCCCTATGGATAAGGCATTTTGACACACCTAGTTATTTTTAGAACAAGTTTCCCGCCAATTCGTAGGAATTAGCCAATCAGATTCATCATGGAATCATCACGTGACACGGTCGCTTATTCGCGCATAAATCATTTTGTTGTAAAACTTGGCGAGAAGAAGGGAGGCGAGTTGAAGCTCGAATAGTAATACACAGATACAGACATAATGGAGGTGGAAATTTTCGAAAGTGGCGACGATGATAGTGAAAGCTGGTCGTCCGTAGACAGTGATAGCTGTGAAGATCCAGGCACTGAAGACACGGAAAATAGCAGCGAGGAAAGTGATGAGAGAAGAGAGGCCGCATTGACTTCGAAGACAAAAAAGGGCGGGAAGCTTCGCTCAAAGTCAAAGTCAAATAGTAAAACAGCTAATTCAAGAAAACGAGCTAAAGATGCAACAAAAAAACCTTCAAGTTTTCTGAAGGAAGATGAAATGTCAGAGCTTGCATCGTGGATTTTTTCATCGGAGGAAGCGGCAAGAGTAGAAGAAACTGTGAGGAGCGGGCTTCTGAATTCTACTCGTGTGAAATATTTTCCCAAAAGAGAATTGGTTGCGAAGGAAATGCTCAACGACAGCAATAAAGAAGCAAATTTAGCCTTCTGATTATTGGCTTTTGTAGAAAGTTCTCCACTCTTGCGACTGAGTTCTTCAAACAACTACCCTGTTAAAGACAGAAAAGCTGCATTTTCGGTGTCTTGGATGAAAGTGTTATTAACATAACTTAAAATAACTTCCAGATTGGCAAATCAACGCAGGAGCATCTTATTTTGAACAGATTTTTTCTCCTACTGATCATTTCGAAGCGGACGATGTCCATCGAATCGTAAGCCTCGTTCATGGAGATGGTCTTTTCGATTATCTACGGCAACATTCAAACTCGAAAAGCCAATGGTGTCGTTACTTAGAGCGTTGTGATTCAAGGAGTCGAGGACGATGAAACTCTTTATAGACTGGGTGGTTTCGCTCTTTTCAAAACGATTAAACTCAGGAAAGAAACATTGGAAGGTAGTCAGGGCAGAATCAAGGCAAAAAAAGTGCGGAAAGAGAATATGGAGGTCGAGTTAGAAATTCTGGAGGATCTGAAGCTAAAAAAGGACAAAGCAGAGCTTCCTAGCTCGATAAGAAATTTGGACGAAGGCAACCTAACATTTCCTTGTGATGATCTCCTTCCATTTATCAGAGACGTACTAACCAATGTCAGAGAATTTGCAACAGACTTGAATTTGACCAGATACCCTACCAAGTTTGTTTCAATGTGCCAAACTGTGGTGTTAGATAATGAAAAGCTTGAAACAGACTTTAAACTTCTTGTCGCTTCACTTTCTCCATCAAAAGGGGCAAATAATGATATAATTGTGTCAAATATTTACAAAGATCTCGTATCAAAACTTGCCAATACCAGGATAAACGAGTTCATGAATACTAGAGCAGAAATATGCCTAAGAAATGAGGGCAAAGTGGTTGGTGCAGATGAGATGCTACGTGACAAACTAAAATCTTTCTCTGTAGCAACAAAACGCAATTAGTAGTAGGTTGATGTATTACTGTAAACATATCAAGGTCACTAAACCAGTCACTAAGATCATGGGGCTTACAGAATGTGCCAAAGGCCAGTTTCAGACGTCAAACTTTTGCCACATCGAATCCAATTCAGCAGACTGTTTTTCTCCATTTCACAATGTTATAGTTGTATTTAGCTAATGTTTGATGAGCTACTATGTGGATATGCAAACATTATTTCATTATTATTATTTATCATTATTATTATTATTACAACAGAAGGAAGATTAAACAAGAAAAACAAACTTTACATTCCTTTTTGTTCTGCCATGGTACGTTCATCTAGATTTATCTTTTGCATTAGACAGTCATCCACAAAGCTGCAAATTAAATTTCTAACAATAATTTGGATATCAAACAAAAGTTTGATGTCTGACACTGGCCAAGATCATTCTTAATAGATCTTGATGTAACCTGGAACTCTTTCAGTAGAGATGGTACCACACCCTTGTAGATCACAAGCACTAAAATAATCCCAGGCAAACTTGGGAACTTGTGTTATCAATAGAGGAGTGGTTTCCTTGAGACAAAGTACGAGTGTCAAATATGCAACAATTTATGTGGTTTACAATGTAATAAACACACTTACTAGGGATGCTGAAAAAACACAAGAAAAGTTTAAAACTCACAAGCCATAGGGGTGTGAGTTTCAAACTTTTCCCAGTAATTTTACAGCATACCAATGAGTTATCACATTCATTATAAACCACTGAAATCTGAATTTTTATTACTTTTATAAAAATAGCATTGCATGTGCAGTGCATTTTAAATGTGAAAGAGTACAGCTCACAACCAATCAGAGAGTGCATACTGCTACTAGGGATCTCACCGAACTCTCGCATGTTTGAAATTCATGCTGCTACCACACCCACAAACTACAATTTATCCTACATTTCTTTGCTCACACAAATTTGAATGGTTTGCCGATTTCACAGGATTTTCTTTGAATGCTGCAAAAGCACAAAAGGAAACAGAGCCAAATGAACTTATCAAGATGTAAATTAGCTGGAAACGCAAAATTATATTTAACTATAAATTACTAAGATTGTTGCCTAAAATAATGTCTTGTTTATGGCTTTTCATTCATTGTATATTCCTGTCAAAAAACTGAGAGCACAATCTAGAAAAAAACATGGATGAATGTAGCCAGAGTGGAAGGCATTTCTGGGTGTGGTAGTGGCATGAATTTTTAAGGCAATGCGACAGTTCGGTGAGGTCCGTAGTATGTAAAGAAGCAAGAAACAAATAACAATTGCATGACAGCACAAAATGCTTTATAAATATTGTCCAATAAATATAGTTTTTAATATTTACACTGTAATCTACTGTACTTATCTGAATAAAGGGCTGAATTCAGATGACTAAAACAATTTTGTTCTAATCCTATTTGTGTATTGGCATACAGGTTGCTCGTGAAAAAAAAATCCATAACCCTACCACAGAGGAATTCACCAAAGGGCCTCTGGAATTTCCTATTAATTTTATAGTAAATTTTACAAATCACAAGTTTATGCACTTGAAGGAATCCCTCTTGGATTTCCCTGTGGCATAGCCAGGATTTTTAATAAGAGTGGGCCCAAGGGGCCCTTTGTAAGACATTTTCCCTAGACTGTAAACAGTAAAGAATGCCCCCATACATTTTAGTGTATTTTTTGTTGCAAGAAGGGGGGCCCGGATCCCTCCCCCTGGCTATGCTCCCGTTTCCTATAATAATATGCCCTATGTGGTAGAAGTATATGGATCTTTCCTGGAATTTCACAATTGACCTTACATGCACATTGATAATATTATACAGCTTTATTATATAGACACAAGTGTTTTACTGGGAAATAAGCCACTCGTAGATCTCATACGAAGCTACTTTCGGGACCTGACAGTGGCTATTGTCCATATCATCAAAACAAAAGTGCTTGGAAATCAATTTGGAATATTATTTTTTCTGTTTTGTCTATCTAATAAAAAGAAAATTACATGGTGGCTTGAAGGTACAAGTTTGATTTTCTTGTGTCAAAAACATATTTTACTCTTATTAAATATTTTTTGTTGTTTTTCACAAGTGATAAGTTGCTGTGAATGGCTGTAGTCGAGAAGTTGTAATTCTATAAAATATCCAACTCCTCAGGGGGTTGTAATTTCCAGATTTTGGTCCTAATTTTTATTTTCAAAAGGTGGTGTAGATATTTTCCGGAATAACACAAGATAAGAAACATGCAATTTTCCTTGTCAAAATGTTGGGTTACCAATGGATTACATGTAAGTTATGTGCATGTCAACTAAAATATTTTGAAGAATCTGTGATGAAGAATGTCATAAATATATGTTATTTACCATCATCGAGTGTCTTTCTCTTCTCCAAGGCGGCTGTTACATACCTATAACCCTTCGTGTAAGGCGCACACACGTTCGACCATCTCGCATCCGAGTCTTACTATTTCCTTGATTAACACTCTTTACGTTCCATATTTTGCACGAGGCTGATCGAAACACCGAGTCGTTTAACTTCTTGGCGATATCCCGCAGCAATCACGGCATTTTGCAGCCCTTCAAACCGCCTTTCTTCCTGTGCAGAACTAATCTCTGCAATCTCTTCTCTGTGCCTTTTTTCTGCACGAGATTGTAGCCGTTGGCGAAACGCATCTTTTACCGCCGAGGACGAGATCGAACGTGCAGCAGACGGATGGCCCTCGCATTCGAGCTCGGCGGCGCTGTTTTTCGTGGCACTAATCGTGCGGCACGTTTATCCCATTTTAGAGATCAACTTTTGGAAGACAAAGATTCCAGTAAGACATTTGGTTTAGACATTCTCCTAGTACTCCCCTAGAAGGAGGAGGAAAATATATTACAGTAAAAATAAAGTTCGGTTTGAGAGTCAAAAAAACGAGCCGTCACAAAGCTGCCTGAATCAACACAAAGCTGCCACCAATCAGCACTCAGCTAAGCAAGTCAATTGTATTATGGGATGGTATTTCGCTGTACATTTGGAATCGGAACTATGGACTGCGGATGAATTTCCACTGATCATTGGGTTCTCTACACCAAGGCAATTAAGAGAGACCACTTTCGCGGCAGTGTAGTTCCCCCTTTCCGCCATTTTGTTTTGAGCTTGAATGCGGACGTCAATGGAAACACCTTGTTTCGAATGTTTCTAAAAATAACTAGGTCTGTCAAAACGCCTTATCAAGAATATATATCAGAGGAACGCCCCTATTATGAGCCCCTGACTTGGGTGAAGTTATTTAAGTGGCAAGGAGGGTGCAACTGCATGGTCACGTGGTATGACGTCATTGATAACGTCATCATAGGAGAAAAATGATATATCTCAAGAAGGGATGAACCTCAGACAACCAAACTTGGGTGAAGTTATCTAAGTGGCAAGGGGGGTGCAACAGCATGGTCGCGAGGTATGACGTCATCGATGACGTCATCATAGGAGAAAAATGAAATATCTCAAGAAGGGATGAACTTCAGACAACCAAACTTGGGTGAAGTTATCTAAGTGGCAAGGTGGGTGTCACTGCATGGTTACGTGGTATGACGTAATTGATGACGTCATCAAACGTGAGAAGGTTTACATCGCTGAAGGGATGAACCTTAGATAACCACACTTGGGTGAACAAGTGCTTAGTCACGTGGTATAACGGTGCAAGGCTATCTATTTATGTACAATGGCAACCTTTTTGTCTCGTTAAAAAAATTTGTAACCGGGAGCTCCGCTTTTAGCCAGTGGCTAAATCTATATATTACGGGCGTTAATCCGAACCGTACTAACAGGCTGGGCTGAGACACTCAACTTCAGCTACAATGACAGATAATTGACAGCGAAATGTTTGCAAAGGAAAACTGAAGCATTGCTTGCGTTGCAGTAAGCGCTGTGATATTCGTTACTTTATTACCAGTTTATATTCGGCCGATTGCATAAACCAGGATTGTTTATTATTTGATCTCTTTCCATGGATAACGAGGATTTCGATCACACAAGGTTAAGGAATTGAATTGATATACTGAGATAAATCCAAAATCATTTTGAAATATTGTCTACTGAGACTAAACTAGAAGCTGAATTATTTTGTTGCTATCTATCAAACAGAAACTCACAGTATTCCGCCGCTACTCTTCTCAGGTCATTCATTTTGTTATTACCGGCCACGCCAAGGCAGCAAAATGGTTAGCTTCATATTTACTTGACAAGCTGATGACAGATTTTCTATACTCAATCATATACAACTGAGGTTGAATACCCTCATGTAAACAGTTTCATTACCAACTGGGGTCAACACATGGTGAACTGAACTGAGGTACAGATTTAGGTGTAAACACAACATTAGCTGGTGAATAGGGACAGATAAGAAAAGAACATCAGAAAACACTAGACACTAAACGGTTTTTCAGTCTCCATTCACCAGCTAAGGCTTCCCTGGGCAGCGGTAATGTGTACTCATATTTCCAGCCTCGTTTCCATGCAAGTTTCCGCCATTTTTGAAAAAGGTCTATATTAGATTATATTCTTTAACAGAAATTTGTATTATGTATTGAGTGAAGTGAAGTACAAAAATGCAAATGTTAGAGAAGTTGCTGGTGAATAACTACCCCTTTCAGGGCTTCAGGCTTTGTTACCCCCTTTCGCTCGCCCCAAAATGAAGTGATCCCCCCTACGCCCCCCCCCCCTACCCCCAACAGGTGATAAAAAATGAACGGTCCCTTATTGAGCTTGAGCAGCAATGCTCAATCAAAATTCTTGCTACCAGTATTAAGAATCATAATTAATGTATATACATTTATCCCCAAAGTCAAAGAGTGCTCAATGCGGGAAAAGCCGTAGAGCAGAATATAAGTATTTGACTGATAGAAAACGAGAACGAGTACTCTAATTGTTCCAGTAGATCCACTAGCATACTACCTTCGAGTTGCTGCTAAAAGATTATCTTAGAAAGTTTTGTGCCAGCGTTAATTTCGCTACTCACTATCTATTACATGACAGATAGAGAGTTAGCAGAGCCAATCCGATTTGCAGGATTTGTGATAGTATGCGAGTGGATTTCTACTAATACATGATAGTAGGATTCATGGTAGTACCGGTATGCAAGTGGGTTTCTCCTAACACTGTATGAATGCAGGTACTAGTACTCCCAGGACCAGGAAGTAACATCAGGAACTTCCGGAGTGTGATGTATATTCTATAGGTAACAAAGACTCACCATAGAAGAAAAGACACCCCATTTCGAATCAGAAATTTCACTCATTTCAGAGGCTTCTGTCATATCTCGTCAGACATTGCACTGTCTCTAACAAGATTCTGCAAATAAATTATTTATTATCTAGATTTGTAATGTAGCAATTTTATATTCTAATGGATCATACTGTAATTTACAACACCAAGCCGAATCCCACAAAACTACATGCTTTTAGCTTTCTTCAATGTAATAGCTCCAATGTAATAGCTCCAATGAGAGCTCGGAGCCCATTTTTCACATACACACAATCAAACCGTTTTTTTTACATTGATGAAGGCCAAGTAAAACGGTGTATGGTTTTGCGGAGAATTAAAACGGCAATGCACTTTATCTGTAGCTGCTCAATTATAAAAGTTCTGCTTTTTATAACTAGAGCTCCAAGTTGTGAGTTTTTCCCTGCAAGCAAGCAGGAGGCAACTTTGCTTACTCATAGCAGGGAATTTACGTGTAAGTGACTGGTGATTCAAATCTGATCGACGATAAACGTAGCTTGGATGATATCAACATTAAGTTTACACCCCCAAAGTTGGTTTCTGGTATCGCCGATTTCTTAGCCTAACAAAGAAGTATTCAAGCCAGACATGCCTACAAGATGCTAAGCAGGATACAAATGCTAATTTAACTTAGTTTTAAGGAACAGATCATACCTGCATATAGCGTTATTTTGTTCATTCTTGCGATCTTCTTCTGTTGAAATTGTCCGTTGGAATTTATTCCAGTAACTCGATCGCTTCGACCGCTCAAATATCGCTCGTGACTGGCCTCGTGACTGCTGATTGGCTAACCAGAAACATTCTTCTGTTGTGATTGGCTAACAATATTGGAACGAAGTTGGGCCAGCGGTCACTACCCACCAAAAAAATGGCGGAGCACTCGAAGGGAAAAGACTGTTGGATAAACCCTTGCATGTTCTTGTCGTTTGCCTGGCTGTATGGAAGGCGAATTAATAAGCAAATCGATTATTTGCCAAGTTTCAATCTTCAGGCTAAAACCGTTAGTAAACCTTGGAGTGTTTAAGAGAAATTGATTAAGATGGAGGCAGATGGATGTGATTGTGATAATCTGCAAAGAAAGATGGATGTTATGCGCTAACCTGGAAATGGAATAATGACTTCTCGATGAGGTTCACATTGCTCTTAAATGGAGGTCGGAAGCAAGTTCAAAATCAAGCCATGCTTGCTGTTGTTGAACAGAGTGGTTTTTGGCTGTAGCATACCGAGCGTTGGCGATGCAGTTTGTTGAAGTAGCACGGTAAGACTTAAGGTATCAAGTTGGCAAACTAGACTAACAATCCTTTGACATCAACAAGTTAGGGTTTTAACATAAAAAAAGCAAGTAAACACAGGAACATACTATGCATTCCTACAGGGTTCAAACTAGCAGCTGGCTACCGGTAGAATTGCAGAATTGCTTTGTGATTCGTATACCCCCGGCGTGTTCAATCGACAATCGATATTAATCGATACCACCTGATAAAATTGATAGAAGCTAGCTGATGCCCGTGAAAATTCATGGAGTGCAAGGGAGAAATTTATCTTACTTATATTATTCTCTTAAAACAAATGGAAAAAAGAAAAAAATCACAGCAGATAGAATATGGTGCTTCTGGTGCCATTTCCATTTTGGGCACGCTCAATGAAAGAAAGTAGCGGTGTACGTTTTTTCTAACACGAATGAATATTATTCTCAGGTAAAAGCTTTCGAATTAGAATTATCCCTGCAAATAACTGTAAGCAATCTGTAACAGAACCACTTGGGTCTGGATGTCTATTGTGCTTACAGCTGTATGAACAGAGTTCTTTTTAGTTTCTGTGGGAGACTCGAACATGGCAGCTTTGTGCCTCGCTTAAGAAATCGCTTGAATTAGAACTTAGCTCAAGGCGACCCTTTTCCAAACAAAAACATGCACACTGTTGAGATTTTCTCGTTCTGTTCAGGTTTGTGAGCTTCGCTTTTTCGGCTCCAACATCTCTGTGTTTAGTATAGATTTAGACCGGGCTCCAAAAGGCTGTCAAAGGACTGTTCTTTGTGAACCAAGTGTTTGTTTATAAGAATGGCGCACGGCTTCATGCAATGTGCAAAAATTTTTTGAATGGGATATATTATTGTTTGACTCTAATCTTTTTGGAAAAAGGACTTTTGCATGAACATTACAGTGTTATTTGTGAGAGAATCGCATAGGTTTGCACGTCTTTGTTGCTTTCGGTTGCAAGAAATTGTTTATTTTTTGGTTTCTGTGGAAGACTTAAAATGGCGCCTTTGGAAACTTGATCTTTTCGCTTGCGAAAATGCTTCAATTAGATCTTCCGTCCACTTTATTGATTTCGAATAAAATGTATCCTATAACAGTTCCCCAAGTATGCAAGAAAATAGAGTGGTTTTGCAGATCCGTGGTGCAGCAGTTTTTTTCCAGGCTTCTGGGCCAATAGTACCGTAGCATGAACCTGGGTACCGTAGCGTGAACCTTCATGAACCTGGGTACCGTAGAGTGAACCTGAGTACCGTAGCATGAACCTGGGTACCGTAGCGTGAACCTGAGTACCGTAGCGTGGACCTTATACCGTAAGATGAACCTTATACCGTAGCGTGAACCTGAGTACCGTAGCGTGAACCTGAGTACCGTAGCATGAACCTGAGTACCGTAGCGTGAACCTGAGTACCGTAGCGTGGACCTTATACCGTAGCATGAACCTTATACCGTAGCGTGAACCTGAGTACCGTAGCGTGAACCTGAGTACCGTAGCATGAACCTTATACCGTAGCGTGAACCTGAGTACCGTAGCGTAAACCTGAGTACCGTAGCATGAACCTTATACCGTAGCGTGAACCTGGGTACCGTAGCGTGAACCTGAGTACCGTAGCGTGAACCTGAGTATTGTAGAGTGAACCTAGGGGTGGTCAAGGGGCGCAGGAGAGGCTGGGTACCGTTTACTCTTGAAGGCTACGTCATACAACACATCATGGTGTGACATCAAACGTGGCGTGACGTCACAACATGCCGCCGTCATACTAAGAAGCCCGTGACGTCACAATATGGAGCCACCCCTCCCCTGTCACTCGATGTAGTTCTCGCCGGGGGGAGAGCTGGGGCGTGGAGGGTGCAAAAGTGCAAAAAGAAAAGTACTACTAGTCTCACACTGAGCGAGTGCAGAAAATACAGATCCAACTAGTGATGTGCATACGCAAACTCCGGAACTCAAAACACAAGTGTCTGTAGAAGTCAAAGGAGTTTATTCTCGTTCCACAAGAAGGCCGAGACTTTTTGACGGCTTTTTAGACTACTTTACGTTTCTGGAGGAAGCTAAGGCTTACGTCGGGTAGTTAATTGTTAATCGACTGTCGTGCATGTCTTGTGATCGTTCTGAGCTCCAAGGAGGTCAACTACATTGTACATTTTGTCATTGAAGCTTTACATGGTACTGCTTTGTCCGATTGGTAGTGTTGGTCGATACGGTTTGTTTAGGAGAAATAATTTTGTGTGGGAGACGACGAGTCTAAATAATGGCGGCCCTGCGGGCCATTCACAAGTTCGAGCCAAGGATCAACCAGAGAACTTAAAATCTACTCGGAATAAATAGGTAAGCGTCGCTGTTCATAGCATGTTTTAATCCGAGTCCGATATGCGAATTGGCAAGTAACCAAAGATTACGTAGTTATTATTATATGGCAACGATAGTACCCGCGCTCTGATTGCCTGTTACGAGGTCAGTAAATCCCGGCATGACCTCTCAGAAATTCCTCGTTCAATTTCCCGCCGAAATAACTCGCGTCGCGCTCGAGTTCATTCAGAGTTTTTCATTCTCTGAGTCAAACTGATAGAAAAAAACGGTGTGTACAAACCACGCCAGACTTGATCTAATGTAATTAATCTCTTCTGGATGTCAAATACTTCGGAATCCTTTCTTTTACAGATATTTTATAATGTTGTTTAGTCATTTGTGAGAAACTTTTGAGGGAGTTACAGAAGCCTTCAAACGGCAAGCAACCGGGAAGCAAGTCTTCGACGTCAGCTTAACTTTTTTAGCACCATTGGGGAAAACATTGCTCCTTTTGCACTAGGAAAGGGCCTTTAATAATACGGAAGAAGAGTTAAACCTGAAGAAGATACTTCACAAGCTATCCACCAGAAAATTGCAATGGTTATTTTAGCCGGCTTTTGTGCAAAAGCAAACGTCAAGTAAGAATGAATTTAACTCGAGAAGATGGAGAGAGAAAAGAAATGAACGACTTCACTATCAGTATCAGTAAGCACAAAGTTTGAACTCGCTTTCTGTTATTACTTTTAGTTCTCAATTCTTGAATTCCCATTAAATTGTGACTTTACATGTAGCTTTTATCCTTTGCTGCTATTTTGACCCCCTTAAGTTCTCATTTTCTCCGGATAGACTCGAATTTCTTAGAGTAACTTTTTGGCTCCGTTTGCTTTTGTAAACAGGTCATTTCTGATATTCAGGCCTTTATATTCCTCTTGTCACAAGTTATATTTGTCTTATACTGTTATACCTTGTTGTGAATTTCGCTGAAAATCTTTTTGAATTTGTGTTATTTCAAGGAGATGAATGCTTGTCAGTCGTGAACTGCGAGCGGGCATTAAGAATTTCAATAATGCCCGTGGGCATTACGGAGAGTAATGCCCTACTTCCTGTTACGCAATAAAACCCAGTCATTGTACCTGGTGCGAATACTTCCTGTAACCCCATAAAAAAACTATTTTTGACTTTTGATTTTTTATTTTCTACACAGCTTTTATTTTATTTCATTTTTATTTATTTCTCTATTTTTATATTGTTACAATTCCTCTTTGTATAGTTACATCACATCTACATCATTTTCATTTTATATATTTATTTCCTTCATCTCACCTACTTTTTTCTACACACATCTGATGCCGGGGTACCAATACTCCCCCTACCACAACAACTTCCTCTAGGTAAGCTTAAGTCTTATCCTCTAAAAAGTCCCTAAAAAGTATTGGCCTTCTTGCTGAACGGACTTGCGTTGCGAGTTCCGAAGTTTGCGTAGCACATCACTAGTTGGATCTGTATTTTCTGCACTCGTTCAGTGCAGTCTACTAGTAGTTTCGTTTTTGCCCCTTCGTCCGCAACCCCCCCCCCCCCCCCCCCCAAACCCCCCCCCCCCCCCCCCCCCCGGGGAACCCACCCCTCCCCCGTCTCCCCGGGGAACCCACCCCTCCCCCGTCTCTCGAGGTAGTTCGCCTGGTTCCGTGTAGTGATGTCAAGGGCTTCTCATTACGACGGCGCCATGTAGTGACGTCACAACAAGACGGTACGGTTCACTCTACGGTACACAGGTACACGCTACAGTATAAGGTTCACGCTACGGTATAAGGTTCACGCTACGGTACTCAGGTTCACGCTACGGTACTCAGGTTCATTCTACGGTATAAGGTTCATGCTACGGTACCCAGGTACACGCTACGGTATAAGGTTCACGCTACGGTACTCAGGTTCACGCTATGGTACCCAGGTTCATTCTACGGTATAGGGTTCATGCTACGGTACCCAGGTTCACGCTACGGTACTCAGGTTCACGCTACGGTATAAGGTTCACGCTACGGTACCCAGGTTCATGCAACGGTATAAGGTTCACGCTACGGTATAAAGTTCGCTACGGTATAAGGTTCACGCTACGGTACTCAGGTTCATGCTACGGTACCCAGGTTCACGCTACGGTACTCAGGTTCACTCTACGGTACCCAGGTTCACCGGTAGGTTCACGCTACGGTAAGGTTCATGCTACAGGTTCACGCTACGGTACAGGTTCACTCTACGGTACCCAGGTTCACGCTACGGTACTCAGGTTCACGCTACGGTACTCAGGTTCACGCTACGGTACTCAGGTTCATGCTACGGTACACATGCTACTTTCTATGTCCGCAGCGAATTTCAGCAATGTCTCATCCTTTTTTTTTTACTCGGGCTTTAAACTTTACCCTTGCAAGCTCTGACTGGTGGTGAGTGCTGAAATCTACGCCTATCCTTACTTGATATATTATTGCCTAGAATAAGCGTCGCACGACCTTGACGGCCACTTGCTAAGAATGATGCCTTTTCCTCTTCGGTCCACTCATATAAGGAGCCAGAAGTCCAACTTTTATTGCCCTGGATCCCACAGAGATGTGGATTTTTTTCCAGATCTCTGCGGGTGGCACCTACCCTTGGTACCAGAGGCTCGAACTTCACTCGTTTACTGACACGCTAAGCCAAGATGCCGCGATAGCGGCGGCTTGGCACGAGGAGCGAAGCGACGAGCCTCTGGCTGTACTTATTTATTCCACATGTCCGATCAATCGCAGGGCGAGAGATTCGCTACAATAAGAACAAAATTACAGTAAGAATTCAGTCGTAAACTGTACATAAACTGTAAACTGTACTTACACGGGTGCGGAAATATAATCCTGTAGCAAATCTTTCAATTCCGTAAGTCTTCATCACAAAAATACATGACAATAATCAGATAATTCAAAAATAAGTTTCACGAAAAAGCACTAGTCCGAACGTAAGCAAAACGTTTTCCCCAGCACATGCTAAGTGACCGCGCACTCTGGGAACCAGGCCCAGCCAACACAGGGAGCCCGGCGCTCCGGCGACAACATCCCGCCCCCAATGAACTCCTGCGGAGGGGGTTCATAACTATAATCATGTAATAGTAAACAACTACTTCTTCTCTAAAAGTCCATACTCTCTCTTAAGCTATCTAAGACGGTCTCTAGAGTCTCTAATTCGGTCCGTATCTAGACATCTTCATCCTCGGCTTCCAGAAGACATAACTTGGTTACCGAACGCTTGTAGGTCGTCCCTTTCCCACGCACTTCTGCACTCCGTACTAATCCATCGAGACCAGGAAACACGTTGATCACACGCGCAAGCGGCCATTTGTTTCTCCCGACGTTGTCGTCCGCCACAAGCACTATATCTCCCACACGTAAATTCCTCTGTCTCCGGTTCCACTTGCTCCGTACCTGCAAGGTAGGTATGTACTCTTTCAACCAGCGCTTCCAATAATGGTTAGCCAACAACTGCGCCTGTCGCCAGCGCTTCCGACTGTACTTGTCGGCCCTCTCGTCCGTATCCGTAGGAAGATTCATCGTAGGTCGCACGTTCAAAAAATGATTCGGCGTCAGCGGATCATCATCATCGGGATTCTCTGGATTGCGAGTCAGTTGCCTTGAGTTGGCGATGCGTTCCGCCTCGGTAAACACGGTGGTCAAAACTTCATCATTGAGGGGGTTCTTCCCTAGGATCGCCTTCAGACTTCGCTTAACGACTCTCACCATCCTCTCCCACACTCCTGACATGTGCGAGGCTCCAGGTGGATGAAAAATCCACTTGCATCCTTTCGCCAAACACTGACGTCCAATCTTGTCATGGTCCATCTTTTCAAGGTGTTCCCGTATTTCTCGGTCAGCGCCGACGAAGTTCGATCCGTTATCTGACCACAGTTCCACTACGTGGCCCCTGCGATTCAGGAACCTCATCAACGCAAGTATGAAATCATCCGTCTCCAACGACTTAGCTAGCTCGAGATGCACCGCTCGAGAGCTCATGCAAACGAAGATTGCACCCCAGCGTTTCTCCATCACTCTTCCTCGTCCTCGTCCTCGTTTAACGTAAAGGGGACCGAAATAGTCCAGTCCAGTGTACGAAAACGGTGGCTCATAAGGGACCATCCGAATTCTCGGCAAATCTCCCATCTTTTGTTTCGACGTAGCCCTCCGTTGCCTACGGCAGTGTATGCACCTTCCAAGAATAGTCTTGATAGCAACTCTCGCCTTCACTATCCAAAACTGCTCCCTCAGAAGGGATATTACCTGTTCCACGCCGCAATGACCGTTGCTCTCGTGGATGTGGCGAATCAAAGTCGTCGTGATGTGATCCTGCTTTGGTAATATCATCGGATTCTTGGCGTCGTCACTAATCAGTGCCATCGAGATTCTTCCTCCAACTCTCATTACTCCGTCATCTTTCATGATCGGCTTGAGCTTTAAGATCTCACTTGAAATCTTCACCTCCTTCCCTGCCTTCAGAGCCTTCACCTCTTCAGGGAAGCTTCGCCGCTGCACTAGCACAGCTATTCTTTGCTTGGCGTGTTCCATGTCTGCCGGAAACAACTTGCTCGCCGACCTATCAGGTTTCTCCTGAGTGGGATTCTGTTTTCTTGCCTTCAGCCAATCTACGAACTTGATTAGCCATGAACCTTTCGAACTGTCTTCATCCAATCAGAAGTATCCATTAGTAACCTTTCCAGGGGATCTCCCGGTCCTGGGTCGGTGAAGAACACTTCCTTCTTTGTCTCAAGGCTTTCTTCCGCCAATGTGTCAAACTTATTCTCCGGCCATTTGTCCTCTGACTCTCTCAGGAAACTTGGTCCACAAATCCATCTGTCATTCTTGAGGAACTCGTCCATGGTCAAACCGCGACTGACTTCATCGGCGGGATTCAATTTCCCTGGGCAGTGTCGCCATTGATCAGGGCTGGTCGTCTCGCGTATCTCTGTGACTCTATTAGCCACAAACGTTTGGAACCTCCTGGTTTCGTTCTTGATATAGTTAAGGGTTATCATCGAGTCGGTCCAAAACACGACTCTGTCAGGCCTCAGATCTAGTTCTCTGCGAACCGCTTGGTCTACTCGTGTCGCGAGCACGGCTCCTTGAAGCTCCAGCCTCGGGATGGTCAAGCCTTTGATAGGGGCATTTCTGGACTATCCGGCGACGAAGGCACACTCCACCTCCCCATCAGGGTACTCTATTCGTAAGTAGGTCACTGATCCGTATCCATTTTCTGAAGCATCACAAAAGTGGTGGAGTTGAAGCATCGCACATCCATGATCTAACCTGCTGAAGTAGCACCGGGGGATGGACAAATCCTCAAGGCGCACAAGCTCTCTCTTCCAGGTCTGCCACTTCCGAAGTATGTCTCCGCTGAGTGGCTCGTCCCACGGAGCCTTCCGTCTTCACAAGGCTTGCATTATCTGCTTGCCACGCATTATCACAGGTGCAGCAAAGTTCAAAGGGTCGAAGACAGAGCTGATGGTCGATAACACACCTCTCATAGTATCCTCTCTGTCTGTCTGGCTCACCTTAAATCCAAAGGTGTCTGACTCTACATTCCAACGAACCCCGAGAGCCCGCTCGACCGGGAGGTCATCAAGATCTAAATCAAGTGTTGGTGCAGCTCTCTTCTCTATGGGTACTTCAGCCAGTACCTCTCTGCTGTTACTCATAAACTTCGTAAGGTTGAAACCTCCTCTAGCACAAAGCTCAGTTAGCTCGTTAGTAAGTGTGATTGCACTCGCAGGTGAATCGACAGATTTCAGTACATCGTCCACATAAAAATTGTAGAGAACAGTTTCAACCGTTGCATTCTCAAAGTCACTAGCATTGTCAGTTGCAGTCTTCTTCAATATCCAATTTGCTGCACAAGGGGAGTCAGTTGCCCCAAAGACATGGACTTTCATTGCATATTCCTCTGGTGGGTCTTCCGAGCTTTTATCCCACCAAAGAAAACGTAGGGAATTTTGGTCTTCTTCCCTTACACCGACCTGCAGAAACATCCCTTCAATATCAGGTACTAACGCAACATTGTCTTCCCTGAACCGGAGGAGCACCCAAGCCAGGCTATTTGTGCAGTCAGGGCCATGTAACAAGTTCTTATTCAGTGAGGTACCTTGATACTCCGAGGCAGCGTCGAAAATTATCCTCTGCTTACCAGGTTTGTTGACATTCGTCACCGAAAAATGAGGTAAGTACCAAGTTCTACGCCCAGTCGTTCCTGCTTCTTCGGAGCTTAGTTTGCGAGCATGCCCTTTAGTGATGTACTGCTCCATGGCTGCCCGGTATTTCTCCTCCAACCCAGCTTCCCGGGAAAACTTTCGCTTCAGGCTCTTCAGTCTCTTTTCAGCTTCGTTCCGATTATTAGGCAGCGTTGCATTATCCTCGGCCCACAGGAGGCCGGTTTCATAATGGCCATTTCGTTTTTCAGTTGTCTTTTCTAGCTTGTCAAGAGCCTCTATCTTCCCTGGAAAGATGATGTGAAATGAAACCAGGGGCTCGTTGATCTGCACCACTATTTCTTGTTCCAAAACTTTCCAGCTCCCAGAAGCGCTCAATTTGATCTTGAAGCTCCTTGTTGTAATCAGTAAAGTTGACATTTACTTCATTGCGTGAGGTTGACCCTTGAAGGGAACCTGTAACAACTCACCCAAGAGGACCTCTCATAGCCTTCAAATGGCTATTAGTTGTCGCTGGTCTGCGAACTTCAAATACATCATGTGCGTAATCAACATCTTTTCCAATCAATACGGAAACCTTAGGGATATCTACTGTGTCTCTCAGGTGTGGGTGTGCTGATTTGTCTATGTCCTTTGGGAGACATTTTTCATTAACATTAAACTTCTCTGAAACTAGACCCTCTTCAACAGTTATTATTTCTCCTGAGCCGCTTGCAGATTCGAGCTGAAACTCCACCACCTGCACTTCCTCATTGGTTTTTTCCATTAAAGTGCTGACAGATATCACTTCACGCTGTCCCTTAAGGTCCAATATCTGAGCTATGTCCGAGCTGATCAACATTCCGCGGGAGCCGTTATCTAATAAACCATAGGTGGATGTGTATTTTCCACTGGGAGCTATGATTTTAATGGGGCTACGTGAAGCAACACAGTCTTTGAGGACTTCTCTGAAAAGGTGGCATACTGATCCGTGACTCTTAGCTGGTTACTTGGGTTGATCCCAGCCCCTCCCCCCTGGGTATTCTCTGTCTGGGGATTCCCTCCAGATGTCCCTTGTTTAGCTCTATTTCCCATGCTCTGGTCAGGGGGGTCCACTCTAGCTCTAGGGGGTTATGCAGTAGCGTATGATGTTTTCGCTCGCTTCTGCAATTACAAAAAGTAGGTGTCTGGCATCTATCACGCATATGACCTGGCCTGAGGCACACATGACACAATTTGTTCTCCTTTACAATTCTCCAACGTCCGGGTAAGTCCCTTCCCTTAAAGCTTGCACAGTCAGAAAGTCTATGTTCTCCTTGACAGCAAGGACAGATCTTAGTTGAGGCTTGTCTCCTTTCAGGGGTCTCAGGGGGTGAGCCGTTCAAATCGGTTTTAAAGGCGGAAGTCTGTTTCTGGTAGTTCTTACCCTTCACACCCTGCTCAGGTCTTCTCTCTCCACCCCCCTTGTTCTCATTCACACTTAGGTTAACAAAACCTGGGTCATTTTTTATGGCTGCTTGCCTCTTCACGTAATCCGCCAGATCGGAAATCTTCGGGGTCCCACCCTTCTCTCTTATCTTGTAAGACACTTCCCCCCATTTATTCACTAAGTACTGGGGAAGCCTTCTAACTATCTGCTTCATGTTTGAAATAGTACTGGCTTCAATAGCATATTCCCCCGAAAGTTTCTTTGAGGCTGACTCAAGTTGTTCTGCAAAATCCCTCAGTCCCTTATAATTATTGTTCAGTCTCGGGCCTCTGACCCGATTGTCAACACACGAGGCAGCGACAGTCGCTGGCTGCCCATATCGGTCTTCCAAAATATTGATTATCACAGAATAACTGCAACCAGAAACTCTCTCCACCACTTCATAAGCCTCCCCCGACAGGAACTTTGGTAAAAATTCTACCTTTTGTGAATCACTTAAAATGTTATCTTCTAGATTGTCTCTCAATCTCTTCCTAAAATTAGGAAAGTCACTTGAATTCCCTGAAAATTTCACTGGCTGCATGGCTTGCAGCATGGTCAACTTTAACATAATATCAGTACTGTTCACAGGATGAAAACTGGTCAATGTTTTCCCACTGGCAAGAGGAGTTTCTCCCTCATTAATCTGGGGTTTTCTTTCGGGAAGGGGGTTTTCAGAAAGGGAAGGGCCCTGCAATGGCTCTGGGGGTTCTAAACCAGGGTTAGGGCCTGGTGTAATATCACATTGTTCTGTCCATTTCTTGATCTTTTCCTCTTCAGACATGGGTGGCATAAGCCCTACATCCCCCTTACTCTCTTCTGATATATTGCTATCAGACTCACTCCCTCTTTCTTTCAATAATTCAGCTTCCTTTTCAGCCAATTGAATCTGAAACTTGAGCTCACAGGCTCTTCTTTTCTCTTCAAATTCCAATTCAATTTTTTTACGTTCCAGATCCATTCGATGCTTGGCTATCTCTTCTTCTTGTTGCAGAAGAAGTCTTTTCATTTCTATTTTTTCTCTCAATATCCTAGCTCTAGACAGCCTTGACTTCGATGATTTCGACTTTCCTTTCTTCAAACATTCATTCACCAATTTTTCAATGGTCTCAAACTCATTCCGAGTTTGTTTCTTCGAACTTCTCTTTCACTCTGTTGAACTCCTCAGGTGTCAAATCTTCCAAAATGTATGACTGGTAGCAGTCCTCATAATTATTCAAAGCAGATTGTAATGCATTCAAGGCTGTCTGTAGCTCATTGGTTTTAGAGGGATTATCTAGACAGGCTCTTAATTCTTTCACGCGGATACTCACGTGCCCTAGATAGCCTCCTAGGGACCTTTTCTTGCTTTCTCTTCGTTCCACATCACTACCAACCACAGACTTTTCTCCGATTTCGTTTTCGCTCATAGTATTCCCAGTAGAAGAAAATCCTTAGTGTGTATTCCGTGAAATATCCCTTCCGTCAAACGGTAATTCCTTCCGTCGAATGGTAATTCCTTCCGTCGAATGATGTTCCGTAAAATAATGAGATGCTCGAGTCCAGAATTAACAACAACGATACTTATTTATTCCACATGTCCGATCAATCGCAGGGCGAGAGATTCGCTACAATAAGAACAAAATTACAGTAAGAATTCAGTCGTAAACTGTACATAAACTGTAAACTGTACTTACACGGGTGCGGAAATATAATCCTGTAGCAAATCTTTCAATTCCGTAAGTCTTCATCACAAAAATACATGACAATAATCAGATAATTCAAAAATAAGTTTCACGAAAAAGCACTAGTCCGAACGTAAGCAAAACGTTTTCCCCAGCACATGCTAAGTGACCGCGCACTCTGGGAACCAGGCCCAGCCAACACAGGGAGCCCGGCGCTCCGGCGACAACACTGGCCTTGTTTTTTCAGTCCCGTTAGTACAAAATCTGTACTACGAAGGTGATTAGTTGATTCCTACTAATCCCCTGAACCGCTTGTTGATTTGTCAATGTAACACGTGATGTTTTAACTCGCCAAATCGGTTTTAGTGTTATTAAGTAGCCCGCACAAAAACGTGGCGAGCGACGAGAACGATACTAAGCTAGGAAATCCATAGAAGAATCTATCTCGGAAATTCTCAAATCGAAGTTTCCTTTTTAAAAAGAATAAACAGGAAGATGTTATCGTTGGATTTTTGAAGAGGAAATATGTGTTCGCGGCGCTTCCAACAGGCTGGGGTTCAAATCCCTCTCGGGATCAGAGATTTTTTCTCTTTCTCAACTTACTAGGGCTAACGCTCATAAGCACACATGGGATATTTCATTAGGCGTACTTCACCTGTTAACTTAGTGCTACGCGGCCACAGGCTTGCCTGAACATCTACATATATTCACTTCATCACCGCGACCATAACATCTATCAGTATATACTAGACGGGAACCTCCATAGATCGCGCGTTTTGATTGGTTCGCTATCTCGGGATATTGCCACAATATTCCGAGATCGAAAGCATTATCCCGAGATTGAGAAGCCCGAGTGTAAGTGGTTAGGATATTTTTACTTTCTGAATGAACTATCTGATTCGAAATGCAACAAAAATCCTTTTCAATTAACTTATGTCTTTTTAGTCTTTCAAGGTGAATCCGAGAGATGATTTATTTCTTGAACTTCGAAAATTTGCTGTTCTTGTTTCTCAGTTCTTCGGAATCAGAGATCGATGATTCGTTCACGGCACTTTTGAGAGACGAATTACATTCACAACAACATATTAAGTCTTAATTAAGGCAATTTTGTCGAAAACATATCACAAGAAACTCTTAAACTACTTTGCCGAACATGTACCTGTAGGTTGAAAGGCACAGTAAATCGTAGAAGCCAGTCATTGATTTGAGTTACCGTGGCACATCTCTCTACCACTGACCTGGTGAAACCCGACCTGCTGGAGATTTTTACCATACCTGGTGGATTTTTTGCTTCCCTGGTACCTCCTGAATTTTCAAAATCTCCCTGGCAGATTTTCCCCTTCCCTGGTACAAATTCCGACTGACCTGGTACTGTCCCGGTGCATTTTCCCCAAGTGAAAATAGGCAAAATTTTTACAATTCCCAAACAACCGACTGATTATACGTTTTGCATGTCCTAACGCCCATGGTTCTCTGGCTAGACACCGCGCGGCTTGGTGCAAGCAAGAGCGGTGTCTATATTAAATAAAAGCCAATCATATCGCTTGTGAAAATGGCGGAGTTTAGTGATTCTCCGCACAGTTTTTATTACTTTATCTTGTGAAACTCTTCCCCAAAATATCCTCCAAAACGCCAATTTTCTATGAAAATCTCCCAACTTTAGCCAAAAGTACCTGTGTACTATTAGTAAAATTTGTACATTTAGATTTTTCAAAGGGACAGTACCGGGGCAAATATATAATCTCAGCGCGGTGTGCCATTATATATATTTCCTAACATAGATAACGCGCTTGGTTTGTCAGCTGTTCAACGCGCACTTGAATCTCGCACCAATCAATTGCCTTCCACGCAATGCATTCTGGAAGCTGTTGACTAATGCCTCAAGCACAATAACTCACAACTCGCTGGATGCAACTGTTTGCAATGTCATGGTACTGCCATGGGCCCTAGGAATGCCTGCAGTTATGCAGACATGCCATATTGACCATCTGGCGAAAACCGAGGTATAGAGATGACATAATTGATATCTGGTTGCACGGTCGGGAAAAACTTCACAAATTCACTGTGTTTATTAATTCATTATATAGTACTATCAAATTTGAATTGGTAGTTTTTCCGAGCACAAATTGAATGTGCTTGACCTGACTTTGTATCTAGAGAACGGTTTTATTGAAACCGATGTCTACTCTATACCCACTGACAGCCACCTATACCTTGCACCTTCCCGTGCCCATCCTCCGCATTGTAAGAAAGCTATTCCTTACAATGTTGCGCTTAGACTTAAACGCAATTGCTCTTCCAATGAATTTATTGTGCAGCGTAACGTGGAATATAAATATTATCTAGTACAGCAGGGCTACAATGCTTCTCTAGTAGATAGAAAGTTTAGCCAGGTAGCCAGTGTCGATAGAGACGCCCTTTCCCAGCCTTCTAGACGCACTAAGCGCAAGGTCACGCCCTTATCGATTACAATCCCAACTTACCGGAAGTCGGGCATATCATTCGCGACAAGATACACATTTTACATTCGTCTTCTGCCATGCGCGAAGCTATTCCTCGCGGTAACATTATCCCTGCTTTTAGAAGGTCCAAAAATCTTAAAGAGCTTTTGGCACCTTCTAAACTTAAGCAACACATACCGATCGATACCCAATAATCTCCCTTTCCTTCTGGTTGTTTTAAATCAAGAAAAGGTGCGACCCTTGTAAGCATTATTTCAAGGAATCTAATTAGTCCAGTAATATTGCATTTTGACCCGGAACAAATTGCAACAGTAGCTTTCTCTTCAAAACCCTTTTAGATTTGATGTACTAATGAACATACTAAAAGTCGTCCAAAATCCGAGCACGGCAACATCCTGAAAATTAGGAAAACTTGATGGGATAATTTTCTTTTGTTCGCGGCCATCTTGCCCTTTATTAATGAGTCTTGCCGCACTTAGTTTTGCGAAGCTTTTGATATTCGCTATACTGTACAGTATTCCCAGCTAAGTGTTTAAATTTTTAGTGGTTTAAAATGGACTCATTCGTGTTATATATACATTGTTAGGTATGTTATTTTTGCAAACTACGCTTTGACTAAGATAAATTTCCAATGTCATAAAGTCCAATACAGTGCCTGACTAGGAATCTTGAAACACGTTTCCATAAACAACACAATAATTCTTAATAATGGATTCGGTTGGCAAACATCAATAGACTCTAAATAAGGGGTCATTTCTATGTAAAGGAAAGCGTTCTAGAATATTTACCTGTAACGCGTTACAGTCTAGAACTAGTTTTATCAGCGCAGAGCTCCAAGTGCCGTAAACCTCATTAATAACAAAAGCCAATATGGCGAAGAAAGCTGTTTCCAATTGCTTTGAATCAATCCCTTTTTTCGAGATGTTGCCGTATCGGGATTTTGGACGACTTTTGATATGTTATTAAGTGAGTATAATAGAGTCTAAATCCGTTGAGATTTGTACTGTTGCAATTAGTTCTGGGTTAGCCTTATTATTCACGTAAAATGACTGGACTAAATTCCTTTTCGAGTTTTACTACCAGGAGGTCTTATCACATTATAGAGCACTTAACATGCGAATCTAAGAACGTCATTTACTTGGCTTCATGTAATTAGTGCAGATTACAATACGTTGGTTCGACGTTCCACGCAGAATAAGTTTAAAACTCGATTCCGCAGTCACAAGTCTCATATGTAAGAGTTAAATACCGAGATTCGAGGCAATAACCCAAATACATCCCAAGGGCCGGTTATTGCCGAGAATCGAGGTAATTAACAGTGGCTTATTACAGGATTGGCAAGGTTTTCAGAAAACAGGAACAAATGAAATGCATTCTTCTCATTGAATTTCAAAGTTTTGACAAGGAGTATAGTTTACAATTGAAAAGGATAGCGCATTCCGATAGGAACTATTGTTAGTTATTTAGCTGTTTTCATAGAAGTACGTTCCCCAGAGAAAATGAATGACAGGTTTTATTCAACCATGATTGACAAAGGTCCAAGCAAAAAATATACAGCTTGAGTGCATTCATTTGTTAGCAGAACACGAATTATGTCTGTTGTTTTGGAACAAAACAGCCAGGCCAGTCAATCGAGTGGCTTTTTGTAAAAGCGCGACTCATCCAAACGCTATTTTCGTTTGTACCACGCACTGACTGCTACAAGTCAATTTGCATAACGCTGAGCAACAACGTGGATTGGAACTCAGCTTCAAGCTGGAGTGACTGAAGGCAAGTTTCAGGTATTTTGCGCTCGTTGGTTGTTCTCTAAGATAAGATATGTAAACGATTTCATCTGTATTTTCAGGTTTACCTGCTTGAACACACTCTATGGGCCAGGAAACCAAGCAAGTAGGCTGGACAAACGCAAGTTTGTTCAAGTCGGTTCAAGTGAAGGAGTTTCTCCGATATGGTGTTTTGTGGCGTTCAACGGGATTCGCGCATAAAGGATAATCATGCAGGAGTAAATAGAGCGAATTTCAGATGACTGTCGTGAGTTATTCGCAATTACTTTGTAATTACTCCTATAAGTTTTATTCAGAATTGCTGTAATCACGTTGCGATTGGTCTCACTACAGTCATATGAAATCCGCTCTATTTATCAATTAGACAGATAGTCATATAGATGCATAAACTGAGATTATTGGTGTTTTTTCTCGGGATAAGTGTATGGATTTGAATTCACTAGGAAAGAGTTTGGGGGTGACTAGATTGGGTAGCGGTAAGTAGAATGTCCATGTATTTAACTGAGTTAAATACCTAATGTTTATTTAATGAGGTATTTAACTCTGTATATACCCGGGATGTTCCACTTACAGCTATTCAATTCTTTTCATCAGCCCCTCTCTTCCCTAGAGAATTTCAAATCCCTTCCCGGCTTTAAGTTACTTGCGAGGTATGTACGTTAGTTGGAGACCTCAAAAACACAATGGAAACCGTGTCAATCATGTAATAATACTAGATATAAGCGCACGCGCGAAAGAAGTCGCCCTTCATTTTAACGCTTCTTCTGCATAGAAACCATTACTCACGCGCATGACAATATGGAGACTGGGTCGAGTAATGGCAGAGTGAGGACGCGTACTAACCTGTGCTCCGCAAAAAAAAGTTAGTTTGCTCAATGGAAATTCTGTCTAACGCCCTTAAAAGAAAAGAACGTAAAAGAAGTTCCGAGACAGAAGTGCTTGATGTAAAAAAGACGAAGGTGGGGAGTGAAGAGGACGAGATTTTTGAAGTTTTAGACATGGCTGAAACCATGTCGGGCAAAATTGACTTGGTCTTGTCGAAACTCACAAGTATGGAAGCGAAGGTAGGCGAACTGGGAGAAAAGATTACGAACGCGGAAAGTAGAACAGCCGACATCGAAAGAAAGGTCAACGGCCTAGAGGGTTCGCTCAGTCAGAATAAGGCTAATGCGAAAGCTACGGACACAAAAGTGAACGAACTAGACGCTGGCCTACATGCTTTGAACAAAGAAATGGAAGACCTCAGGAAGCAATGTTTCAAGCTCAAGGAAAACTCTGCAGAAAAAAGCGAGTTAGAGCAAGTAAAGCAAGAACGGCTCTACTTGGAAGTATATTCGCGTAGAGAAAACCTGCGATTCCACGCCCGTGCCTGAGGTGAGCCCCGAAGAAGATACGGAGGAGGTACTCAAAGATTTTCTTTCGAAAACGCTTGGGATGGAGGACGCGGATACTATAGAGTTTCAAAGAGTTCATCGCGTTGGTGGCAGGCCCACGGCAGACAAACACCGCCAGATCATTGCCAGATTCCTCAGATACCCGGACAGGGAAGAAGTTTTTAGCCGTGCAATTAAAATGAAACCTGGATCGGGATACGGCGTCTCTGCAGATCTCCCGAAAGCTATCATGGAAAAATGATCGAAATTGCTGCCCAAGCTAAAAGCAGCAAAAGAGGCGGGTAGGAAGGCGTTTTAGCCGGGCGCAGCCGGACAAATTATATATAGATAATCGCTTAGTTGAAGTCATTTGACTTTGATTTTTGTTTTGTTTACATCTTTATTTGCTTTCACCTCCACTGACTTAACAGTTAGGAATTTTTCTCTTACATGCAAATTTTAACTAGCTTAGAGCAGCATACAAAAATGTTAAGGTCATGCAAAAATGCTTTGTTACTCTAAGTGATCAATTTTCATGGTCAGATTCACTTATCGCGGAGCACAGAGGAACAAAGAAATAACTTTTTCTTTGTCCAATCACTTGGCCTAGCCAGCGTAGCATAACAGTTGATTTAACTGGCTACGCTTTGTAAAGCATGCAGGGTTATGGGGACAACAATTGGAAGTGGGAAAGCATTGTACTTGTGGGTAACTCATTACACTTCTTTTATCGATTATGGCTAATTTACAATTCAAACTTCTCCCGCTCAATGTTCGAGGAATGCGCGCTCTTAAGAAACGTGAAATGATTTTAGAATGGTTAAATAAGCAGAGTGTTGATATTTGCTTTCTTCAAGAAACCGGAAGTACAAAAGAGATCGAAAGGTTCGCAGTGGTCAGGAGATATTTTTTTCTCACATGGTTCAACACAAAGTAAAGGAGTAGCTGTTCTAGTGAAAAGCACATTGGATTTCAGACTTAATGAATTGTACAGGGACAACGAAGGGAGGCTTATCTTAATTGACGCTTTAATACAAGATGAGAGATTTCTTTTGTTAAATGGAGATGCACCCGACAAGACAAAAGAACAAGAGCGATCCTTTGTGCAAGTCGCAGAGGTAGTGGATGAGTTTACTAATAGAAAACAATTACCTATGTTATTATTAGGCGGTGACTGGAATTTTCGATCCCGACTTAGATTGTTCTGGTGGAAATCCAAAAAGAAAAGATTCGGTTAAGATATTAGAGGAGATTATATTGGATCATGATTTGATTGATATTTGGCGGGTTAGAAATCCAGAAACAAAAAGGTTTTCCTGGAGACAGAAATCACCCTTAATTCAAAGACGACTGGATTTCTGGTTGATGAGTGACGTTTTTCAGGAAAGTATCAACAACGCACAAATAGAAACGGCCATTAAAACAGACCACTCGGCGTTTACTTTAGATGTTAATAACCTTACCAAATCTTCGCAACGCGGCCCATCGTATTGGAAACTCAACACTAGCTAGATGATAAGTCGTACGTAGAACTAATAGATAAAAACCTGACAAATTTTGCAGAACATAAAATTAAGACTGAAGACCCCAGAGTTCGATGGGAGTGGCTCAAATACAACATTCGAAAAGAAAGCATAACGTACAGTAAGAAAAAAGCTCGGAAAAGACGGAATAGGCTAGATGAGTTAGAAAAAACAGCTGTCGGAAAGAGAGAAAGTCCTGGCTCTGAAATGTGAAAGTGAGTATGACTATATATTGTACAGGGTTGAATCATTCGCTCACGAGCACAGTGGTATGAGCAGGAGAGAGGAATAACAAATACTTTTTGAGTCTATAAAATACAAAAAGAAGGAAAGGTACATTAAGAAAAATTTTACAAGCAGATGGAAAGGAAAGTACTAATCCTAAAACTATTATGCAAGAGTTGCCAAACTTCTACGAGGAATTATACGACAAAAAACACTCAAACGAGGCTGAAATGGCATCGAGGAATTTTCTTATTTCTGATTCCATCCCCAGATTATCATCTCAGTTGCGCGAATCATGTGAAGGGAAGCTAACTGTGGCGGAGTGTTTTAACGCTTTAAATCTATTCGAAAATAATAAGACACCGGGAAACGACGGGCTTCCTGTGGAGTTCTATAAGGCTTTTTGGGCAAAAATTGGTAAATATCTGGTGGCCTCTTTAAATTACTCCTATCTTCATGGGGAACTATCCACTACACAAAAGCAAGCTAGTTTGATAGAAAAAAGGATAAAGACAAAAGGTTAATATCAAACTGGCGCCCAATTTCGCTTTTAAACGTTGATTTGAAAATAGGCGCAAAGGTAATCGCGAGTCGTCTTGAAAAAATACTCCCGCATATCATTCACTTTGACCAGAACGCATATGTTAAGGGGCGCACAATCTTTGATGCAGTTCGCACCATCGATGATTTAATCGAGTTTGTCACTTCAAGAGGGTGTAACAGTATCCTTACAACAATAGATTTCGAAAAAGCATTCGATTCGCTTGATTGGCATTTTTTAACAAGAGCTCTTGAAGTATTTGGTTTTGGTAATTCTTTTATTCGATGGATTCATTAAGCAATAAAAGTGCTTTCCGCGTGCTCTCTGCTTTCTTACAAACACGAGGGGGATGTTTGGAGAACTAATCAAAACTTGAAAGACACGAGCCGAAGGCGAGTGTCTTTCAAGTTTTATCAGTTCGACCAACATTCCCAGAGTGTTTGTAGGAAACCAGAGAGCACGCAGAAAGTATTTTTATTGCTTTTAGAAAATAACATACAAACGCGCGACGCGTTGCGTGACAATCGTGTTTCTCAGGTCTCTTACAAACACGCTTTTTAACCAATCAGAATGCGCACATTCACAATACAACATAGGTGTTATTTTCTAATACTTTTTACAATAACATTTCTAGTTGCGTCCTGAACAATGTCACTCTTCTCCGTACTTTAGTGTTAAAAGAGGCGTCCGTCAAGTCGATCCTCTTTCTCCATTCTTATTTATAATAGCACTAGAACTACTTGCAATAGCAATCCGAAACGACGAAAACATAACCGGCATAGATGTTGACGGCAAGGTCCTAAAATTAGTTGTTTTCGCCGATGACATGACTGTCTTTTTGAAAGATAAATCGTTGTATCATCGCCTGTATGAAATTTTGAAACAATTTGGCAAGCTCGGGTCTTAAGATTAACCAAAGCAAAACAGAAGTTATGCCCCTTGGGGGCATGAGACTCGCAGATCCCAGGGAGCTCGGAGTTAAAGAAATCAAGTCGATGGTCAAAGTTCTTGGAGTTCATTTTTCTACAGACCAGGCAGAACAATATAAAGCAAATTTTGAGTCAATAGAAAAACCCTTAAAAGAATACCTTAGTGCATGGAATTGGAGACGTTTAACGTTAATAGGGCGGATACAAATAATTAAATCAATTGCCATACCAAAGTTACTGTATCGTATATGTTTAATATCAGCATACAAAAACTCATTTATTAATAACTTTATTAACAGTTTATTATTTTGATTTGTCTGGAAAATCAAGCGCTCTGTTTTAATAGCCCCTCTTGAAAAAGTAGGCTTAAAAATGCCAGATATTGAAACAATGATAAAAGTCCAGCGGGTAATGTGCATCAAAAAATATTTGCAAGACAATGCAGCCGGATGGAAATTTTTTCTAGACAGCTATCTACAAAAAGTTGGCAAGAAATTTCTATTCCAGTGCAATTACGATTTTAAGTCGCTTCCAATATCGGTTCCAAAATTCTATGAAGAATGTATAAGGGCTTGGTCTTGTTTTAACCAGAGCGATCCCCTCACCCTTGATGATATTAGTAATCAAATTATATGGAACAACAAGTATGTAGCCGTAGAAAAAAAGTATTTATATTGCAAAAACTTAGTGAATTGTGGTATTTCGAAAGTAGGCGACTTTTTAATAATGAGGGAAATTTTCTTTTTACAGAACCACCTCAAAAACTCTCCCCGTTGGATGTATTTCTGCTTTTCAAAATTTTTCACGCACTACCTGAGTATTGGCGCACAGTATTAAAAACTAACAAAAGTGGAATAAAGGGGGCCACACTCCCATTAGAAACTGTAAAATACTTAATATTAAAGACACGTGCTTTGTTCTTGACAAAATGAAATCAAAACCTTTATATGACCAACTAATCCTTGAAAAGTTAGCTCGACCCACTGCGGCAATAAAGTATGAATCTTTTCTTGGCCCGACCCTCGATTGGAAAAAGATATACAGTCTTCCTTTTAAAGTAACCCTTTCCACTAAGTTGAGAGAATTTCAATACAAAATTTTGCATCGAATTTTATATACAAATGACGTACTGTACAAATTCAGACTAGTTGATAATCCAATATGCTTTCTGTGCAAACAGGAGTATGAAACCCTCGAGCACATGTTATTTTTATGCAAAGAAGTTAAAACACTTTGGCAAGGAATAGAAAAGTTAATTGAGAAACATATGAAAACAAAGCTCAACATAGACATTAAGAGTAGTATATAGGGTGGATATAGCGCAGCACTTTATAGCGCAGCACTTTATAGCGCAGCAACTTATAGCGCAGCAACTTATAGCGCAGCACTTTATAGCGCAGCAACTTATAGCGCAGCACTTTATAGCGCAGCACTTTATCTATAAAAGCTGGTGTGTGAGCGATGTGAGGTATTCAGTTGGCAGAGGTTATAGAGTAATGAAGTGTTTTTTGTGATTACGAAGCAAAGCAAGTAGGAGACGTGTACAAGTGTGGTTGTCCTTTGGATTATTCGAAGAAGGTGATTTGTTGTCATTTTTACTTTACGGCATCGGACGCTAAAGCTGTACGAGAAGCTATTCCTGAAGGCACATCGCTGAGTGTGTTTCGAAAGTGTGACCACGACTTGATTTGTCGCGTTGGTGTTGGGAAAAGAGACTGGAACGAAGGTCGTGTGTATTTTGCTTGTGACGTCCGTGCTCCAAATCCCAAGTGTGATTCCTTTCTTTGGGCTGAAGAACCCAAGAAGAAGCGCCAGAAAGTATGGAACCCGAAGCAAAAAGTTAGATGATGAGCAAGCGGATATGGATGTGTTGGATTCGTATTCGATCATGGAACTGTTGGACGAATTTGTAGTATCCATGATATGGGAAGGAATGCATCGTAAAAGGAATGTGGACTGTGAAGGATGTAAAGTGGACCATCCCAGTCAGAATCGTCATCAGTGTTTGAAGTTAAGCGGTGACGATCTATGGCCAGAGTATTACAATGTGGCTCGTGATATGTTTCGCAATTCCATGGAGAAGGTCTGGGAAGGAGTGCAAAAGTTGTCGGCTGGCATTAAAGTCACGATTCAAGAAAATTGGCGTCGCTACATCGAAGGCGAATTGGAATTCCTTGGCGAAATGAAAGCAAAGGACCTGTTTAGCGAGTTGTTTTCTCCTCACACTACTGCTATTGCGAAAGCAGCCAAGGAGACATGTATTGAAGTGTTTAATAAGGACGATTAAGAACATTTGAACATTTGATTAAGTATAAGTTGTAATACAAAGGAGTATTAATAAAAAGTGTTCTTCTCAAATGTTGTTGTTTTTTATCGACGAAATAGGCGATTAAACATAGTAGAGAATCGTTCATGTCGATGGCGACGACGACGAGGAGGATAATCATAATTCATGAATAATGCTTGAGATGCAGGTATGGTGAATACAATGTCAAAAGTAATGATTCCACTGTCATCAATGTCAAAAGCAATCGCTTCATTATCTATAAAAGAAAAGAAAAAGTTCACATAGGTATAATTCTGATACCCCATTCGGTTGCTGGTAATGCACTCGTATAAATAGGTCCAGCTCGTAGACGTAGACTTGTCACGGGGATTATGACATCAGTCACTTTATAATAATGTCGTTGATATTGCCCATCATTACGGTGTACACGAAAGGAGATGGTGTTATCGCCATAGACTAAAATCCCATCGTCACGAAATCGTTCCCTCAGTATACTAGTGACAAATGTATACCATACACTTCTTTTTCCTGTGCGTAGCAGATTTAAAAGAAACGGACAGCTTCTCATTTGTGAAGGAACAAAATCGAAGAGTTCATCAGGATCATTATTTGCTCGATCATTCAGTAAAAATCGTGGAGGTTCATCATCATCATCATCATCATCCGTAGGAATATAATCAGTAGTATCATCATCCGTAGCATTCCTACCTACGGAGAAAACAGAGTTCAACAGATGGCATCATATGCGATTAACCATTCGGATTCTGGTTGTACATCCGTAAAGGTGTAAGTACCATCGTCATCGTCGTATTCAATTGTCACGGGAATTTTGACATTAGGCACTCTTAAAAAATATCGTGGCCATCGTCTACCATCGTTGTATACAGGTACCGAGATAGCGTATTTGTCATGGTATATTTCAACGCCATCCAATCTCCTCCGCAGTTCCCCTGCTAAAACTTGTGACCACACATGTCTTGCTCCCTGAAATATCAGAGCGTTCAGAAACCGGATGTTGCTTTCCAATGCCCAATTCAAATCGTCACCTAGATTGTACAGGTCATAAAAACTATCACGAGGACTATCATGAAGTAAAAATATTCAACCAATAGCCTGCTAGCAGGCGTTGGAGGCTGTTTTTATCGGCGAAACCCCGGAGTTCGTAGTCGCGAGCGCCATCTTGGATTTTTTTGGCCGAGTGACAATGGGGCGAGTGACAAAACGAGGGGGTGGAGGGGCGGGAGAGAGGCGGAAAGAACGCCTGCAAGGAAACTATGCATTTTTGAGTCGCTAATTAAATTCCCGTCCACCAGCAGACGGGAATTATGATTGGCTAATCGGTCAATATGTCAATCATCTCCGAGCGTGTTGGGGTCACACATTCTCAAACGGAAACTCAACAAATAAATATAGCGGTCGATTCGGCAGAAGCAAGTAATTTCGCGTGCGCTTTCTTACTTCGGTTCTATTAAGTCAAAAGAAATCGCTCGAGCTAGGAGCTGGCGATCAACTTACATATCACACTTCTCTAATCTACCAAAGAACGACAAAGGTTGCTTGAAACAACGATGCGTGCAGTTTTAGGTGCGAAGTTGTGCGTAAATAATGCACATTTTACAGCGAGTTTGCGGTTAATTTACTTCGAAATAAATTCTTCTGTATAAAGAGACTTTCTTCAACAGTATTATTTTACCGTTTAAGTTTATGGCATTCTTTTTATTTATATAAATAGAAGCGATTTATTACAAACTTCGCAAATATCCAGGGACCGGTATAAAGTTGGAAATAATGATTCGCATACGCTCGCTGAGTTGTGCAAGAACGCTAGCCTTTGAACTCGAAAACACTGTGAATATTTCGTCTCGTATTTAGTAAAACCTGCAGAAGGAAACTAAGCCACACTCGCAGATATTTTAAGTAATCGAGATCGCTGTGTGAGAGGAGAAGAAGGACGCTGTGGCGAAGAAAAGCCGGTGATCGAGAATCAAGCGGCATGTTTCAACAACTATCACGCCGGATAGAACCAGGCTGAGGAGGGTTTTCTTCAAACATTTCCGCAGTTAAATCCCTCATTGTACATTCGATAGATTCGATCTCATCCGTTTGGTCAGCAGTTAGGCTTTTGAGTAGAGATATATTACTATATTTATTTGTTGAGTTTCCGTTTGAGAATGTGTGACCCCAACACGCTCGGAGATGATTGACATATTGACCGATTAGCCAATCATAATTCCCGTCTGCTGGTGGACGGGAATTTAATTAGCGACTCAAAAATGCATAGTTTCCTTGCAGGCGTTCTTTCCGCCTCTCTCCCGCCCCTCCACCCCCTCGTTTTGTCACTCGCCCCATTGTCACTCGGCCAAAAAAATCCAAGATGGCGCTCGCGACCACGAACTCCGGGGTTTCGCCGATAAAAACAGCCTCCAACGCCTGCTAGCAGGCTATTCAACCAATAAAAAGACAACTTCTAAAGAGGTTATAGTCACGATTTTAGCACAGTGACAAGAGGCAAGATGGCGCTGCCGAACACAAGCGATAGAACGGCGGAATTCCTTGGAGTATTCGCTCACCGCGCCGTGAAATTAAGGCCTCTAAATTCTCACTGTTATTCAGATGTCTAGTAATGGCATTCGTAAATTCAAATTTCCAAAGTTTTCGGAGTTTTCCTGTTCTAGAGACTAATGGATCCGAAGATATGGATGTTTATGCTATCGACTGGCGTGGTAAGTTTTTCTCTTGTTTGCGTTTTACGAGCTACAACTTGATCCAGATATTCGACCGTTAAATCGCTAATCCGCCATATTGAAAACAGTTAAAGCGCAAGAAGGAGCTCGGTGTGATCCTCTCCTTTCCCTGTAGGATTTCCTTTAAGCTTAAATTATAGGTATTTGGATGTTCACAGATCGCAGATCAACTCGAGCAAGCGAAAACCCTATATTTAACTTATGCTTATTGCAAATTTCGACTCTTCATCGAGTTTAATTTACATTGCTTTCCCTCGCAGCCATCGACCTGATCTTTATGACTTTTATAAGCTTAATTTAATATATATCTCATTCGAGCTTATGTTTCCAGCTCGGTCCCTGAAGTTTCTGCTTTCCTCTTGCTCTGTATTCAAGAAAGACTCTAATGTTGTGTTCCTCGATATTTCTTTTTTCAGGACGTCGTGATGCGGGATGTATGGTCGTGAACTATTGAGTTGTTTTAGCTCGTTGGCGAATGGACTCGTTATTTAGTTAATTGAATGAATCCGAGAGGAAACTCATTCCATTCCATGATGAAGTCAATAACATGATTTTCCAACATTCGAAACTTTGGAGGAAGGGTTTCACTTGGAAAGCTAGCGCCAAGGCTGCAAATTCTGTAATAGTATTTTCTTTGATCTGGAGGTGAAAACACTCTTTAGTTTAGAACTGGCTGATATACTCTGTTAAACAAATTTGTACGTGTATATGGAAATATAGTAAAACAAACCTAGGCTAAAGTTCATAACATTCACTAAAGGCTACAGTAATAATCTTTTTAATCCATTAAACCAAATTTGTATAGCAAGTGGGCGGCACTGAAGAGGTGTAGGGGGGGGGGGGGGGGGGGGGGGGTGAGCATTTAAATTTCATACATAAACCACTGTAGGCATTTGCAAATAGTAAAGAGTAGGTGGTACAAGTTATCTGCTTGAATAGGGAATTTTGGTTTGGAAATGTCCATGGGGTAGGTGTTACAGATAGTTTCGGGTTGCACATTTCACATACAAAAGTAACATTGCTAGCCCCTGAGTTTGTTAAGTTTGATCCAGCAGACTCCAATGTCTGCTTTCATAGGGAGGGATTTAGAATTTCTAGCACCAGCTCCTTGCCAAAGGCATTGGTTAGTAGCTCCTTTTGCATTTCTTTGCCTCAGAACTTCTAAGCTCATTTACACTCAATGACTTGTAACAATGCCTTTGCAACATCTTGGGTGGGGTTAATGAGCGGGGACCAGTAAGCATTAGGCCGACAAATGTGTGTCCAAAGCACAAGTGATACCACAACCTTTCTCAAGATTTGTTTAAAGTCCACAAATTACCGTCGTATGCCGACAATAGCCGGGGGGAGCGACGTGCGGAAGCTTTCGGTGTCTCTATAATGGTTACCTGACAAACGGGGCACAGCCTTTGCGTCTCTATTTATATTAATGGCTGCTTGACAAACGGAGTACACGCGCTCTTTTCCCTTTTAACGAAAATCTCTGCCCAACATTCTGAGCTGAGGTTTTTTCCCTAAAATATTCAAGCAAATTTGAAAGTTCCTCTTTTTGACTCGCTTATTTCAAACTTCTAGCCCCCGGCCCGACTGCAGCACGCACTTGTTTTTATTAGACGCCCGGAATCCCCCTCGCTTTGCCTTTTTTGGCTTCCGTCCCTTCTTTAACGGCATCTCCATGGCCCGCGTTGGGCAGTTCTTAATGTGTATTCGCCAAAACTTTGGGGTTTTCACGCAAAGCACTGATTGCAGAAACGCCGCGCGGCGGGTGCATATATGTATCAGGCTGTTCTCACTGTTTATGCCGTATTTTTGCTCTAGCATTTATTTGTGATCAATGCAAGCATAGCTAGACTTCGTAGCGCTCTTAGCTTCTTCAGGCGCTTTCCACAAACGCGGCAGAGGCCCTGAAGTATTTGATAGTGATCTGCCTCCGACGCGCTTGCCATAGAAATATCACGTTGACTGCGATATTAAGTTGAGCTACGACTCGAACACATCTCAAACAAGAGAAAATCGGACCGCAGATTCGAAGAAACAAAGAGATATGGATTATGAAATCATCTCTCACTAGAGCAGGAAAACTCTGATAAGACTAAAATATCAAATCGAATTCTCTATTTATTTCAATGAAGCTTCCGCCATTACACAACAGTTCCTTTCATATGTTGCTTCAATATTCTTGTTCGATTGCGCGTCACTTAGGGTTTGATGAGTGACCTCAGTGCTTTGAACCTCGAGGAATTCAAATATGTCAATAGATTTTTAATATCTTTCAACACTTCTTTGTGAGACGCGATTTTATTCCCTAGCCTTACGAGTGCTTCATGACCCGCCGGTAGGCTATTAGCCATTAACCGGGCGGTAATCAGTAACCGGGGTCACATTACTAATCCAAGATGGCGGAACTAAATGTCGCCTCAGGGGCAGTTTGAACGTGGCGTGCATGATGAGCAAGAGGAGGAGGAGGATGATGGTATTTCGTACCAATTGAATGAAGTCCACACTCGTCATTCGCGTAAGATGAAAACCGATTGTTCTGATTATGATTTAAACATCAATCTTCCTTTACGGTCAACTGTCCAAGAGGCCATGCAAGATGTAGAGCGTGTTCTTGACAGTGTGTTAGAAGAAACCCTCAAAGGTGTACCTAACAAGGACTTTGCTCGCGTGACCTTGAATGCTCCAGCTCTGAAGAATCCCATATCGTTACCGTTTATGCTACGGGAACAGTTGACACCGCAAAGGATTATGGGACAGATTGAAACCATTGTGCAATCTAACGAGGAATTTGTTCTCAATGGACAGTTTCAGTTGCACGTGATACGAGCACGTACACCCGTGGTGGTCACGGCGGATATGATGATGATGATGATACTACTGATGATGATGATGATGACGACGACCAAGCTGGTGAGAAGAAGAAAAAAGCACTCTAAGAAGAATAAAGAGGACCTTGGATTGTGCGGATGCAGAGGTATGGGCAAAGATGAAGAGATCTATAGTTCGAGTACGTAATCAGGATAATCTGTGCTGCACGTGCGATCGCGATTGGAATCGCCTTCCATACCGGAACAACACAGGAGTATAATATATAGATTTAGGGCACTGCCTAAAAGCGGAGCTCCCGATGTATTACCATTACATTTATAATCGTATTATAACAGTTTCGGCACTAAATGCGTTACACCAAGCTTATAAAAATTCATACAAACTAATAACGCAAATACAAAAGGAAACCACAAAGTGAAAGGCTGCTTTATACTGATAAAAATACGATCAATGTAGTAAACATTACGTAGTAAACGTTCCGTTACATTTTCAGAACTTTATTATTGTCAAAGTTTTATTAAAAAAGAACTCGATGTGTCAGAGTGTCTATATCACCGATACAGCTTCCATGGACTTGATTATTACAAACCGGAAAAAACAATTTGTTAAAACTGTAATTGGTGCAGGCTCAGATAGTCCTGGCGTTCTGGCCGGGATTCCTGTGGTAGAAGCGTGATGTCACAGGAACTTGACGTCACAGGAAAAGCCTTTTCACTGCAGGAAAGAAGAGAAATAATTTCCACGTCCCTTTCGGGAATCGAACCCCGGCTACAGCGGCGAGAAGCGAGCGTCGTAACGCTGCGCAACATTGCTTCACGTGTTGTACATCAGACATGAACAACATAGAACAGTCTAAAGTATACTCTTATTATCATCGTCATGTTTTCCTCTAGGCGCGTGTACGGCCACAGGGCTTGCACTTATATGCTGGTCATGTTGCCAATAGCCGCATTATGTAATCTTTGTCCATGCAGATTTTGAGCAATTGTCTTTTGTCTAAATTCCAAGTTTTCTCCAATTCGGTCCAGGTTCTCCTCGAAAAAAAATCTGTTGAGGAGTGATGTATATTCCATCTACATAAATGTCCCTAGGTAACGCAGGTGTTGGGCGTGCAAAATGTTTGAATTGGTTGGCGCTGAGTTATCCATAAAGTCGGGCATTTCAAATTTTAATAGCGCAGTTTATCTCTCCTTCATCGGGGTCTGTGTTCTGTCTGGCAAAACCGCAAGCAAGGAAGATGTTCCACATTACATCCAATTTGTTAGATTCTGTTGACGAGAGTTCCCATGCTTGGACACTGTATTGCAATCTGCTGAGCACACATGCGTTTAATACCTTCATACGTGTAGAGAGATATATCTCCCGGTCCGTCAGGAAATGTTTTAGATCATTCCAGTTTTCAATGGCGGAAGATATGTGTGGTAAAGGAAGGCAGATGACTTGTTGGTATTCGTTATCATGTGCCCAAGATAGCGAAATTGTTTTTCAATGGAATCCCATCTATCGTACTGGTATAGATTCTACAAAGAAAAATGAAACGCTTGTATAAGTTATGAGTTATCAGGGAGCAAATACGCTTTAAAATCCTTCATTACCTCAATTCAGTCTGTTATTGCATGACGTTCAAAGATAATATATAGATTTAGCCACTGGCTAAAAGCGGAGCTCCTGGTTATAAAACTTTCTGTGTTATATACTATAGGCTTTTTACATGTCTCTTGACATGTATACAACAGTGTTTTCTTCGGTATGTTGCTGCATTGACACAATACAAATACAGGGACGAAAATAAGCATCCTGTCAAGTGAGATAAAAACCTCCATCAGAAAAATTAAGGTATTAATCCCTCCAAATGGAATGATTCAAAAGCGAAATAAAGAGAATAATTTTTCAAGCATAGATGACGTCACATTACGTGACCACTTCATTTCGCTCACCTGGTGACCTTAACACTACCCAAGTTTGGTTGTTTTAGAGTCTTCCCTTCACGAGATATTCATTTTTCAAGCATAGATAACGTCATCGATGACGTCATATCACGTGACACCTTTATTTCGCTCACTGGTGACCTGGACTACACCACCCAAGTTTGGTCGTTTTTGAGTCTTCCCTTCACGAGATATTAATTTTCAAGCATAGATGACGTCATCGATGACGTCACATCAGGTGATCACTTTATTTCGCTCATCTGATGATCTAGACTACACTACCAAAATTTGGTTGTTTTAGAGTATTCCCTTCACGAGATATTAATTTTTGAAGCATAGATGACGTCATCGATGACGTCACATCACGTGACCACTTCATTTCGCTCATCTGATGACCTAGACTACACTACCCAAGTTTGGTTGTTTAGGGTCTTCCGTTCACGAGATATTCATTTTTCAAGCATAGATAACGTCATCGATGACGTCATATCACGTGACACCTTTATTTCGCTCACCTGGTGACCTAGACTACACCACCCAAGTTTGGTCGTTTTTGAGTCTTCCCTTCACGAGATATTAATTTTTCAAGCATAGATGACGTCATCGATGACGTCACATCAGGTGATCACTTTATTTCGCTCATCTGATGATCTAGACTACACTACCAAAATTTGGTTGTTTTAGAGTATTCCCTTCACGAGATATAATTTTTGAAGCATAGATGACGTCATCAATGACGTCACATCACGTGACCACTTCATTTCGCTCATCTGATGACCTAGACTACACTACCAAAGTTTGGTTGTTTTAGAGTCTTCCCTTCACGAGATATTAATTTTTCAAGCATATATGACGTCATCGATGACGTCACATCACGTGACCACTCCATATCGCTCATCTGGTGGCCTAGACTACACTACCCAAGTTTGTTTGTTTGAGAGTCTTCCTTCACGAGATATTATTTTTCAAGCATATATGACGTCATCGATGACGTCACATCACGTGACCACTTCATTTCGCTCATCTGGTGACCTAGACTACACTACCCAAGTTTGGTTGTTTTAGAGTCTTCCCTTCACGAGATATTAATTTTCAATCACTGATGACGTCATCGATGGCGTCACATCACGTGACCGTGGTACAGACCTCCCTTGTGACAGACAAAATATCCAAAGTATGGTGGTCTTAGCATGTTCCCTTGAAGAGATATGATTTTTCCTTTGCATACCACAGGGTTCCCATGTGTACACGGACGGACGGACGGACGGACGGACACCACCGGACGGCGTACGCTATAGGTTTAATACCAGAAAAATAAAGAAAAAATCATATCTCCCGAAGGGAAGCTTCTATAGAAGCCAAACTTTCAAAGACCATCAGAGGAACTCTACACCAAAGTCACGTTCCCTCGCGCGATCAATGACGTCATCAAAATGATCCATAATGCCCGTGACGTTCAAAAATCAACTCGATAGTATACGTTTTTTCCTTAGGTATGGTGCTCCGCTTGCGCGGGCCTTGGGCCCGCGCTGGAGCTCCGCTAATATATAGATTTAGCCACTGGCTAAAAGCGGAGCTCCTGCTTATAAAATTTTCTATGTGAACGAAAGGGATTCCCATGTGTACATGGTTTATATGGATGCTTTAGAGTCTTCCCTTCACGAGATATTATTTTTTCAAGCATAGATGACGTCATCGATGACGTCATATCACGTGACCCCTTAATTTCGCTCACCTGGTGGCCTAGACTACACTACCCAAGTTTGGTTGTTTTAGAGTCTTCCCTTCTCGAGATGTTAATTTTTCAAGCATAGATGACGTCATCGATGACGTCATATCACGTGACCACATTCTTTCGCTCATCTGGTGGTCTAGACTACACTACCCAAGTTTGGTTGTTTTAGAGTCTTCTTTTCACGAGATATTATTTTTTCAAGCATAGATGACGTCGTCGATGACGTCATATCACGTGACCACTTTATTTCGCTCATCTGGTGACCTAGACTACACTTCCCAAGTTTGGTTGTTTTAGAATCTTCCTTTCATGAGATATTCATTTTTGAAGCATAGATGACGTCATCGATGACGTCATATCACGTGACCACTTCATTTCGCTCACCTGGTGACCTAGACTACACTACCAAAGTTTGGTTGTCTTAGAGTCTTCCCTTCACGAGATATTCATTTTTCAAACACTGATGACGTCATCGATGACGTCACATCACGTGTCCGGGTTACAGCACCCCCCTTGTGGCATAGACAAAATATCCCAAGTATGGTTGTCTTAGCGTGTTCCCTTGAGGAGATATAATTTTTTCTTTGCATACCACAGGGTTCCCATGTGTACACGGACGACGGACGGACGGACGGAGGGACGGACGGACGGCGTACGCTATAGGTTTAATACCAGAAAAATAAAGAAAAAATAATATCCCCCGAAGGGTAGCTTCTATAGAAGCCAAACTTGGACAAACTTTCAAAGACCATAAGAGGAACTCTATACCAAGGTCACATGCCCTTACGTCATCAATGACGTCATCAAAATGATCCATAATGCCCGTGACGTTCAAAAATCAACTCGATAGTATACTATACGTTTTTTCCTTAGGTATGGTGCTCCGCTTGCGCGGGCCTTCGGCCCGCGCAGGAGCTCCGCTATAATCTTGTGCATCTTGATCGTTAGTCTTAAAGGCAAAGAAGAAAGAGGATAATAATAATAATCTGTCAGATAAAACAATCCTATAACATCCTTCATTACCTCAATTCAGTCTGTTATTGCATGACGTTCGAAGATATAATCTTGTGCATCTTGATCGTTAGTCTTAAAGGCAAAGAAGAAAGAGGATAAATAATAATAATCTGTCAGATAAAACAATCCTATAAAACGATAATTAAATTCACCAACTCCCACGTTTTCAGGTAATACTTTTAACATAGTTTTCAGCAATCGACGTATATCAACAAGTCGGATAGTCATGTCCAACAGTGCCTCGGAGAAAAATGTTGAGATAATCAATTCAGCTTCCATTGCTCACGTTGAACAAACCAAATCATAGAACGATATTCATTTCATTAAATATATCCTGATCTCATATATCTTATTAGCGGGGCTCGGAAAATACGTCCACAACTCGTAAAATGTCCGCCAGCATTACATGAAAAAAAAAAAACTAATGAGTTATTTATTATACGACAAACATAATTAACGTCGTTTTTTTTTCGAGATTCCTTAAACATACATGTTTTGAATAGCACACGATCGGGAACCCATTAAAATGCACGCAGTGTGACACGGCTCCATATCTGTACTCAATCTTGACCTTATGTGGTAAAATGACGTCACAGTCGTAAAATAATGTGTGTTGTTTGTCCCACAGTCTTTCAACGAACATTGGATCAAACGAGACAGGAAAAACCCAGCACTATACGAGGTCGCACTCTCCGTTGCATCATGGGTAATAAGGTCGGGCAATAGACCATGTCCGATTTACGCTCCAATCCTACAAACAATAACCTCAAGTCGAGGCTTTCTTCTGAAATTACTGTAAATGTATTAGAACTTGGAGAAAGCCTCGATTTGAAGCTTTTGTCTTGTGAGCATTGGAGCGTAATTCGAACCTGGCCTATTCACATATTGCCTATGATGCAGCTGAAAGCGTGGATTCGTCTATGCCGAAACGTCTTGTCACTGCCAATGATCAAAGCAGCAAACAGCATCTCAATAACCGCCACAACTTGGTCGACAGCAATGTTAGGAAATCCGTTCTAGTGAGCAATCGTTGAACCCACATTCTTATCATGGAGAGCATACCTATTTGAAATCGGTGTGAACTACAGTCAGGAGGATGAAGATTGGTGAAAGGAGTATGATAAGCGATAAGGCTTGTACCCGTTTAGAAATCTCCCAAACAGTCCAACAATTAACGTAACTAGTAATGACCTACAAGCATAAACAATTCAACTAAAGTAAATTTTATAAAAAAATGATGCGACGATGATGTTGATCAAATGTGCTCATTTGCAATTCACATCGTTTTACATTCAAAACATACCATTAATTCACGCAAGTGCTACCATCAGAAAGGCAGAGTGGCGAGTCTTGGAGAAAGGTCACACGACCTAAACGTTTGAAGAATCATTAACAACGTGTCTTAGATAATTCTCCCAGGAACAGAACTCAGTCAACTCAATAGAGAGATGCAGAAGAGAGGGGTGTACCCAGGATTTTTTGAAGGGGTGTTTCCATTTTGCTATTCCCCTGTCCCTACCCATAAATTTCGGGAGGAACACTATAGACCCTTTTAATAAGTCCAGTCCATTTCTTTTCAAATGTTCATTAGACCAGAAATTGAAAAGAATAAATAATTAATTGATTAAAAATGTATATGTTGGCTAAAAATAGGGGTTCCGGAACACCTTGATCCCCAATGTACTTACTGATGTGGCCATCAACCTGAAATAAAATGTGTTCTGACAAGTTTCATTAAGGATCCACGTCTTTTGCATACCTCGTATTTATGGATGTGCAGCCATTAGGAAGAATAGTCTTGAAGCTAAGGGGACGACGACTTAGTTTTTAGCAAAGAAGCAAGTATAGTCAGAATTGTCCACAAAAAAAGAAAGGGGAATCAACTGAACTAACTGCAAAATGTATCTTTCAATAATTGGCGTGGCTATCTTCGTGTGAGACTTCGTGTGTTTCTTCCACTTTCAGTCTTTCAGTAGGGGGTCATAACCTAAAAGCACAAATAGAATATTGTTTCAAGAAAATATATCAAATTGATATGTTGAAAACAAAGACTTAAAAGCTAACACAAACATTCAACCATTGAGCTTATTAAACGACGAAGACAACATGCCACTAATACATTGGCGTGGCATTTGATGCACTGTTTCTCGATGAAAGTAATGCCTTTAAACGATTGGTGTGCCACGAGTCCTATGTCTTATCACCAAACCCCAGTCGTTACGCAAGCTGAAATTTAGTTAATCTAGCTTTGATAATGATGTACACATCAACGTAAATAGACGTTATCCTTATCTTTAACTTTTAAAAACATACCAGTTGAAACCAAAGTGATGACAATACAAAAGACAAGCAACATGGAGCAAATACCGTCATAATTCTACAAAAAAGTAATTGAATGGAATTAACATATCAAATATAAACATCAATGAAAAAACAAATAGACCTAATCGGCTAACGGTGTTTCCATGTTGTTACCACCCAATTCAAATCATGTGATGATTCCTTTGGGTGGACTACTTTTGCTAGTTATCAACATACACTCGCACACTCGATCAAGTGAGAAAAAAATGACAATTGTAACCACCCAAAGGAATCATCAAATGATCTGAATTGGTAGGCAACAAGATGTAAACACCCTTAGCCGATTTGGTCTATTCAAATTTCATTGGAGTTAAATAAAAAATCGAGCATGGAGCACAGGAAAGTGTGTTACTTCAAGTGTGAATATAAAATTGCTAAATATCAAATTAAATTCAAAGCATTTCTTAATACCTGATTTTTACACTGCACCAGTTAAAGTTTTAGGATCTTGGACACCTTGTTGTTGGACATTAACTCGGGCCATTTTGTTCGATGCAGCAGCCGTGGTGTGGTACTCACAATTAAAAAAAAAGATAAGGGTGGTAACTCGAAAAATCGACAGAAGAAATATTTTACTTACTTCGTATAACAACGCTGAATATTGAATTTTCCTCACGTACATTGTACTTCCACCAGAGAAAACAAAAAACACGTGACGCAGCATGGATCGATGCGTTTCAGTCTTGTCTTCCAACATAATGGCGAAACACTACTACATGGCCACCCAACCTGCCTCTGAGGCCATGTAGTAGCCAACATATGCAGACAGTTTGATCAGAGCACAAGATCGTTCGGCTTGTTAGTTATGCATGGCTTTCCGCCCTCGGCCTCGTTGCCGATTCCAGCATAACGACCTGCAAGTTGTTATGCATGGCTACTCGCCCTCGCCTCTTGCCGTTTCCAGCATAACGACATCTGAAATGTTATGCATGGCTACTCGCCCTCGGCCTTTCTTGCCGATTCCAGCATAACGACATCTGAAATGTTATGCCTGGCTACTCGCCCTCGGCCTTTCTTGCCGATTTCAGCATAACGACATCTGAAATGTTATGCATGGCTACTCGCCTTCGGCCTTTCTTGCCGATTCCAGCATAATGACATCTGAAATGTTATGCATGGCTACTCGCCCTCGGCCTTTCTTGCTGATTCCAGCATAACGACATCTGAAAATGTTATGCATGGCTACCTGCCCTCAGCCTTTCTTGCCGATTCCAGCATAACGACATCTGAAAATGTTATGCATGGCTACCTGCCCTCGGCCTTTCTTGCCGATTCCAGCATAACAAAATGCACGACCACACCATGGTCTCCAACATGCATGACCACATCATGGCCATAACCACACCAGCGTGCATGCTAGAAGACGCAATATCCGATACTATGCGTGAGTTGCCCTGATGAGGGCTTTTTAATAAAGCCGAAAATTTGTCAAAACATTTTCTTTTGTACTTAGTTATTCTGAATTGCTTAAATGTTGTTCTGAGTCTGAAAAACACAACAAAGTGTGTTAGTTTACTTCGTTTTTCGTGTAGACAATACTCCATCCTGCTAAATATTGAATGGTGACTTTAATTATTGAATTTTTATAAGTAGTGCAACCACAACAATTGTTATATGGTGAGCAACGTCTAGAATGAACACCGACCACACATCTTGTGTCTCTGATCACATATTCTCTCAATTCGCCAATAAATTCGTTCAAATGTACTATAATATGTTCAGTACATGCTTTTAACTTCAAACGTCACCTTCCAACTGGGCTTAAGCCTGAAGAAATTCCTCCGAAAACGCAAACGTCAACCCCCTGTCGGAGTGTGTAATTGACAGAAGAGACCCTTCTTCAAAGCAGCATGTTTTTATGCTGCAACTGAATCATCTTCTCCTGATGACAGGGGCTATATGTAGATATTGTAATATGCAACCAGGCCTGAAAAGAAAAACAGAGTAAGCAAATATGTACAAAATGTTCATAAACAGTATTCAACGTTGATGTGCTGGAGACCGCAATAAGCAATATATTAATAGAAAACGAAAGCATATTTTGTATGAAAACGTCAAGGCGCGTTCCGTTCCGTGTTCGGCCTATACTGTACATTGTCTTGAAAATGACATTACAGTGACATGTTGGTGTATGTATATACTGAACATGGCATTTACAGTCCAGTTTGTAAGTCACAGCATCTGTTATATAGGTCATGTTGCTTTCTTATTTCACTTGTTGCACGTATTAGCCGACCACAGCTATTGCATCCCCTTCGTTTCCCTGAGCCACGAGACTGACGTTAACAGGGAATCCCTTCGTAAAAGAATTATTGGTTTATCAGCACTTATTTAGATGGCGTTTATACCTTATGTTGATCAAATTAAACTTCTCAATCCTGCAATTGTAGATGAAAGTTAATGTAAAAGTTAATATAGCGGAATCTAGCAACCTAGCAAGTTACCTAAAACAATAATACTGTATACGCTGTTCTCAAATTGAATGATATCATGTCTTACCTGTTGTTACATTCGATGTCAGTTGGCTGTGTTTTTCGAGAGATACACAGGCGTTTACGTTTAACCGTCCCCCCCAGACTCGGCCCAGGAAACCAGCCTCCGGAAAGTGTCCTCTTCAAATGCCGGCGCCAATATGTCTCTGTTTCGGCACTCCAACGCCATGCAATGCAGTCTTGCCATCTCTCGTGTACGCGCTTGGGTTGTTGGCGTATTTACTGGACGGAATCTGTCCTCATTAATGAGCACGTCCTCGTGAAATGCAAAATCAGGATCTCGGTTGTGTCCTCCTGCAGACTTAGCTCTCGACAATGCAACAAATAACGCTCCAGGATTCTTTGCCTCGAATGCATGGTCCCCAGGGTGTATTACGACGTATCTAAAAGCTTCGCCCTCGCCAACAGTCATCCCTTGGCACTTGTGGATAGTGGTACCCCATGCCAAACGTAGTGGAATTTGTACACGCTTGCATCTACAGGCACACTCTGTTGATCTGCTGATGGGGACAATTGGAACAAGATATGGGTCTTGCTCTACAAAGGCCGGTCCTTTGTATCCAGTGAAGCGCACTAACACAAAATCTGGCTGTGGGGTGGGCTCGTCCATTGGCTTACGACCATCCAAGTACACAACGTCGAGTACTGTACCGACTGCTCCATTGTATAATCCCCATTCAGCCTTAAGATTCGCCACGAGCATTACTTTACTCTCTCTGGACAGGTAAAGAAGTTGTGCTAATCCACCTGCTTTGTTGCTATCGGCTTTCTGTGCATGTCGCCCATTGTTAACAGCTCTAATCTTCGCTACGGGATGATAAGGAAGCCTGTTGCATTCAAGTAGCTTACTCTTGTTTCGTTCCCACTCTAGGCGATGAGTTGGGAATACAAAAAGGCCTTGATCATCCATTCTCTGAAGTAGTGCCTCTCCGTGTGTTCTTCGGAGATTGTGCCACTGAAAATTCTGAAGCCATTGAACTTGCCCCGGAGTAGTAGTATACGTTCGCAAAGACATCAAAGCATCTCTTAACTCAACCTCAGCTTCAGACTGTCTGACTATCTGGGTAAGCTCGACAGCGCTGTCGAAGTTTGTCCACACCAATCGGCCATGGTTCGAAGGCGCGCTACGTGGATCTGAGACATATACTGGCGTGTCACAGACAGGTGGTAACTGGACGTCATCTCCCAGCATCGCAACTACGGGGATGCCTCCCCAAGGTTCCTCTGCGTTGTTTCCTTTGTTCATTCCGTAACGCGCATGTTGTTCCATCCAGCCCATTGTTATGCGACCAAACATTGAGCGTTCATCTCCAATCAACACATTCAAGTTATCACATCTCCTCTGGATCTTGTCTAAGACCGTTCCTGACGGAATTGAAAGTTGGTTGCATGATCTGACGCCAGTAGGGAATAACAGAAAGCTGTGTGCAGTGCTGCCTTGCACGAGGTATGCAGAGTTCCCTGTAGGCGTGACTACCTGTATCGCGTCGTTTGTTCCAAACACTTGTCGCACCAGTCGTTGTAAGCACTTGATCACATAAGACTTTCCAGTTCCACCAGTGCCAGATACAACGAGACGTAGCGGGTGAAAATCCTCACGACGTTCAATGTAGTTGTACAGGGTGTATAGGACTAAACTCACTAAGGATCTCTGTTCCTCATTAAGACTTAAGGGGTTTACATCAGGAAGCTCCAAATCTCCTGCTGGCACTTCATCTGCTCCTTCAATCTGGTCTTTTAGCCATTTCCTGGCATCTTGGCCAGCAGGTAGCGGAACATGAATGTTGCTCCAGTCGTAATCATCTCCTCCATCATCATACTGGAACTCATTCTCAACTCCCTCGTAATGTTGATTCTGGCCTGCATAAACATCTACCCAGTCAGGCTGTTCTTCTGCATCATCTGCAATGTCTTGTTCGTCATCATCCTCAAAGGGCTGTTGCCGAGGGTTATCAGCCAGTTGCTGGACCTTCCAGACCTGAGCCTTGAGAAACATCGGACAGGCATCACTGATGATAAACTGCTCAAAACGGTATATCCAGGAATCGGCATCTCCCTTTACCTCTTGTAGAGTAAACCAATTGGGCCAGTGCAATAGAAGCATCGTGCGGCAAAAGTCCTCGTTTAACGGCCACGTTGCGTATGTCGCTCCACCACTTACTACTGGGACCCGTCCGTCTCTAGATGCAAATTCGTACCAGGAGCACCTGTCACCCTGTGGTCTTGTCAGATACTTATCAAGTGGACTACTTGTTGTCGCCGTATCACTATTACGCTCAAGGCGTCTTGAACCCGTGAGTGAAATATATGAAAACTCCTGCTGCAATGGTAAAGTGGTAAACCACTCAGCTCAAACGATGCTTCTGGGCCACTTATATCTCTTCTTCCAACCGTCTTCATGAGAAGACTCGCGCATATAGACCTTCCAGGCACTTCATCGGGAGATTCTATAGTATTGACCATATCCTTGAATAGATCAGTTGTCGCGCCAGTTGGTTCATTGTCCTTACAGGCATATCCACATACATAGTCAGTCACCGCAACAATCTCATCCGCACTAGGATTGTCTGGGGAAGAGTTTGATAATATCAAGCTAACATCCCCATTAGCTCTCCAAGACTGCAACTGGTATCTCGAGTGCTGTACCAGACGTGGGTGGTCACGTGGAAGCTCCAGACGAGAAGCGCCGTTGTGATCTTTGACGATCTCTGGTGAATCCGGGGTTCTTTACCTCGGTGGTATTCAGAACCGAACTCCATACGACAGATCCGTTCTCTTGGCTGCAAGCCGGGCTCTGCGTGCCGGGGTGTGCGCAGACAGTAGTCAGAACAGCAGTGCAATCCCACTCGATTGACCAACATCAGGTGATCTTCGAGAATCGCCTCCTGTGTAGCAGCTACATCCATCAACATCCTTACTAATGGATCGCGGTCATTTGCTACTGGCTCTGCGGAACCTTCTGGTGGTGGCCATAATTCCTTTCTTGGGTTTCCATGTTCATCTTCTCCTGCAGGATGGGTAGCAGTCATTGCCAAGTTTTCCTCTACCCATTCAGTAAGTCTCCTCACATACTCGTCGTCATCACACCCTTCTTCTCTCGCATCATGCAACAGTTGGTGCGGCTCCCTGTCATCTCTCCAACTAAGCTGGTGCCAATGGATTTGTCCCCGCGACTTGGCGAACTCGTACCGATACCAGTAGTCGCTTACTCCAAATACAGGCTTTAGAACTTTCTCATGGAAGCACTTGGTGCGTTCTTCAAAGTATGTCACAACGATATGTGTGTTCTCCTGAAGCACTTTAAACCTTGCATTACTGTCTTCCGCAAGATTAACGACTTCTCCCGTGGTCTGTAGAGTGTATTTCTGTAGCAGTCTACGCAATGGTGGGAAATAGAACTCCGCACAGCTTGCAGTCATAAAAAATGACGGTAATCCTAGCTTCTCATTCACCATGAATTCGATCAATGCGCGAAGCTCTCTGCGCCTCTGATGCCAATACTGAGTTGTTCCACGAAGACTGGCTCCAAAATACAACAGCTTGTTCGCGATGATCGTGTCTCCCCTTACAAAGCGCTCTTGAAGATCTGCCACAGTGATGTGAGGATCTCCTAGCTGTTGATCGACGAAGTATCTACTCTGTTCTAACGCTCGTTTCCTCATAATCATGTTGTGCACTACAAACTTCCAAACTTTGTGCTTTGCAAATCTTCCATCCTGGTACCATAACAGATGCTCAGCCCAGTTATGAAGATGCGTACATGTCCTTGGGCGGTTTACATGGTAGTCTCCTGTTCCAGTTGGGAAAAGAGAAGGAAATGCCATCGTAAAGAAATAAGGGGTGGTAAACTCCGATGCTGGCGTTCTATCTGTAGTTGGCCAAGGAATTACAACAGGTCTTTGCCTCGTTACACTCTGATTCCTGTGATCACTATCTTCTGATTGTCTTGCATCAGACACCAGTTGGTTTACTGCTGACTGGATCTGATCCTGGACATTCTGACTCTGAAATCTTTGTGTGTGTCATCTCTTCCTTGCCTTCGCACCCGGATAATATCAACTTCTGCAGGTAACCGTGGGAGAATAGTTGCTGGTTCTTGTACAGCCTGTGGAAACGCTATACAGTGCCCTTTAGCGGCGATGCCGCCATGCTTTAACATATGCACGTGTATGGCAGGTGCTATTCTTGCTACTAACATTTGTTCAGCATCTGAAAGGTTTACAAGTTCCTCTGGTACCAAACCAGGATCCATGTTGTTTTTAGGAGACCATAACTTTGGGTTTTGTTTGTCTTTTCTACATCGACTGCATTTCGTATTTCCTGAACTGCCTTTAGTTTGCAAGCGTCGTTCTCTACATATGTCACAGCAAGCAAAGTCATATGTCATTTGTTCGACCTCAAACGCTCGAATGGCACGGTACGCTTCATCCTCTTGCAGACTTGATCCAAAAGGCGGGGAGGTGGCAGGTCGCCAATAGTTTCCAAAAGTCTCCGCTCTTGTTTCCCAATTTTGTCTCGATTCCGCCTTCTCCGTCTTTGTCTGTCATCAACCGACTCCTGCTCTGTACCTTTGCGTGCATACTCGTACTGAATACCGACCGCTCTTGCCCTTGATATCAATCCGGCGTCTTCATTTTCTATGGGACGCTCTTGAAGAAAATGTTGCCCTTCTGCCTCTACGTGTTGGACACGTTGATCTGAATAAGGAATACGATTCCCGTCAATGTGGTGTTCTAACTCTTCGTAAAGGCTTGATACTATACTGGTTAGTGATGACATGCATCCCAGCAATTGATATGGTCTGTTGTGATGGCAACACATCCATGATACCAATATATTTCTCGTTCGTTTTAATCCAGTTGTATTTCAAAAATCCCTATTAAAGGGAGCCTGTCTTACTAAATCCATGTTAGATTTCTCCGACTCTAGTCGGTCGGAAATCAAATGGAAAGCATTCTTCCTCGGAAAGAAACGGGAAAGATGTCCCAAATTTCTGACAATCTTTCTCAGCGCTTTCCATTTAATTTCCGACCGCTATTCCCAAATTTGTTCGTGGTAAATGGAAAGCGCCCCAAGGCACAATTACAGTGAAATGGAAAAGCAAAAGTAAACAGCTAGCTAAATTAATACCAGACATGCGAACAGAGTTGCCATTGCATTATACAAGACTGTAAGAAAGAAATATCTGCTATGGCCGTGTTTGAAAAACCACAGGAAGTTCATTTCTCCTTGGCATCTGATCGGGCTACCTCTTGTAATGGAAGGGTGACGTAACAGTATAGAACGCCTGCTGGGAGGCAAGTGTACTGTGCATGAATTCCTGAGTGAGCTTCTTGGAGCAACAGATAAAATAAAAACCACTAATGAAGGCAGTCAAAAGCCGCGATTATGAATCTGGACAGATCACTGTGAGTGAATTTTATCTCAATGTACATGAGCAAATAAAAATTGTCAAGGGAAAGAAGTAATTGCTGGTTCATCACGGTCAAATATTCTTGTCAAGGAAACATTGCTGGTGTTAATAATAAACTAAAAGCTTTCACTTACCATATTCACAAGTAAGGCCTGCATTATTATTAGCAGTTCCATTTTCGCCCTCCCTTATAACTGACTCGATGTCTTGGCTACAGTGACCTAATAGCAGCAAATTCGAAAGAGAATGAATTTTATAGAAGAAAAATTGAAGGAGATGAATTTAAATGTTCAGCCTGATCACATATGCTGTAGCCTGAATGTCAGCCTTCCCTTCACTCTGTATTGAACCTCACGTCTGTATTCACCTTGAGATTTTTGAAAACTTACCCAAAATCAGTCAGTATAATCAGATTGGTTGCTTTTCACAGTAACATGTGCATGTGCGAACGATTTCTTGACAAGGCAGGCTCCTCCAAGCAACACAAAAACATGTAAAAACTCCCAATCCAGACAACCAGGTGCCACACAAGGTTGAAGAAGGCGCTTGCATTGTCTTGGAAACATTATAAAAAATGATGGTTTTTAGTTTACATAATGGATGAGAGAATCTTGTGGTGAAGTCATATCCTATCGCAAAGTGAGGTATGATCGAGAGCTAAGGGATGGCTGAAATTCAGGCTACATACTAATTGTTTGCGATTGCGGGAGGTACAGCCATAGTTTTTGGGTAAGCATGAACATTCTTATCTAAAAAAGTGTGCAATTATTGGGCCTCTCTTGGAGCGTCTTACAACAATAACACTTTGTATGTACCAATAAAAAAATCTCAATCTGATTCGGGTTCTCATACACTTTAGGGTTTGGCTTTTTACGTTTATATGATTGCTTAAGTATTGAAGTCATGAGATTCACAGTGTCAAACACCAAGGGGGGTTCTTCACATGTCGACCTGATAGGAGTGCTTGTCGTATTTTTAGGGGTCAAAATCGACTCTCAGGTATTTAGGGGGTATCGGAGAAACATTGCGGCTTTCACTAATAAATGGTATTTTTTAGGGGTACGCAAATGAATGAAAGGGTCACAAACCAAGTAAAACGTTTTCTTTCTTTCTTTGTTCATTCATGGCTCTAAAACAAGCTTGTTTTGAGATTTATTGTTGGTATTTTTTAGGGGTCATTTTGTTTTATAAGGTATCTTTTAGGGGTTGGATTTTTTGTGTCCTGGTATTTTTTAGGGTATATTTTCCGATGTCCCGATGAGCACCCCTATCACTCTTACATGGGAGAACCCCTTCCCCCGGGGTCAAACATCACAACTAAAAACTGGATAATCAGATGAGCGATGTCCTTCAACAATAATAAAGTGGAATAATGGTGCATCTTTCACTGTGATATTGTATGTTGTTGTTTTCTTTTTTATTAAAATTTTCCACAAAATTCTGAGGGACTAGACTAGAACTTTGCAAATAATTATACTTAAGAGCAGCAGAAAACAAAATCGTACTACACCTTCTCCACTGGCAACATCTTCATTCCTCTCCTGTGAGTGCTCTGTAACACCCTGCTCTGCTGCTGGGATTTCTCTTTCTGTAATTTCAAGATCACAAAAAATCTCTTATTTGCAATATTGAATTTTTGATATTTTTATTTTCATCCTCACATTACTGTATGAACTCTGGAGAACTCCAAATACACACAGAGCATTAATTTTTGCAGAAACCTAAATAGGAAAGCTGAAAATCCTGAGATCTCCCATAATTCTTCCAAGGGTTTCTGCAGAAATAAGTGTCTATAATAACAAAATCGGTTTATGCTTAGAAGTTATTGCAAAATGTGGAAGACTGCGATTTATTTGATGCTCATAACACTAACGGTTCAAACTTTAACAACTTTTTAACAGTTCTACATATTTTCATGAGTTTACCAATTTCTGGTATATTTTAGTGTGGAAATTGTTTCTCAACCTATTCATATACAGCATTACACTTTATTATGGTTTTTATATTAGATTTCCTGAAAAAAGCTATAATGTAAAAGTACACTTTATGGGTAACCAAAAATTACCTTGTTGTGGACTGATAACATTTCCATTCCTCCCTTGTATACTCTCTGTCACACCCTGGTCTTCTTATGGGATCTCAGTTTCTGTGTTAGGAAAAAAATTCCAAATTTCAAAATCATGACAACATGTAAAGTTGAATGTGGAAAATGGACTATAAACCAAATAGGAGTGGCCAAATTTGATTTGGAGTGCACATCATGTATATCTCATAGCTTCTCAGAATAATTTCCAAAAGCGGATGATGAACTAATCTGTACCTTCTTCACTGGTTTCATTTCTATTCCCCTCTTGTGTACTGTCTGTCACCCTCTGGTGTACTTGTGGGATCTCACTCGATTCTAAGTCAAAATAAAAAAAATCAGATTTCATATAATATTCTCTTCTAACTGAAATTTATGCCTTCAAGGGGTAAAATCTCCAAACCATCAAAAAATGTGAAAATGGACTATGCCTTCTAGAGTGTATGCATGCAGCATTGCTTAATACTATTTATTTTTCCGCGGCCTGGTATCCTTCAAATCGCATGCTCTGATTGGCTTGCGAGTGGTCCGGAATCCTACGATCCAGACCCCTGGTCAGGACGAATCGCCAGTCGCTAATTTCTGTGAAGTGTTATGCTGTTTCAGTGAAAGCAAAAAAATAAAAGCGTGCGTGCGGGGGCGATATTTTCCTATCTCTGACCTAGGTCACGGTAACCATTTGCGTGCGCTTGTTTTCATCAAAAAAATAAAATTTTAGAGTTGGAGAAGAATAAATAAGTTATTTACCAGCTTTAGGTGGGTCCGTATAGGGGAAAAATTGGAGATTCAGATCTAACAAACACAGACAGTGGAGAAAGCTTCCAAGACAAGAGTGACAGGGTTCCCACATTTTCAGGCTTTCAAAATTCCAGGACTTTCAAGGACGTTTGAAAACATTTTATGACCTTTCATAATGAATGTGGATCGCCACGCATGATGGGCAGATACTTTGTTTGAAAGATAGCGCAATTGGTAGTTTTTATTCAGGTTCCTTTATTTTTAGTTTACAAATACACACTAAACATCTTGCAAATTTTACTTGTGGAAAATATTTCCATATGACTTTTAATGACTTTCATTTTGTAAAAATTCCATTATTTTCCAGGCCTGGAAAAGGGCATTCCTGAAATCCACATGACTTTCCAGGTTTTCAAGGACCCATGGATCACATCATGTATATTTCATGGCTTTTTAAAATCATTTCGAGAAGCAGAGGTTGAACTAATCTGTACCTTCTTCACTGGTTCCATTTCCATTTTGCCCCTCTTGTGTACTGTCTGGCACCCTCTGGTGTATTTGTGGGATCTCACTCGATTCTAAGTAATAATTTTTTTTCAGATTTAAATATCTCTTCTTAGGGACCGGTCATTATTTAGCGCCAGGGGGGGGGGGGGGGTTGTTGCTGTGGGGCTGAGGATTTGGGTGGGGGGACACTTCATTTTTGGGTAAGCGAAATTGGGGATCTCTCGAAACCTGATGCCCTGAAAGAGGGGATCATGAGAAATTTCCTAAGGAGTGTTTCCAGCAAGTTCTATATCACATGCATTTAGAAATTTCGGCGCGCTTCATGGCACAAAGAAGACATCTATACAGATTAAAAGAACACGCTCAACAAAGCCAATAACTCCCAAAAATAATCCCCTACTGGCTACTATGTTTGAAGGAACTTGCACCTCTGCTCAGCGTGAGTTCAATGTTACAAGCATAGAAATTCATGGGCCGCATTTTATGCACATGAATGACAAGAATTTCTTGTTTACAGCTTTTGTTTGCTCAAAAAAAATGAAATGTTCACCAACCTTTTCTCTGAGGCTTGATGAAATGTGTACATGTATGTTAAAATCTGGGCATGCTTTGCGTGCCACAGAAGAAAGATGCAATCTTCTCTTTCTGCAAAAATGTCGGGATTCCTTTCATCATGATTCGTTCTACTATAAAGCAGCAATGACGTAGCTTGTGAGTTGCTTCAGGTTTGTACACAGGAGAACAGCGAAAACATCTTCGACTAAAAATGGGGGGATGACACAAAAACTTTTGACAGCTTTGAGGGGGGGTCACGTAAACCATAGAGGGGGATCACTTCATTTTGCCCCAAATCCTTAGACCCCCCCCTCGGCAATAACTGAAACTTCACACCTTCAAGAGGTCAAGAGGTAAAATCTCCAGACCATCAAAACAAAAGGACAATGGAGTATGCCTTAGCGTATACATACAGCTTTGAGTAATACTATGTACATGTACGTACCTTCTCCACTGGCAACAATTCCATTCTCTTCTGTGCTTTCTGTCACACACTGATGTACTTCTGAGAACTGAACTGTTTCTGTGCCAGGAAGGAAAACAATATTTCAATTTCAAATTAATTGCTTATAGCTGAGATTGAAAGGGAAAAATAAACTGTAGAATAACAGGTGGATTATCGAGTAGGTCTTGCATAATAAGTTCGCTTTGGGTTTTATTACTGTCTTTAGAAAGGCAAAGATTGACATTAAAATAATGACTGTACCTTTATAACTGGTAACATTGTCATTCCTCTCATTAATAGTGCCCTCTGTCACAGATTGATGTACATGTACTTCTTGCAGGTTTTCTGATTCTGTTGGTAAAGACAAAAATTTTGAATGTCAATTCTCTTACAGTTCATTAAACACCAATACAACAGTGCGACTAATGCCAACCCAGGCCAACTCCAAACATTACTCTTCAACTAATTTTTACAGGCATGTTTATTTTCTGGTGAATTTTAGTGTGGAAAATGTTTCTAAACATATTCTTATACTGTAAGGTTTTACAGATCTTTAAAAAATCATGAGTTATTGTTGAAGCAGTCGACGTAATTAGCTATTATTGTCAAAAGGAAGGGGTTGTCAGCCTTGGTTGGAGTACGTACTGTAGGTAGTCACACTGTAAGGGCAAAACAGAACAATCTTTTGAATTATTTTGATTTGTTTTCTTTTCTCATCTTCACAAAAATAAATGAACTCTGTGAATTCAATACAGTCGCCTGCTGACATAAAAAATGTTTTATATGTAGCAGTATCCAAAAGCAGAGTTTGATATTTAAACTGTACCTTCTTCACTGATAATATTTCGATTCTTCTCTTGTGCACTGTCTGTTGCACCCTGGTGTACTTGTGGGATCTCAGTCAATTCTGTGTAAAAAGGAGAAATATTCAGATTTTATGTCTAGTCTAACTAAAATTCATTAACACATGCAAGGGGTTAATATTCACACAACATAGTGTATGCTATACATCTTAATTAACCTTGCTCCTGTCTTAAACATGTACCTCGTAATACTCCAAAACCAGGAGATTGTATACAATACTGTTTGAGAAAATCGCAAGAAATTTACCTGGGAGAGGTAAACACTAAGGAACTATTTATACATGAGACCTCATTGAGTCCTAAAACGCCATTAAACCTGGTTATTTTCGGAAGTTATGTTAAAGTTTCGGTTGTTCTGGGCGAAAGACTTCGAAAAAACCCAAGCGCGATGTCTCGCTTTTCCAAGAAATACCAGGCGTTTCACGTTGGCGACCCAAGTTGGCCTGGGTCCTTGTTTTCTTTCTCCCTAGCTCTCTTCGTGAAATGTTCACATTTTCTACACTATACTAGTGATATTTAATTTCGAAACTTTTTCCAGTGTGTTATAACACTCTTCTGTCCTAGAGGGGAGAGAGGGCGAGTGCTGAGATTGCCGGAAAATGAGAGGTCGATGTCCAAGTGTTTCCCTGCGAGCAGGGCTATTTTTTTTTATCTCCCTGCATTTCTTTCACTTTTAGAGTTTTCTTGTGTTTTCAGGTCTTTTCAACTACACAAAACACAGAACGAGATAGAATCGGTCTCTGCTAGCATTCCTTACCATTACTGATCTCTTGTGAGCTCTCTGGCAGATCTTCGTGTACATTTTTACCTCCTGTTGGTAAAAAAAAAATCAAATCAAAGGTTTCTCGACCTCATTTTCAGGTTGGAAATATTGATCAGTCGGACAAATTAAATGAACCAGCTTCTAGTTCTAACATATCATTTTTTACGCTTCCAAAAAACTAAGAACATTAACTTACTCATAAATTAAAATTTACCTACAATGTAGTCAATTCCTTTTCCCTTACTTCTTAAAAAAAGTAAAAAAACAATCAACTAACCTTATAATCTCCTCTCAAAAAAAACTTTTGTTCATAAACTCCGTCCGCTAGTGTAAAATTCCTCTGCTTAAAGCGAAAAAACACACACAATACTCACCGCTCATTCTGTTTCTTCTCCGACTTTCGGCCTTACGAATTCTCTCTCTTTCTCGTTGTTCCTCTGTAGAATTTCTTCTGGCAAGTCTCTTTCTTAGATTCTCGTTTTCTTTCGCCAATCCTGTTGCGCTTCTCCTCGCTGCTCTAATCCTTTCGCGTTCTCGCTCTCTGTTTTCCTCGGTGAAGTTTTGCCTCGCAACTCGTTTTCTCCCCCGTTCTTGCTCTCTGTTTTCCTCGGTGAAGTTTTGCCTCGCAACTCGTTTTCTCCCCCGTTCTTGCTCTCTGTTTTCCTCGGTGAAGTTTTGCCTCGCAACTCGTTTTCTCCCCCGTTCTTGCTCTCTGTTTTCCTCGGTGAAGTTTTGCCTCGCAACTCGTTTTCTCCCCCGTTCTTGCTCTCTGTTTTCTTCTTCCAAGCTTTGCCTCGCAACTCGTTTTCTCCCCCGCTCTTGTTCTCTGTCCTCTTCAGTCATGCATCGCCTGGACATGAGTTTTCTTCCTCTTTCCCTTCTCCTTATTTCCTCGGTGGCATTCCTTCTTCTTTCTCTTTCTTTTCCCGTCTTCTTGACCTTTCTTCCTCCGTTAAAACTCGCTCGTTCCTCGCTCTCCTCCCCTGTTTTGCTTCTGATTTTTCCTCGTCTGACGCCATTTGCTAGTCGTTTGGGCTTTTGACGATAAAAACCGTCCTCCGCTAATCTTTTCTAAAAGTAATCTTTAAATTTTTCATACAAAATTCTCGCTACACTACAGCTGATAAATTAATTTTCAAGTGTGTGTGCGAAGGAATGCGTATCTTGCTCTGAAAATGTTTTTCATGACATGACGTGTGATGTAGACGCGCCAGCTAAATTTTTTCGCGCCATTTCCTGTATTAGTCACCAACCTGCACGCGGCTTTTCGCTTGCACGAGATCTATGATATGCTTGGATGAAGTCATCGATGACGTCACATCACGTGACCATGTTACAACACCCCCCTTGTAGCATAGACAAAATATCCCAAGTATGGTTGCCTTATCTTGTTCCCTTGAGGAGAAATATTTTTTCTCTGTATACCACAGGGCTCCCATGTGTACACGGACGGACGTACGGACGGACACTATAGGTTTAATACCAGAAAAATAAAGAAAAAATCATATCTCCCGAAGAGAAGCTTCTAAAGAAACCAAACTTGGACAAACTTTCAAAGACCATAAGAGGAACTCTTCACCAAAGTCACGTGCACTCACGTCATCAATCACGTCATCAAAATGGACCATAATGTCCGTGACGTTCAAAAATGAACTCCATGGGTTACTGTATACGTTTTTCTCTTATCTATGGTGCTTATCTATGGGAGCTCCGCTAGGAATATGTATCGCCTATGGCCAAGAAACAGCGATAATCTCACTCAACGTAAAAGAGCGAAAGAGTTGCACCAGCAAGCTGGCGTCCCTGAAGAAGCGTGCGGTATTCCAGAACTGAAAAAGTTCCAAACGGATTTGGCTCCACAAGGGTTTAAGCTCTACCTCGTGTCCAGAGAATATATGTATGGTATTATTTGGCAAGGTACTTTGGAGGAGGAGCCTAAATATCATTTGTACTTGTACCTTGAAGGAAACCATTACCATTTTATCACTAAAATGCCAGGTCTGTTGGGTAAAAGCTACTTCTGTATCAAATGTAACAAGGGCCACTCAGATCCAGCCAAGCACAAATGCAATATCCGATGTAGTGCTTGTGGTGAAGAGAACTGTTCTCCCCCGAGTCCACCAGATGATGGTCCAAACGATGGAACTGGCAACATTGTACCGACTGTAACCGTTACTTCCGTACCCAGCAATGCTTTGACAACCATCGTCGCGTGAAAAAGCATGGTCCCGCGAATAATCGGAAGGAATGGTCGCAGTGTCAAAAGATACACAAGTGTGAAGAATGTCTTACGAGGTTTGATGTCTTAGACAAGAAACGGCAAGGCAAACCTCACAAGTGTGGTGAATACGTGTGTCACGTCTGCAAAAAGATGGTCGACAAGGACCACTTATGTTATGTTCCCGTAGGAGCAGCAGCAGCAGTAACCGGACGGAAGAAGAACGAGGAGGAGGAGGAGGATCAATTGCGGCTCATCATCTTTGATTTTGAGGCTCAACCCCTGGGTACGCAACATCGGGTCAATTTTGTGGGTGTCCAGAAACTGTGTGAGGACTGTCGTGATCTACCCTTAGACTCACATCCTACTTGTGACACGTGCGGATTGCGTAAACGTGGTTTCCAAGGGGAGCAAGCTCTGGACGAGTTTTGTCAATGGTTGTTTGGTGGAAGCAATGCAGGATACACGTGTTTGGCACACAACTTTAAAGGGTACGATTCCTATCCTATCTTGGAGTACTTGTTCAAGAATGCATTCAGGCCTACTGTTATTTTTAATGGAGGAAAGATCATGATGCTCGGACTCCCAGATCTCAAGATCAGTATGAAGTGCACGTTGAATTACCTCCAGATGGCATTGCGTCAACTTCCAAAGCTATGGGATTTGATCAAGAGGTTCGCAAAGGCGACTTTCCACATTTCTTCAACACCCCAGAGAACCAAACGTACGTGGGACCTATGCCTGATCTCAAGTATTATGGCATTGAAAACATGACGAAAAAAGATGCTGATGCGTTACGCACGTGGTACGAGAACGAAGTCGCACGTGGTGCCGTGTTCAATTTCCAAGAAGAACTGGCGTCTTATTGTCATCAAGACGTTGAAGTGCTGAAGAAAGCTGTGTTGGCCTTTGACAAGCTTACCATGGCAACGGGTGACGTCCATCCGTTTCACACGTCCGTCACCATTGCATCGTTGTGCAGTCTTATTTTGCGCACCAAATTTCTCAAGGCCAACACCGTTGCTGTGATTCCTGCTCAAGGATACCGTGGACGCGACGTGCACTCGCTCAAAGCATTGCAGTGGCTCGAGTACAGGCACATCACTGATGGAGTGCACATTCGTCACGCAGGTACGAGCGAAGGGGAATTCAAGGTGGGACGGTACAAGGTCGACGGGTATGCAGAGAGTACTCATACCGTGTACCAATACCATGGATGTCTCTATCACGGATGTCCCAAGTGCTACACGAAGGACACGAGGAATCCTTCTCTGGCACTACTATGGGTGATCTCTACCATGACACGTGCAACGTGCGCACTTTTATTACTCGGGCTGGTTACCACCTCGTGGAAGTGTGGGAATGTGAGTTTGATCGTGAACTGACAGCAACTCCTAGAATACAAGCGATGGTCGGTGACGTGGAGAAGTGCAAGCCCTTGGAACCCCGAGAGAGTTTCTTTGGTGGACGTACCAATGCAATCCGTTTACGATGCGAAGCCAAGGATGACGAACAACTCCACTATTACGATTTCACGTCGTTGTACCCGTACGTGAATGTCACGTGTGAGTACCCTGTGGGACATCCAGAAGTTCTGGTGAACGATGAGATCCAACAAGACCTGCACCTGTATCGCGGATTGATGAAAGTACGTGTCCTTCCACCCAAGGATGTTTACTTCCCAGTGCTTCCCGTACGCATCAACGGCAAGCTGATGTTTCCCTTGTGTTACACCTGTGCTCAAGAAGAGAACCAAGATCATCCATGCACGCACACTGAGGAAGAACGCGCTTTTACCGGCACGTGGACGCACGTGGAACTATTCAAAGCTCTGGAGAAAGGGTATAAAGTGCTGAAAGTGTATGAGGTGTGGCACTGGGGTCAATGGGAACGCTTGTTCGAAGAGTACATCAAGACGTTTCTCAAGTACAAGCAAGAAGCTTCAGAATGGCCAACTTGGTGCGAGACGGAAGAAGACAAGGTCCGGTACGTGGAACAGTACGAAGAACATCAAGGCATTCGATTGGATCGTGAGCGTATCGAGAAGAATCCAGGTCTTCGCTCTGTCGCCAAAATGTTCCTGAATTGCATGTGGGGAAAATTTGGCGAGCAATCGAATCGGAGACGTACCGAGTACGTGGAAAGTCCAGAAAAGTACTTCGATCTGATGACAGACAAAAGCATCGAAGTGAGTGATGTGTTGATCGTGAACGACGAAACGGTGCAGATTCACTACAAGATGGCTGAGAAGTTTCTGAAGACGAAAGCACACACCAACGTTGTCTTTGCTGCTTACACCACAGCGTATGCACGTCTCAAGTTGTATGACGTCATGGATGGTTTGGGGGACCGATGTTTGTACCACGATACGGACAGTGTCATCTTTACGTGGCGTCCTGGCCAATGGAAACCACCACTTGGCGATTATTTGGGAGAACTGACCAGCGAACTCGATCCAGAAGAACACATCGTGCACTATGTGGCCACAGGACCCAAGAGTTATGGGTACAAGACCAACCATGGCAAGACCGTGTGCAAAGTCAAAGGACTACGCATGAATCTACGTACCACAGAAACAGTGAATTTGGATAGCATGGTGGAATTGTTGGAGGGTCATGGGAACCCTGTGCGTCAGGTGACCAATCCCCACACCATTCGACGCAATGTGACGACCCGTACGTTGCATACCGTATCAGAAACCAAGTCCTTCAAGATCGTGTACAACAAACGTGTACGACGTGGCATGTACACTTACCCTTATGGGTATTATGGACTTTGAACTTTGTTAAGCTTCGTGTACAACAAACGTGAACCCTTATGGATACTATATGGACTTTAAGACTTTAACACTTTTGATAAGCAGTGTATATATAAAGTTATGTAATAAAGAACTTATAAAACCCAAATAGTGTGATTTTTGTCTATAAAGGGGGATGACCCAGCATTGGACTGATCATTTGGTGTTGAACACCGCTAAGGATGGTATGTTTTAAAGACCGTCCCATACTAACGTGCCGTAACTTATTGAAACGTATACGTTGTATGCTAGCGTGTTGTGGTGGTCGTATTGTGGTAGTTGATGGCACCCAGGAAACCCAAGCAGACCGTAGCACAGAAGAAGAAGAAGAATATCGAACGTCTACTCCAGCAAGCCTATTACGACCCAAACAATGTTGCTGCTTTGGGAGGTGTTGCCAAACTGGCAAGGGCTATGCGCTCAAAAGGCATAAAAAAGAGCACAGTCTTAGCTTGGATACGGTCTCAACCGTCATATACACTCCATAAACCGTACCGTCGTCGTTTTCCGCGCAATCGTGTGGTCGTCCAAGGTATCGACGAACAATGGCAAGCGGATTTATGTGACATGCAAGCGTACAGAACCAAAAATAATGGCTACAACTACATATTAATCGTCATTGACGTGTTAAGCAAGTATGCATGGGCAGTACCCTTGAAGAACAAGACGGGACTCAGTTTGATCAAGGCGTTTCAGAAAATATTCAAGGAAGGTCGCGTGCCTGAGAAATTGCAGACGGATGATGGGTCCAAGTTCTTAAATCGAAACTTTCAAGCGTTTCTCAAATCGAAAAACATCCATCACTTTACCACCAAGAGCGAAACCAAAGCCTCCGTCGTCGAACGATTTAATCGTACGTTAAAAACATGGATGTGGCGATGGTTCACCTACAAAGAGACAGTACGTTACATTGACGTGCGCAACTGATGAACAATTACAATCATTCGTATCATCGAAGCATTCGTCGTGCCCCTGCTGACGTCACGTTAGCCAATGCTCAAGACGTTTGGCATACCTTGTACCAGAAGAAGGCTCAGAAGAAGAAGAAGAAGCTAAAACCTAAATTTCAAGTGGGAGATTTAGTACGTATAAGTAAAGTCAAACACGTGTTTGCAAAAGGGTATTTACCCAACTGGACGGAAGAAGTGTTTACGATTGCCTATCGGATGACGGCACGGGATCCCTATGCGTATCGACTACGCGAATACGACGGTTCGTTGTTGGAAGGACAATTTTACGAACAAGAATTGCAAAAAGTCAGCATGGATGAACAAAAAGATGTCTTTCGTATCGACAAAATTGTCAAGAGCCGTGGAAAAGGACGTCAAGAAGAGTATTTGGTCCATTGGCGTGGCTGGCCTGACAAGTACGACAGTTGGATCCTAGCAAGTCAAGTGCATAAAATCGTGTGATATACCATCAAAGACATCAGTTGCCTCAGGATGTCTACTCGATCGGACCAAGTGATTACGCTGGCAAGCAATGCTATTGAAGATGCCCTTCCCGACAACACCATTGGGGATTTCACCCTACGAACCAAATATCCTGTGGATTTGCGCGATGGATCATGGGAAATGGCCCTTACCAACATCATTTATCCTCATTCGTGGAGTTTGCTGCAAAAAGAAGATCTTGACATATGGGTTCTTTCCACTCACGTGGTAAACCCTAACGAAATATGGACAAAGTACATGTTACCCAAAGGAAAGTACACCAAGCTGGAAGATATTGTGAAAGGCATGAAGAGAGTTACTAACAATTTATCAAGCATGAGCTACAACGTAAATTACGGCCACACGAAACCAATCACAATAAGATTGAGTTCAAATACAATTATAAAGAGAACATGACCACGATCAAGTTAACCAATGAAATGATGCTACTACTACTGCCACCATTAGCAATGGCTTTGGGATTCGATACAGTTGGTTCAATCACTGAACTTGAACTCGGGAAACCCCATGGTATTGCTCGTCTCTTTGGGGTAACTGATCAAACCGTAGGAGAATGGTATATATTTGTAGCCGACAAAAAGAATGCTAGCGGACTACAGACCTTCACCTCCAGCGTACGTGAACGAGCAGATGTACATCCGTTCCAAAGCTTTTACGTGTACACTAACGTTGTGGACTCGCATATTGTGATGGGAGTGATGCCAACAATTTATTACGTACCTTTGTTCCTGAAGGAGAACCTGGATTCCCTGTGGAACGAAACTTTCTCAATCCCTACTACTTGCCACTACGTACTCAAATCATCAACAAGATCCGTATCCATATAACCGACGACACAGGCGAAACCGTGCCATTTCAAGCAGGCGCCGTACAGGTAACACTACATTTGCGTCGTGTGCGATTTGCCTAGAAGAAGAAGATATGGTGTGGTACAACGATATGCTGAATATGGCTCGTGGTGCTCTTGCTGCTCTACCGTCTAAATCACAAACAGGAAAAGGACCCTTTACCTATTTTCCACGTCATCTACAAAAAAGAAATGGAGTTTTCCATGGGTAGCCTATGCCAGTACAAATGGGATTTGGTGTAGGTGGTGTCGGTGGTGTATTACGTTCCATGGAAAGAGACTTTGTTCCTCACTTGCCTTCTTGGGAACTCGCTACAAAAGGTATACGTAAACAAGAGGAACTCGCTACACGAGGTATACGTAAACCACACGTGGGTGGTGCCCGTCTGAAACGTCGTTGTCGTCAACCTAAGCCTGTCATGGCTAAACGTCGTCGTCGTCGTCATACCAAGGACATTTTCGATTGAGGAGTTATAAAAGACTTGGACATTCATGCCTTCTAATCAGTTGGACATTACCTCAACTACTGTCAAGAGCTCCTCATCGTCAACATGAGTGTTCATACTGCTTCACTTGCTACTGCCAATCCAGTCATGGACTTGTTTACGGTACCACCAACAGATGTGGCTGTGACATCAGGCCGATACGTTGAGTATTCACCCACGGACAAAGGGGCCAAGTATTATCAGTTCATCATTCGTAGGGGTCCTACAATGATTGATTTGAAAAAGACTCATTTCCGTGTCGTGGCCAAGATCACCAAAGCTGATGATACAGCAATTGCCGCAAGCGTTAAAGTGGGACCTGTCAACAACTTTCTTCATTCCATGATCCAACAAGTGACTGTGAAATTGAACGATCAAGCCGTTACCTTGCAAACCGACACGTATGCGTATCGTGCCTTCATCGAGACGTTGTTGAATTATCCTAAAGAAGCTCAAGAATCGTATCTGGAATGTGCCATGTGGAAAAAAGACAGTGGCTCCATGGATCAAGTTGATCATGCAGCTACAGCCGGTAATAAGAATCCCGGACTCAAGGAACGTGCAGCTCGTACTAAAACTGGACAAAAATTCTGCATGGAAGGCCCCTTGTTTTGTGATCTCTTTCACTCAGGACGTTACCTTCTGGACAACACCGAGATGAAAATCAAGTTTGATATGCATGATACCGCGTTCTGTCTGATGTCGGAGTTAGGTACCGAAAAGATCGTCATCGAGGACTTTATCCTACGCATGTATCACGTGACTCCAGCCCCTAGCGTCAAGTTAAACCAACGTGAACTCATGACAGGATCGAATGCACGTACAGCCAAGTACCCTGTGACGTCAGCCATTGTGAAGACCCGGCAAATTGGTACTGGATGCTCGACCCATTATGAAGGAGACTTGTTCCAGGGATTGGTTCCTAAACGTATGATTTTAGGGATGGTTGAGAATGCTGCCTACAATGGCGACAAAGGGAAGAATCCATTCAATTTCCAAATGTTTGATTTGTCTACCATCAAAGTAACCGTGGATGGCCAAGAGACCCCCTATGGAACACTGTCTACCGCTGATGACAAGGATATAGATTTGTACCACATGTTGTTCGATAACGTGTGTGGTACCTACCGAGGACAAGGACTCAACCTTACGTTCGACGAGTTCAAGGCTGGTTATTCATTGTTTGCCTACGACTTTACACCAGCAGGCAATGCCTCGTCAGGGTACTTTCAACCTCAATATAAAGGCAACGTTGACCTGTACCTGACATTTGGGAGTACCACCGATCAGGTGAACACCATTGTCATCTACGGCGAGTTCAACAACACCATCGAGGTGGACCAATTAGGTCAAGTGATTTACGACATTCAAGGATGAACACGGATCAGTTAGAACTGCTCGTACACAACGATCCAAAGTTAAACCCTGTGTTTGGTGGCGTGTTTCCATCAGATTTGCTACCGACCAAAGTCCCATTTCCAAATCAAGCCTACATCATGAACGTGGATCCAAGCGATCGTCCAGGATCTCATTGGTTAGCCGTGTACTTTACACCCGAGACGTGTGAATTCTGGGACAGTTTTGGATTTCCTCCACAAGTGTATGGTCAAGCCATTACGAACTTTTGCAAGTTACGTCCACAACTCGTACACAACACTCGTAGGATTCAAGCCATGGACTCTGACGTATGTGGACAACATTGTTTGTTCTTCTTGTGGAACCGTGTACGTGGCAAACGTCATGGAACAGTAGCTGCTATGTTTACGCCAAATTTACAATGGAACGATCAGAATGTTCGCACCTTTGTGCGTGATCGATTTTTACCACAACGACGACAAGTACCTTGTAATCCTAAGCGTAGTCGTCAATGCGCTCTTGTTCAGCGCTCTTTGTTACACATGTTAAAGTTATAATAAAAATGATGTTTCATCACCAAATGTTGTTGTTGTTGTTGGGTATATAGTAAGGTGTAGATGTAGGCAAAGGCTCATATGGAATCTAGACGTCAGCATGGACGATCGTCGTTTTCGTTGTCCATGTAGCATTTTGGTGGTGGGCCCAAGTCAATCGGGTAAAACCACGTTTACACACCAATTGCTTCAACAAGTCGCTCTTGCGTTCAACAAACAATTTCGAAAAATTGTGTATTGTTATGGCGAATGGCAACCGTTGTTTACGTCTATTCAACGGAACCTGGGTGTCACCTTCCATCAAGGACTCCCAGACAACGTCACCGACTTGTTTGGTCCTCACGATACTCCAGGCCTCTTGGTGATGGACGATTTAATGGATCAAATGGATCGTGTGGTACGCGTGTTTACACAGGAATCCCATCATCACAACATCACCACGTTGTTTTTAACACAGAACTTGTTTCCACCCAATAAGCACGCACGTACCATTTCACTCAACACGCATTACATCGTGTTGTTCAAGAATCCAAGAGATCGTTTAGGCGTACAGATGTTAGCCCAACAAGCGTTTCCTGGACGTGTTCCTTACGTGATGGATGCCTTTCATCAAGCCACCGAAGAACCTCATGGTTACCTCATGTTGGATTTTCATCCAATGACACCAGAACAATGTCGTTTGCGATCCCATATTCTTCCTAAAGAATTTCCCATGTACGTCTACACTGATGGAAAAGATCTATAAAAAGAAGGAGACGATCCAGAATCACGTCATTTGGATACAACCATTCACCATGGCAAGAGTTCGAGGTGGTGCTAATGCACGACAACGTGCTTTAGCTGCATGGGATCAAAGACTTTTAGCAACGCCTGCTGGTCGTGGTCGTGCACGTCCTACAGCAAGTGCACGAGCCAATCGAGGACGTGGAACTGTTAGCGTTGTTGGTGGAACACCACGAGGCCAACGCCCCATTGGAAGAAAATCACCACCTGCAAGCTATCGTTCTCCAACGTTATCACCTGCTGCTCTTGCTGCCGCTTTGAGTGGTAGCAGCGGTAGCAGCCGAAGAAGTAGTAGTAGTACTCCAAATTCAACAAGTCCTTTAGCTGGTTCTCGATACCAACGATTGATGAATGCTGTAAGACGAGATGCTCAACGTGCCACTGCTGCTGCTGCTAAACGAAGACAAAATGCTATTGAAGCCATTTCCACTCCACCACCTCTCATCTCACCAATTGGTAGTACTCCAAGACGAAGTGGTAGTGCTGCTAGCAGTGCTAGAAGACGTCTCTTTAGTACTACTCCAAGTCCAGCTGCTTCTGGTGGAAGAAGTGGAAGTAGTAGACGAAGTGGCGGAAGTAGTAGACGAAGTAGTGGAACTAGTAGACGTAGTGGTGGAAGTAGTAGACGTGGAAGCACAAGTAGTGGAAGCAGTAGACGACGTGGTGCTACTGCTGGTGGTGGTGGTGGTGGTGGTGGTAGTAGTGGTGGTAGCAGCACTCCTCGTGGACGACCCGGAAGAGGAGGAAGACGACGACCACGAGGACCAACAAGAACCGTTACAGATACGAAAACCGTGACTACCACTTACAGGGATGGTCGTCCACCTTCCGTGGTACGTGTTTCGCGTCGTCGTAGTTCATAAATACCCGTGTCATATGTGAAACATCATCAGTTCATCATGTCACAGCGACTGAGAAGGAACGCAGATTTTCTCCTGCTCTTGCATCGTACCAGAGGGAAAACACGACAACGACTCATTGCTAATGCTACTCCAGAACAAATCACACCTTGAGTGAAGTAGCGATGAACCTGTTGCGTGGCAACGTACCGATGTCGTCAGCACGGATACAACAACTGAAGAAACACAAGCATCAGTTACGCAAGTTGGCCAATCGGAAACTCTCCAGCAAAAGCCGGAAAGCCATGTTGGTGCGTCAACGAGGAGGATTTTTATTACCTGCTCTTCTTGGTGGATTGGCATCGATAAAAATATAAAGTGTTGTTAAACAGACATTTACGTTAGTTGCTTTCAAGACGTCATCATGTCAACATCAGCAAAAAGTGGTGGAGCTCATCGTATGGCTATGGTTCCTGATTATTTAGTAAACATGCTGCGTACCAAGCAAAAAGTGGAAACGGCACCCCAATACCGTGTACTGGCACGACTCGATGGAGAAATGCAAGCCATCTTGAATGACACTTCACTTCCTCCTGATGTCAAAGTACGACGTTACGACCAGATTTTACAACGTTACAACCGGCTAACAAGACGAGTAAAAGACAAAAGCCAATATCTTTACTAAAAAGGATGAAACAGCAGCAACAAGATGATGACATTGAAGAAGCAGGGGAATTGGTTTTACCTTCCCCTCCTTCCAAGACACCTGCTACTCCAAAAACAAAGCGTTTACCTACACCACCATCCGGGACACCTCGAAGACGTTCCGTTAGTGTACCAAGAAGAAAGCCTCGACCCCTCCGAGAATGGCAACCGTTTTAACTAAAAGAGACAATGTTATGCTCTCAATAACTTTTATTATTATTTCATTGGTTACAAGAAGAAGAAGAAGAAGACGAAGACGAAGTTTATACAACAGTTAACTTAAATGTCCTTGTATTATTAAGAAATAAAAAAAGAGTTCTTACACTTTGTAGCGTATTTGTTTCAGCCATTTCCAGAATACAGTTACCTCAACACGTGGGCAATGATTGGCTGTGCCCACGGAGGATAGTATGTGAAAACCACAACTTGAAGCAGACATATCAATAAAAAGTTCATATCATCTTCTTGAGCATATTGCTTGAACAGATCTTCAAATTTTTGGCATCCATAGTCCTCCAAATTGACATTGGGTATGCTGAGTTTATCCAACAGCCGTTTCTCATGACAGCCCCCTTTGTACGCGATAGTACCATTTGACTTCAAGTCCTGTGTATACCATTCCTGGACAACTTGATCCAGTTCCGTGTAGGGCAACGAATGCTTCCACGTGAAGTCAAATCGAAGCCTATGTATCATATAAGCTTTCTTGGCCCTTGCAAAGTCCTTTGCATCTTTCAATTCTTTAAATTTGATCGGAAACGTAAAGTGCCGTCCCTTGACATTCTCGTCATCAAAGATAATTCCTGCCTCCTTGCACCAAAATTCTTTCTTGACGTAATAACCATCAAAGTCAATAATGGCTTTGATGTCCATCAATGTATCTACGGCACAGTCAAAGCAATGGTGATTCTTCTCGGTGTTCTTCCACCCTGCTGGGTAAATTGTTGTCATCATCGTGAATTGTGTGTGAAGCAGGTGATGCTCGCGGAATTGGCTGTGCAGCAGGCGCTGCAATATTATTGAAGAATATAAACCCTAGCCCAATACCTAGAGTTGTCCCAAGTGCTGTCCCGAATGATTTTGCAAGTGACGTTAAGAAACTGTCCATAAAATATCTCTTCTTCTTCTTCTTCTTCTTCTTCTTCTTCTTCTTCTTCTTCTTGTAACTGACGGTCGAGAGCTTTTGCGAAAGTGAAGATGATCGGCTTCAGCGCACTCTTTATATACACTATCTGAATGACGTCATCAAGATACTGTACTCTGATTGGTGGATGCATGTTTAAAGGGACTCATCTGTTTTCTCGGTGGTAAACCCGCTATAAAAATATGTGGGGGAGATGGGTGGGTATCTCCCCCCCACACACACACACCCCTTAATATTTATATTCCTATATACCATTATAGACATGGATCAACAATCTACGATGGGGAGAGGGGTGGGTATCTCCCCCACCCTTAATCTTTTATATTCGTGAAAACCCTAAACATGGATCAACAATCTATTCCTATGGGGGAGGGGGGGGATGGGTATCTCCCCCACTCATAATCTTTTTAATTGTGAAAAACTGGACGTAGAATGGATCAACAATCTATTCCTAAGGGGGAGATGGGTGGGTATCTCCCCCACTCATAATCTTTTATATTCGTGAAAACCCTAAACATGCATCAACAATCTATTCCTAACGGGGGAGGGGGGTGGGTATCTCCCCCACATATTTAATAGGAACTTACCACCGAGGAAACAGAAGAGGCCCTTTAAACATGGATCCACCAATCAGAGTACAGTATTTTGATGACGTCATTCAGAAAGTGTATATAAAGAGCATGCGCGCCATCGATCCCTCGGTTTTTTAGTTTGGCCGTTGAGACCCCAACAACAACAAACTATGGAGGACGGTGTTATTTGTGTTATTTGTCAAGAGCCGTGGGAAGATATCATAGAAATTACAGAGTGCTGTAAAGCACCGTGCCATTTTCAATGTTTGAGCCAGTGGCATGCCAGATGCCCAAGAACCAACCCTAGCTGCCCGTACTGCCGCGGAAAGCAAACAAGGAGGGTACCTAAAGTCGAAATAGACGAAACTACTGCTGCTTATACTGCTGCTTATGATATAACGGAAGAACAACTACAGATCCTCAGAGCTCAAGTGGATGCACTCCAGGCGGCATTAAATAGGCCAATAGATGATGATGCGTCGTATGAAACCCCGACGTTAGAAGATCTTATACGCCTACGCAACGATTATGAATTTGTACCCATCGGGGCTAACGACGATTACGCTGCTGCTGCTACTGCTGCTGATGCTGCTGATGCTCTTACTACTGCTGCTGCTGCTGATGATCCCCGCCTAACCAACCCCTACATAGAGCAGGATGATAACGATGACTCAGGATACAACTCTGATGATGATGATGGTCCTCGTCCACTTACACCTACCATACAGCAGGACTCTGATGATAGTATGATGGAACCCATGTGGGAACTAAATCAGCCTGTAGCGGGGGACTTTATAGCGGAGCTCCTTTGCGGCCGAAGGCCGCAGAGCGGAGCACCATACCTAAGGAAAAAGCGTCCAAACGATCGCAAATAATAGCGCATGTATGAATTACCACAGGGTACCCAAAGCATCACAGGCCGCAAAGGGATGCGAGTGAATTTTCGACGTCGAGATTTCCCGCCATTTTTCCGTGCGTGCCGTGAAGCCTGACGTCACAGATTGGCATGACGTCACAACATGGCGCCGTCAAGTGAGTGACACCCGAATGACTGGGGAGGGGTGGGTGGTCGATGCTTTGGTGATGGTCGCGCGTTCGCGATCACTCGCCGGTGACGTCACAACATGGAGCCGAGCGACGCGACAGGGGGAGGGGTAGGTAGTCAGGGGGGCGCTTCTGGCTCGATACTGACGTCACACTACAGGAAACCAAGAAAGAAACTAAGAAGATTTATAATATTGAGTTAAGTACTTCGATTCGTGGCCAATGCACAAGACGAAACTACACATGGGAGCGGCTGTGAGAACCAACTAGAATCGTACTACGCAAATTTCGGAGCAACAAGTGTATGTAGAAGTCAAAATAGTCTTCTCGTTGACAACAAGAAGCCGAGAGGCGAGATTCGGCGAGCAGCCAACTAGTTGTATATGACAAAACATGAAACACTACGTCTACAGTCGTGGTCTAGCGGACATGAGGCGTTTATAATAGAACAGTGGCTTTTGAGGGGACTAAAATTACATGGAGGAAACGTAAAAGGTGGGTTTTTATTCACTTTTGTAATATTGTTGTCGACTGTCGCCGTCTTTGTTGTTTTAGAGCGAGCCTACGGCCTGGACCACATGAAAGTCATGAGCTGAACTACCCAAATACTGCTTTGCTAGATTACTTCTTGGTTAATTGAATAAAACTTTGTTTTGATTTCCACATAACGGTAGTTAAGTGTTAGTCGATACGGTTTGATAAGTAGGAGAAATAAAAGTGTGAGGGGAGACGAGTTCTTAAGTTAATAATGCGATAATGGCGGCCATTGCGAGTTGTTTAAAGTTAAACTCACTTTCTTTATAGGGAGATGGGAGTTCAGGCAGGATACACTAAAGTTGTTTCTACACACATGAATAAAGGTAAACGTCGCTGTTCATTGTGTATATCGAACATTGCATTTTGATAGTTTGAATCCGAGACGACTCGCGAATCGGCAGGATCGGAAAGGAGTAACTTAGGATTTGACTTAACTTAGAACAGAACAGAAACCTTTATTTAATTAATAGTCCAAGACCGAACGACCGAGTTGTGTCATGTTTTGGAAAGCGAAGGAACTGAATGTCACAAAAATGAAAACTAGAAGAGAAAAGCAAGACTTCGAGACAAAGCTAGTATTTTTGGCACCTGCCAACTTCCTCTCACAGTGCGGGTTATGCGGGTTTTCCTCGCCTAAAATTCGACATTCTGGATTTCCTCTCCTAGAAAACACGGTAAGGATGGGAAAATTATGTCATTTGTTTTTGTTTTCCTGCTACCACAGGCCTCTCTTCTCTGCATTTCACAAGTTGACATGTCTAAGTAGAAAACTGAAATTGAGTCTAATAACTCAAAAAAACAAAAACTTAATTACAAAACTACGGTAATCCTATTGTTATTTGCACCCATGTTGGATTGTAGACTGTCAGAGTGGCAATTTTACGTGCAGTGTACTTATTGATGAACTAATCTCTTTTCGCTGCTAACTTCCTGCTGTTTAGGGACCGCTCATTATTTATCGAGGGGGAGGGGGGCGCTGGTGCAATTAAGGGTGGGTCACCTCTGTATTCACCTTGCTTTTGGCAAAATACTTTATTCTGTTCCATAATATATAGATTTAGGCACTGCCTAAAAGCGGAGCTCCCAATCACCAATCCAACTGATATTAATAATGGGTATTTCCAGAAAATATATGTGCCCTGGGGATGGGCAACACTAGTTGTTGACCCCCGTGCATCCAGTATTTCCAAAATGTGTTACCCCCATGCATACAGAATGTGTTACCCCCATGCATATAGAATGCATAGAATGCCTGAGAGGTTAAACTAGCTTACAGCTTTGAACCCCCCCCCCCCCCCCCCCCCAGTTGGTACTAAGTTGTCAGGCCTGTTTGAGTCACCCGATTACAATTGGAGGCTCTAACCATGTAGGAATTATATTATTCTTCAATGGGGTTGTGGGGGCATTCTTCCCAAGAAAAATTGTTGACATTTCAATTTTACAATATGACTGGAAATGTAACAGAACTTAGAACAAGTTAGTTGCATCCTCCTCATTCGTCGGAAAGATGTGTGTATCCCCTAAGAATTTCACCTGCCCACCCCCCCCCCCCCCCCCCCCCCCCACCCCATATAAATGGAATGTAGCCTTAGATGCTAGTTTGTACTACAGATACAAGTCAAGCAATAGTGAAGACGGTAAAATTGTTATCTAAAGCATTGAAAATTATGTCAAACACAAATGGAAACCAATATACCACTGACAATGAAAAGACACATTTTTCAATCCCCATGGGTTATGCCTAGACTTCCTCAAAGTCCTTCAATTTTTGCTAGCTTGTATCCTATGAGAGGTTGACTTTGAGCAAGTCTAGGGTTTGCCTGATAAACACATAGGGGTAAATTTTAGACTGAAGTATACCATTTGGCAAAGCATGGAATATGTAAGATTTTACTACTTTGAGTAACTTTGTAATTCTCAATGTGTGTTCTTAAGTTAAAAATTATCAAAGAGAAATGGAAACCTTTCCAACATTCTCTAACGTACTTCTTTCTGTGCCCATCGCTCTGAGTCCCCTCCATGGGTAGTCACTGCACTATGGGCCGGCTACACCATATTGAGTCAGCGGATTTCAGTAAAAGGCTCTATACTGTGTTATTTAGATGCTAGTTTGAACAATAGATCCAAGCCAAGCAATAGTGAAGTTGGATAATTCTTTATCAAAAGCACAATGGAAACCATTATACGACCAAGAGGGAAAAATACAAAATTTTCAATCCCCATGGATTATACACTGCCTGATAACCCATCATGGGCAATTCCAGAAAATATATGTACCCCCACCACGGGCGGTACTAGGTTTTGACCATCCCCCCCCCCCCTCCCCATGCATCCAGAATTTTCTAAAATGGCTTACCCCCACCCCCATGCATATAGAATTCCTGAGAGGTTAACCTACAATAGCTTCCAGCTTCAAAAAACCCCCATGCAGGCAGAATTCCGAGCTTTAAAACCCCTCTCCCATTCAGAATTTCCAAATGCTGGCCATCCCCGGGGTACATTTATTTTCTGGAATTGTCCAAAGGCACAAAATTTTTAGACACAAAGTATGCCATATGGACCAAGAGGGAAAAATACAAAATTTTCAATCCCCATGGATACACTGCCTGATAACCCATCATGGGCAATTCCAGAAAATATATGTACCCCCACCACAGGCGGCACTAGGTTTTGACCATCCCCCCGCCCTCCCTCCCCATGCATCCAGAATTTCCAAAATGGCTTACCCCCACACCCATGCATATAGAATTCCTGAGAGGTTAACCTACAATAGCTTCCAGCTTCAAAAAAAACCATGCAGGCAGAATTCTGAGCTTGAAGACCCCCTCCCATTCAAAATTTCCAAATGCTGGCCATCCCCGGGGTACATATATTTTCTGGAATTGTCCAAAGGCACAAAAATTTTTAGACACAAAGTATGCCATATAGACCAAGAGGGAAAAATACAAAATTTTCAATCCCCATGGATACACTGCCTGATAACCCATCATGGGCAATTCCAGAAAATATATGTACCCCCACCACAGGCGGCACTAGGTTTTGACCATCCCCCCCGCCCTCCCTCCCCATGCATCCAGAATTTCCAAAATGGCTTACCCCCACACCCATGCATATAGAATTCCTGAGAGGTTAACCTACAATAGCTTCCAGCTTCAAAAAAAACCATGCAGGCAGAATTCTGAGCTTGAAGACCCCCTCCCATTCAAAATTTCCAAATGCTGGCCATCCCCGGGGTACATATATTTTCTGGAATTGTCCAAAGGCACAAAAATTTTTAGACACAAAGTATGCCATATAGACCAAGAGGGAAAAATACAAAATTTTCAATCCCCATGGATACACTGCCTGATAACCCATCATGGGCAATTCCAGAAAATATATGTACCCCCACCACAGGCGGCACTAGGTTTTGACCATCCCCCCCGCCCTCCCTCCCCATGCATCCAGAATTTCTGAGCTTGAAAACCCCCTCCCATTCAGAATTTCCAAATGCTGGCCATCCCTGGGGTACATATATTTTCTGGAATTGTCCAAAGGTACAACAAATTTTAGACACAAAGTATGTCATATGGAAAAATTTGGTGTTAAATTTTACTGTCTCAATGACCAATTGGTATTTTAATCTAAATAAAACCCTGTTTGTACAGTGTATAACATAATTTTGTTTTCCACAGGGAATGGGCATACTTCTACTAATCACAATGACTTTGTAAATAGTGAATGAAATTCTAGCAAACAACATGTACTATACTAAATACATTAATTCATTTGTTTTCCTATTGTTACTACTCGCACTGCCATTTGGTAGTAAATTACACAGTCCATGCATGTTGAAAGTCAAGTGTTTAGAGCCAATTCAACAGAATTAAATTTACTGTAATACCATATTTTTTTGCTAGAAAATAATTTTTCAGTACCATAAGTCAATATCTTGCCGCTTGGAAGTCCAAGGTACTAAGGTGATCACCAAGACTCCAATACCATTAACCAGTTTCCGGTTGCAGCACTTTTGCCTTAGATTTTCCTTGTGTCGATTTTGGGAGTGTTTTTATATCTCGTTTGCAAAAAGCTGAGAAGGCTTAATTAGCCTTCGTTGTTAGAAAACACGACTAAGTCGTTCTTAAAGGACTAATAATAGAATTCTAGAGATCTTTAGTTAGGGTCGCATATAAGCTATTAAACACGTTGAGTTGTTACTAGGCTCGCGACCTATCACTCAGATTCAAGAAAAGTCGACATGCTCGAAAAAAGAAACAGCGAATTTTAGGAATTTTACCTTCATCCTGAGTAGCTTTTCCCCGTGTAGGAATAACCTGAATGTAAATCTGTTCGGAACTTGTGAATGTCCTGCCATCTCCCTATAAACAGTGCTCTTATCCAGCAGTGACTTTGATCCACGAATCGAATTGTTTTAACGACTTGCCGCCATTGACTCTCCAAACAAATTAATTCTCAAAGTATGACCTTGACTCACGCTACTGCCGTAATGTACAAATGTAGCGTCTCGCAGTTACTTTTACCTTTCGACAAAATTCTGTACCATTATAAATTCCACTGTTTTGTGAAAGAAAGGGCGAATAAACAATCTCTGCCGCAATAGCAGGATTTGCGCTGAAAAGTTTAAGCCTTCTTGTCAGATAACAGGAAATTCCTTCAGACACTCGTAGTCCCTGGCTTTTTGTAAACATACTTTTCAGTAGAACAGTTCTGCAGTCGCTCGGAAGAATGGTTTCGATCAAAAGACTCTTAATATATTTTCAAGCAGATTGCTCGAGAATAATTCACCAATATTGAGCAACCTCCTATCCCCCCCGGCCACGACAACTCACCCCTCCCTCCCCCCGTCACTCGACCGGCGGCGCCACCCCGACAAATCACCCCTCCCCCCGTCTAAAAAAAAAAACGTCACTCGACCGGCGGCGCATGTTGTGACGTCACGCCTGTGACGTCAGGCTTCAGGAAGCACACACGCTCGCTCGACGTTCAAAATTCAGTCGTATCCCTTTGCGCCCGTTCCCGCCTGTGATACTTTGGGTACCCTGTGGATATCACGCCTGTGACGTCAGGCTTCAGGAAGCACACACGCGCGCTCGACGTTCAAAATTCAGTCGTATCCCTTTGCGCCCATTCCCGCCTGTGATACTTTGGGTACCCTGTGGATATCATACATGCGCTACATTTGCCATCGTTGGGACGCTCTTTTCTTAGGTATGGTGCTCCGCTCTGCGGCCTTCGGCCGCTAAGGAGCTCCGCTATTAATGTTTCTATGCCCAAAAAACAAAGGTTTCCCTATTTGAATTTTATTATTGAACACTTATTTTTTGTGCATCATAATAACACTGGTACAGTACATCTGTAACATAAAACTAGTACCTAGGTAATATAAACACTAAACTAATCCTAAATAGCTGTGGACCCGGGGGCAGTGGGTGCTGACATTTTTAACTGGGGGTGGGGGCTGAGCTTTTTGAAACTATATATTTTTTGTATTTACCTACACGTAAAAAGAAAAGGAACAGAAGAACCTTTTTGTTTGTTGTTTTTGTTTCTGTTGTGACATTAGGCTCAGTAGGGGTTAAGATTGCATTGTGACATATTTTCTTCAAAATATATGTGAGGTGAAAATTAGTATAGGTAATCATACGACTTCGAGTTCAATTTGGGATTAATTGCACGAGTGAGTTTTTCAAAAAGCATCGAAATTGCACGAGCCCGTTAAGGCGAGTGCAATTTGAGCTTTTTGAAAAACTCACGAGTGTAATTAATCCCAAGTTGAACGAGAATAGTCGTATGATTACTTATTAATAATATGCATGCAAAAAATTTCAGAGAAAGACCTTATTTGCAGCTGCCACAAATGCACTGAACGCGTGCGAGACAAGCGAGCAAAGTTTACAAAACCTAACTTGACATAAATATACTTGACACAACAAATTTATTTCATGCTAGAAGCAGGTGGAATTCTGTTTTGACAATCATAAACTTTATTTCAGATTCCAAGGTAAAATAACATAAGAGAGCATGTATTAATTAATTGGTTGGTTTCTTTCAGTTTGAATTGCTTTTGAAAGCTTAACTTAGGGACGTGTCATTATTTAGCGGGGGGGGGAGGGCTCCTATTTTTGTGGGGAGGGTCCTAATTTTTTTCGCGTGTCTAAAGGGAGGGTCCAAATTTTTTTCACTCCTATTTGGGGGAGGGTCATAATTTTTTTCAGCAACATTTGGACGATGAAGAGGGTAAAACAAATGGCGATAGTGGTTATTTCAGCAACTTCTCCTTAAAAATTTCGGCGCGCTTCGCGCGCATAAACACATGTGACATAATATACTCTTTTAGCTATGAGGACACTACCGTTGACAAGAACAAGTTATCTTGACAAGGAAAATCAAACTTTACCAGGATTTTCCTGCAAATGATAGGCCTGGAGGGCAAGTCACTATATGTTTGAAAGAAGACCCCTTAGGTAAGCGTGAGTTTTCGACGTTACAAGCATATAAATTCGTCCGTCGGGCCGCGGCTTCGCGCACATGAATAATAATAACTTCGTCATTTGCGGAGTGCAGTTGTGCGCATGAATAATATAACCTAACCTATATAGTTGCGGTAGTGTACTTCCTGAGCTCCTGACAGGCTTTGTTTACTATGCTATACACAAAACGTTCATCGACCCTTTCTCTGAGGCTTGATGAAATGCGATGAACAAGCAAAAAAACGATGAACAAGCAAACAAACAAACGTTTATCAAAATTTGGGCACGCTTCGCGCGCAACGAAGGATATGCGAGCCCGTTTTTCTGTAAAATGTCTACAGTACTAGGTCAAACAGGGGACGGGAGATGTGGGATTACGTTAATCATTGCACTTAGAGGGAGGATCACTGTATTTTACCTGTGTATTATAAACATCCTCACGTAAATAATCGAGGCAATGAATAATAACCGCGGTTCCTTATGCACCAGTCAATTGACACCCCGGCCCCCATCCCCGGGACAGGGCGGGAAAGTAACGCGGTCAGGCCGGGGATTTAACACATTAATCTACGGAAGGGCAGGGAATTTAACACGGACCTTCTATAGCGGGAATATTTAGCGGGGCATTAACGGGGAATTAACGCTGAGCCAGAAGTTCGATTATCGTGCGAAAATAGATTGGTTTAAGGACTGAGGTCGGAGGATTTTGGGAGGGATCACTTCATATTTTGGCGAGTGAAAGGATCTCTCGAAACCTGAAGCTTTGAAAGAGAGATTCCAGCAACGAGTTCTATATCATTTTCTAGTTTTATTTCACTCATTATTAAAATTTCGGCGCGCTTCGCGCGCATAAGGAATGACATCTAATCTAGTTTTAGAGAACTTGCCCAAAGAAAACAATACGCTTGTGGAGCTAAAATGGACTGCGTAAGAATGTCGTTACAAGCACTGTTGTATCTTGGCAAGGACAAATGAAAGCCCCCAAAAGCCCTCTAGTGATACGCCTGGTTGGCAGTCAATATGTTCGAGTTCGACGTTACAAGCTGCATAGAAATTCGTTTTTGGGCTGCGCTTCACGCACATGAATCATAATAATTTGTAGCGCGTGAAGAATAAAACCAACAGGCTTTTTTACTACACGCAGAAAATAGAACGTTTATCTTTTCTCTGGAGGCTTGATGAAATGCGTTTATCAAAATAAAGGCGCGTTTCACCATGTTGCAAAAGTGTCCCCGGGGTCCTGGAGCTTTAACAACGACCATGTCCCTGGTGACCGGGAAAATAGTAACATCTAACACTTAGTTAATGTTAAATTGGGGGGCCGTGATGTCAATTGACTGGTGCATGACAGAAGTAAGAAAAAAGTAGTTCTGTTTAAAAGAAGAAAGAAAGAGACATTACATCACTTGGACAATAGTCTATCTAACAGGTTTTTCAGAAATAAATTGCATGGGGGAGGGTCCCAATTTTTTTTACCTATGACTGGGGAGGGTCACATTTTTTTTGTTATGTTCAAGGGGAGGGTCCTAATTTTTTTTAGCCTTGTTTGAAAAAAATGGGAGCCCTCCCCCCCCAGTAAATAATGACACGTCCCTTAGTTGCTTGTGCATTTTCGGTCAACAAAAATGGGCAGAATATTGTCCAGAAAGGTGAACATAGCTAGGTAAACTTCCACAGAAGACATACCTGAAGTATTCTCTTGTGTAAACTTTCTTGTAACAGCTAAACAACCAAGATTGACAGGAATTTGATCCCGAAAACTGTCCGTATCGCATGTGTTCTTGTAAACTTCTAGAGTTCATTTTCATCGCTGGCATTTCCCGCCGCTAGATTCACAGTCAACGAAGATTTCCCTTCATATCCTTCCATAACAAAGAATGAAAACTAAAACAAGTCTTGCTCAAGTCCATAAGGAATTCACATTTTGCTTTCCAAGGGTTTCGGAAGATGATTTTCATGAAAAGGAACCGAATTTCTCCCTCCATCCAAAGCCATCTATTGATCTCCCATCTTGTTGACAAGGCTCAAACAGATCGAGTGGCGTGACAGCTAGCGCGCATTTGATTGGCTCGTTCGCAAAATCCATTGTTTATTTAGCCAATCAGCTTCATGAAATACCTGCACTCATTTGAGTGCAATTACTTTTTTGGAGTGCAAATTACTTTTGTAATTGCACTGCTCTCGACCAATCAGAATCGAGAAATGTTTGCATCCATATTATTAACAAGGAAAATAGAAATTACATGCACACTTCATGTTTTGCCTGTTCGGCACCCCCACTTTTTGGGGTGCTCTTCTGCCCCTGTGTTATCCCAACTGTTTGGGAGGTAGTATGACCCTGAAGGGAAGATAATACCAGACTGGACTATTTAAGATACCCAAGGTGTTTATATCTGACCTAAATGAAAACTCAGGTTGGATCGAAGCTTTAATCTGAGAGCCGAGTGGGAATGTGTGAATTTCCCAACTGGGATCATATTCAAAGTGTAGTAGTCAAGACAGCACATTAGAGAACAAAGAAATTAGAGTGCATTAGTGCTAAGTATGCTATTTCACGGATTTATCAAAACCTAATCAAAACCAGTTTACTGTATTTGGCACATCAGATATTAATATTAAGGAATGTTAAAGAGTGGAGGCCAAGAGGTCTCCATGGAGAAGAAGAACCGGGATGCTTGACATGGTAAAGGATGCAAATTGCATCACCACGGAAGGGACAGGAAATTCCAGAGGGGTGGGGGCAATTACCTGATTTCTTCCATACAAGTACTGTATTTTTCTTTGGAAATATCAGATGGGTAGGGAGGTCACTTTTTCAACACCTGCTCTGTGTGTGTGTGGAGGGGAGGGAGGGGGGAAGGTATTTTCTGGAAGCACACATTGAAAAAAGATTTGAAGCATTTCAATCTGTCATTTCAAGGGTAAAACAGTACTTGATGATTTGTTTGTTTACATTTTTCCAAGGTTATTTGTTTGACATCTTTTTGCCAAAAATTTTTTCCATTTACATGACCAGAACCTAAATTCTAGATGCAATCACAAAAATCTTGAAAGTAATGTATGCTCAGTATATATTGAGTTATATAATAATAAATAATAATTTATTGATTTATAGTGCACTTTTTAACATAATATAATCACCAAAAGTGCATTACATGGTATCTAACTATTAATATAATCTAACTTACATATTATGTACAATTTAAAATATATATACAATAAAATATAGGGATAATGGTAGATACAAAGATAATGAATAATATAAAATACATAAATTATTAAAAAGTTATATTTAATATATTGACAATTCTGATAACTCAAAATTGTTTTCTTTAAGATGTTCTAGGGCTTAATTTTTAAGCAGGAGCTGAAAAACTCTACTTAAAATTATACTTATGAGTTTGCTAGGAATACAAGAAAATATTTGAGAGGTAATCTGGGATTCCTCCATTTTGGGTTTTGTACATCATCAATGTTAGCTGTTTGTCCCTCCTGGTCTCAAGATTGTCCCACTCTAGCTCATCCAGTAAATCCCTTCTTGACCGTTTATCATAATATTTGAGAAGGTCAAAACCCTGGCTGCCCTGTTTTGGAGTATCTGGAGGGTGTTTGCCATCCCTTTGCCACATGTCCCCCATACAGCACTACAGTAATGAAAATATGGCTGTATGAGGGAGTTACAGCCCTGAATGGATGCCAATACAATGTTGTTGTTTCTGTATTCACTAAATTAACATTCTATACCTATGTCTTCACGGGTTTAGGAAAACCACTCTTGAAACTGAACAAGATGGAATTAGTCAATCATAGACAAAACAATTAGAAATCATTTCATTCATTCTTGATTTCATGAATTCATCACTAAAATGTACATGTATAGTATCCAATTAGCCATGCATGGTATTATTTAAGACTGGAAAATAGAACATTTGTCTTTAACAGGGCATCTGGGGAAGTGCGGTAAAAAACGGCAAAAAAGTGCGGTAAATTATTTTCTTTAATTTGAAGGTTTCCGCTTTTGGGGGATCATAACAAGTCGTTTCTGTTGATTTTCTATTTGTTTTGTCATTTTAAAACGTAATTTCGTTGAAACTGATGTAACAGCTAACTTATTAAACTTCGCATGATCAATATTTAGGTCAAGAACAATGGACAAATGCAAAAAAAGAAGGGCTCACCATGCTTGCTTGCGCGGCATCAGTCATTTAAAACGCGAACCCCTAAAATCACTAAGAGCGCCTATTTCTCCATACAATCAACTCCCGCATGTGTTGTTCATAACAATAGAGTAGATTTTGTATGACTGTGAAAAGTACCGCCACAAAGCTGTTCCGCGCCGCGACCGCGACCGCGACCGTGACCGTACCACGACTACACGATTTCATTCCATTTACAGCAGGCCTTGTTCCGTACCGCCACCGCGACAGTATCGCGCCGCACCGCGGCACTTTTCACAGTCATACGAAATCTGCTCTATCTAAGTTATCCAAAATGTAAACTTCGTGCTTTGTCATCACCATCTTAATCTAGGGTAAACGGCTCCGGCAGTTTCATAGGATATTTACGGCGTTTAAGTACAAATAAACGAACTTCTAACATCAAACATTTTTCGTTCTTCTATTTTGTTTCGCCTAAATACTTGACCTATTTAGCAAATAAAAATCGGGGTCACCGAAAAACGTGCGCCATTTGTATTTTACCCATTTCTTACAAGATCAGCTATTGGCTTATTTCCATCTACACTTCCATCCAATTACAGATCTCCTTAATTGATGGTTTCTCGTACTTATGCTCAAACGGTCTGCCGTGGAACGCCTGGTATTTTTTCTTCTTTTGCATTCGGTGGCGATCGTATCGGAAGAAAATGGTGGAGTTTTCAAGGTTTTTGCGCTTAATACTTCAGCATCAACATAATAAACTAGGTATTGACCTGCAAATCTTTGAAATTACCGTGTTTAGAAGGATTTTTCCACACAATTTTTAGTAATTTTTTTAAAAAAGTGCGGAAAAGTGCGAAGAAAGTGTGAAAGTGCGGAAAAGTGCGATTTTTGGGAAAAAGTGCGGAATCGCACTGCCGCACTTCCCCAGATGCCCTGCTTTAAGCTTCATCAGACTTATTGCTTTTCTCTTTCAATTTCAGCGACAAAGCAGCAGCCAGAAATGGCTCTTGGATAGGCCAAAATTATATAAATAGTATTACATGGACTGAAAACAGACTTTGAAGTTCATAAGAGACTATGTATGGCAATGAGAGATAAGAGGGAATAACTTTACAGAAAACAGTGGAAGGGCAAGGGCTACCCCCCTCCTCCCCCCTGCCATGAATTAGAATACAATATGTAATGGCATCGCCTTGTCTCCTCTTTCTTTTCCAAGTTTACATTTATTACACTTTTTTAATACTTTATTGTAATAACGGCACATGCATCCCATGGCGTACTGTCACAATAACGACTATCTATGTCTATGATTTCTAAATACTTGTCAAGAATCAGTTTAATGCATTTGCAGTGCTTTTATTATTTAAGAGGATGTAAATGCATCAACCAACTTTGTCTACAATTAGCCTATGACAGCTAGTGAGAATGCAATGCTGCTGCAATTCAATTATAGCTGAGGTACTAAGATGATATTATACATAACAATTAGTATAGCTTGCTCATGACTCTGTCTTGTGTTTTTGAAAAGAAAATGTATCCATGATTGTTAGATCATCTGGTTTGTGAACATTAAAACAATAGATTACTTGCTTTAGATTTCCATGAACTGATCATTAACCATACATCATACATGGTGTTTTTGAACATAGGGTAGGTTTTTTTTTTCTTTGGGAATTTCAGCAAAGTGTGGTTCCACAATATATCCATACCCCTCCCCCATGGAAGGGATTGGAAATTCTGGAGGGATGGGGATCAATTTACCTGATCTTTTCCATACAAATACTGTATTTTTACCACCCCTTCGAGAGGGAGGAGTATGGATATTTTCTGGGACCACACAATTAAAAAAATGCCCTCTCATGCGTGTTTTAGGGAAACATCCATGTAATGTGCATAGGATCGACTAGGAAAGGTAAAACTCTTCACTCACCTTTGTGTAATGTTATGTTCCAAGCCCTGCGAGAACAATTCCGTAACTCATAAAGTGGTACATAGCTCTTAAAAGGACAATTAATGTAATGGAAATGGTCCCTCCCCTGAAAAGCTCACGAATTGGGATGGCCCTCCCCTTACCATTCCTTCCCTTACCATTGGAATTTCCAATATATACAAAGCAGAAAAATACAAATACCAAAATTGGCAACCAACTTTTCTGAATTTCTCTGCTCATTCCATGGTGGGTATTTTCTTGAATCTTTTATGAATATCTTGACAAATAAAAGCTTTTATTTTTTTCCTCTAGGGCACGGTAACGAATCCTGCATTCTGATTGGTTCTTAGAGCGCGCGCGCGGGGGCAATATTTTCCTATCTCTGACCTAGGTCACAGTAACCATTTTCGCGCGCTTGTTTTCATCGAAAAAAATCAAATTTTTGAGTTGGAAAAAAAAACCCGTTATTTACCGGCTTTAGGTCGGTCCGTATAGGGAAAAAACTGTGACCTCGGCCTCGGTCACAGTTTTTCCCTATACGGACCTCCCAGCCGGTAAATAACATATATTTTCTCTTTATGGTATGTTTGTGCTTTGTTAGAATCATTCCATTGGGAAGGTTATAGTCTTCCACACAGCCAGTCCACAGTGACAAACAATGTACCCATGACAACCATGTTTTATTCTCACGGAAACATGTAACCGGGAGCTCCGCTTTTAGCCAGTGGCTAAATCTATATATTAGACTATTTAGATAATGATGATGATAATGAAATGGCAGAGGCTAGGCTTGAATACATTGAGGAACGTCAGGATAATGAAGACCCAGATTTTTTACCTGCACAACCAAATGTAAACCCATGAAATAATTTCCATAAGAATATTTAATTCTTTTACACTGTTCTCCATAGTTTGTTGTTGTTGTTGTTTTAAAAGTTGGAAACAAAGTTGTTGTTACTTTAAACAATGTGTCTTTATTGAACTCTTGCGAACGCAAATACAAAGCATCATAATAAAAGGTGTAAATAAGTAGGACTTATAAGTCCTCCCCCTTACAATAATAATAATAGTCTCTCTAATGTTCAGTTTTTTTTTATCTCGAAGAAGGGGGGGAGATGGGTGGGTATCCCCTCAAAAGAGTCCATCAATAGGACGTCTTCGAAAGTCCATCCCGACAGGATAGATGTAGTTACTCCACTCTCTGTCCACGAGGTGTCCATCGTGAGTGTACAAGTTCTTCCAGAAGGTACCATCCCTGCGCATGAGATATGCCTTGCGTGGATCTGTATACTGACTGTCAAACACCTTGCGCGTATCCACGATCAGATGCTGGTACTGGGGTGAGGCTGAAAACAGGGTTATACGAAGCGATTGAATGGTATATCCCTTACCCCATCCCCCTGCTACATCATCGTACACGTAGACCACTTCCTTCATAGCTTCGCGCAAGTATCGTCCCCAGTTCTCCTTGGTCACTTTACTCCATTCCACTTTCTTTTTGTCGATCGGTGATGTTGCAAATCCACCAAAGGATTGAGGTGATGACGGTGTAAACCCACCCACGAAGGTAAAATGTGCATTGGCGACGATCGTACGTGATAACGTAGCAAGATACACTCTACGATCATCCATTCCCTCGACGTCCTCTTTCTCAGGGTTGGTTAGCGGTATTTTCACCTTTTCCTCCTCCTTCTTCTCCTGCCTTATACATGCCATCTTGTACCATTCCTCCATCTTGACACGAAGCATGTTATGCCCTTGGGACATCAACGCTGTTAACGTGTCCATACCGGCGCGACGAATTGAGATGGTATTACGTACAACGCGACAACGCAATCGATGTAACTCTTTCAGCAGGCCTGGTACAATCATACGTGGAGATATAGCCTTTTGCAGTTGCTGTAGGAGCTCCGGTGAGAAGTCATCCCACAAATACACATTTTTGTCATCTCCCTTAAAGTAGGTGAGCCATGAGCTCAAGTCTGGATTAGTGCCGTGACGTTTCTGGTACGCTTCTTTCCATAAGGGATGCGCCAAATGATCACACACCACGTAAAAGATCCCTGTCACCAACTGACTCATCACAGTCTCGCCACTCTTCGTCCAACTCTGATTGTATTTACGCATCTGGTTTTGATGTGACTCTTTCAGTTTAAGACGCTCCCGTACCGACATCGCTTCGGATGCACTTCCAAGCATACTTTGAAACTGTTCTCCAACTTCAAGGATCTCGTACGTCTTCTCATTTCTATCACCATCAACGTGTTCCACAGTCATACCGCCAAATTCATCCTCGACGTAACACACCGCTGTCTTGGCTAACTTCACCACTTCTTTCCACAAATCCGCTGCCACAAAAGGAATGTCCTTAATCTCTTCTTCACCTCCTCCTTCTTCCTCCTTCACTTTTCTCACTCTCTTACAGTACTCTGTCTCAGCTGCTTCACCTTGACGTAGAACCCATCGCGCCACGTAATCCGCTAAACGGAACAGGTACAACGTACGATCCCCATAATACATCTCTTGAGCATGCCATTTCTTTGCTTGACCCATGAACAATGTTTTCTCTTTTTCCACGTTCACTCTCTCCATACGCAGGACCTCAAGCTTTGACACAACGTTCTTGATGCATCGATGACAAGATAAACCATGAAGACATCCTACCGATACAAAATCGGCAAGAAACACTTCGCCAAGCAAAATCACATAATCTTTTGGCTTCAAATGGCTCGTCAACAAGAATGGACATCCAATACGACCATTATAATGTACATAATAGTGCATCAAACTTCGAGTAAAATGCTCCATCTCCCATTGTAACTTCCATTCTTGCTCAAATTGAGTTCCGCGCATCTTTGCGAATACCACACATCGCTCACACGCCAGCTTTTATAGATAAAGTGCTGTGCTATAAAGCGCTGCGCTATAAGTTGCTGCGCTATAAGTTGCTGCGCTATAAAGTGCTGCGCTATAAGTTGCTGCGCTATAAGTTGCTGCGCTATAAGTTGCTGCGCTATAAAGTGCTGCGCTATAAAGTGCTGCGCTATAAAGTGCTGCGCTATATCCACCCTATATACTACTATTAAGATAGTGTTTTGGCTTCCTAGCACCACATCGCCACAATATCTTGATCAACTTTTTACTGTCAGAAAGCAACTATCTAATATACATCCTAAGAAATAACAACGTGCCACAACCATCTTAATTAGTAGCTTAATGATAAAAATAACAAATACTTTTCAAACTGAACAACATTTAGCGAGAGAAAAGAATCTTCTACCTTTTTATTACGAAAAATGGGAACCTTTTTTACAAATTGTATCCCATTAGAACACCCCACAGGTACTAGTGTCTTGCCCACGAACAGTTAAATGAAAGTATGATACGTGAAGCGGGATGGGTGGGTGGGTGGGGGGTATTTACAAAGGGAAAGGGCAGGAATTAAGAATGTGTGGTTGTGTGTGTGTGTTTAGGAGGGGGAGGGTGTGAGTATACATATGTAAAAAGGAAAAAAAAAGTTGTATAAACAATGTATGTAATAACGATATGTTAGTGCAATAAAAAAAATATGGATAGGGCTCTGCCCAACAGGGAATCTCATTGGGCGGCGCATCTTTTTACCCTGCAGCCGCACGGGCTAAATAAGCGCCGAGAATATAAATCAAAGAAAAGAGTTCAATACAATTAGCTTTTTTTGCTCCACATTTTTTATCATAATCACTCGTTTTTCTTATCTATTGTCAATATGTAAATATTTTTTAGACGCGCATATAAAAGGATGTTTAGTTTTACCATGTATTTTTATAGTTTTTAGATTTAGCTGATGAAGCACAGGAAATTTCTGCAGAATCCCATCCATGGGATTTGTCATGGGAAAATCGGGAATTCCCATGACAAATCCCAACCGTGTAATATCCGAACACTTCCCAATCATGGGGATTTAATGAAAATCCCACGCTTGGGATTTCTTTCACGGCAATGGGAAAATCGTTACCATCCTTGGGATTCGCATTGCCCATAGCGGGGGAAAAAGAAAAAAAGTCCTACTGCTGCAGCAGTGGTTCGAACTCTCCGGTTGACGATAGCCGTTGTCGTGAAAGTCCGTCATCGTAATAGTATAATATTCTCATTGCTCGAATTAATACAATGGCTCCAGAGCTAATTAAGAAGATGTGGAGAGAGGGGCGAGCTCTGGAGGCTACAATGGGGGCCAAAAATAAGTAAACACTTGCTATCCAGGCTGTTCCCCGCTCTCCTGTTAAATGTTGTTTGGTGCGCGCAGCGTTCAATTCAAATTGGCATGCTCCAACATTGGAAGGGGGAACGGGGTGTATATTTGGCGTCCGTTGAAGGCCCGAGGTAGTTGCGCATGGAAAAAGCATCGAGTTAGTTTCTTGTCATTGCTTTTGACATCTCAGAAACCTCGCTTTTGAACATTATTCTTGCTTTCGTGAGATGTTTCCCATTACAATAACTAAACTGATAGCCTTTGATTTTTTTCTAACTGAACTTCGCTGGTAACTCGCTAGTAATTTTGTCTGTCTGATTGGCTTTCCCTTTCGTCCTATTCTTTGTACAATTTGTCCTAAGACTTTAACAATACTTTATAGATTTCGGTTTCGAATATTACTACATTCTCTTAATAAATTAAATCGGCCAAATCTCAAAACACACACCGATGCTCAGCCTATTGCGCTCCTTTGTCAAGTACCGTAACTTTGCTTGATCCTTCTATCGTGAAATCATAGCACAGAGCTCGTTCTTCAGATAATCTGTTTTATTTTTGTCCTCTATAAGTTGCCTAAATTTATTGCGCTTTCATTATGAGACTTATAATAATATATAGATTTAGGCACTGCCTAAAAGCGGAGCTCCCAGTCAATTTTATGCCCTTTATAAAGCTTGGCGTCATCGTTGATGTCTCTATGACGCACACATCATTCATGAGACCACTTCGTTGCAGTCCTCTGGTGACCTAGACAATTCTACCAAATTGGTTGTCTTAGAGCCTTCCCATATCAAGAGCAGTGTCGCCTTTCTAGAGATTGACCGGGCTTCCTGTGGTATCTTGTCTACCTTGTTGCCAGGCTCTCGACCGTGAACAAAACAGTGGAAAATGCACATAGTATCTTTCCTCGAGTATATTTGAGTTTTGGTTGAGTTTTAAGCTTTCAAAGCCAATAGAATAGTGTAAAAATTACTGGGATTCCAAATATGGTATGCAGATATTTCCTTATAAGGAAGTTGGAGAATGTCGACATTTTTTCAAGGGAACTATCTTGATATGCTTCACGAGAAATAAATGTTTCAAACATAGATGACGTCATCAGTGACGTCACATCACGTGACCATTTTGTTCCGCTCCTCTGGTCACCTAGACAATTCTACCCAAGTTTGGTTATCTTAGAGTTTTCCCTTTACCAGATATGAATTTTTCGATCAAGGATGGCGTCATCGGTAACGTCACATCACGTGACCCCTTTTTCGATCCTTTAATGACCTAGACAATTCTACCCAAGTTTGGTTGTCTCAGAGTATTCCCTTTACGAGATATTAAGTTTTTCGAGCAAGGATGACGTCATCGATGATGTCACATCACGTGACCACTTTATTTCACTCCTTGTGACCACTAGATTTCACTCCTCTGGTGACCTAGACAACACTACCCAAGTTAGTTCATTTATAGAGTCTTCCCTTCCCACGAGAACTGAATGTCTCAATCATTCCCATGAAACCCATGAAACCCGGAATCATCATTCCGGGTTTCATGGGTTTTCTGTGGTAAGAGATCGCGGGCGCAGCCGTAATCAGCCGTCATCGATGACGTCACATCACGTGACCGTGCTACAGCACCCCCCTTGTAGCATAGACAAAATATCCCAAGTATGGTTATCTTAGCATGTTCTCTTGAGGAGAAATAATTTTTTCTTTGTATACCACAGGGTTCCCAGGGAACAGGTTTCTGAGACAACCAAACTTGGGTAGAATTGTCTAGGTCATTAAAGGATCGAAAGAAAGCGGTCACGTGATGTGACGTCACCGATGACGCCATCCTTGATCGAAAAATTCATATCTGGTAAAGGGAAAACTCTAAGATAACCAAACTTGGGTAGAATTGTCTAGGTCACCAGAGGAGCGGAACAAAATGGTCACGTGATGTGACGTCACTGATGACGTCATCTATGTTTGAAACATTTATAGCGGAGCTCCCGCGGGCGCCGAAGGCGCCCGCGAGCGGAGCCCCATAGCTACATGCAGGAGAAAAAGGAACACAAAAAAGTGTATATACATCCAACGTTTCTGTCATGGACTTCCGGTTTGTGCGTTCGTTCGTTCGTTCGTTCGTCCGGAATGACGTCATCGAAACTAGCAAAATCAATATCTCAAGAAGGCAACATCGCTAGGTGACCAAACTTGGGTAAAGTTATTCTGGAGGCAAGTAAGTCCATGGGCCAAGACCCTAAATTTTCGAATTTATTACCACTTGAGCGGGCAAATGCTACCATACATTTTCTGGAAGCTTATTCCCTCTACTTTAATTTTTGGTATGATAGCAGTGCTAATTTCACGGCGGTCATGGCAAAATCACGTGATTAAGTGACGTCACTACTGTCATTTAATAAATACAAGGAATTTTTGACAATGTTACTACTTTAATGCATCTTTTGTATACTATAGCCTATTCCCGCTTCTAACAAGCTGCTAATCTATGAAAGATTCTGAAGAAACATTTTGTACTAGAAAATAACGTTATTCTGGGTTTCCATGGCAACCAAAATATGTTGTTCACACAATCATCGTGCTTGATTTAGTACGCTCTTCTTGTTGAAACCATTAGCCGGGAAGATCCATGAACTCTTTCTTTTTTTCTCTCTTGGATTTCTACACAATCGGCTTCCTTGTTTGTTTCTGCTGAGAAACCTTAACAATTGCTACAGTCTAGGAGGCCCTGTATTTTCGATGCGATGTTCTTTAATGTAAAAAAAAGCCGCAAAATTAAGGCAGGGCATTAAAAATCGACTTCATGTACTACGTAGTTGCTTTGTAGCTGCAAAACGTTACAGATGCACAAACATAAATTCTAGTTCTTTTAGTGTTACAATGGCCTTTAGACACTTACACAATCGTGAGCCATGGCGCTCTGCAACTTGTGTAACGCTTATGTACCTTGTACGAGCCTGTGTGCCGCATTTCACGTAGATGGTAGCTGGAATAAAGCTCTTGAAGGCTAAACAAAGGATAAACACATCGGTGTCCTCAGATGATATTACAATGGAGCTGTAGCCATTCCTGGCAGCATGTGACGCATGCAACAGTAGCCTTGTATCCGCCTCTTCCTGGGTTGACCTCAGATCTTCTAGAAGACGAACACCATCGTTGCAAATCTCCGTGCACGTCTCCTCGGATGTGGCTAGCAGCGTTTTGCAAGTAAGTCTTCGCCTGGACTTCTCCTTCTTCCACTCCTCGTTGATAAAACCGATAAGTTGTTTCTTGTTCTGTGGGTTCGACAAAAAATTCTTCCATAGACGAACTCTGTGATCTGGTCGGAGGTTTCTATACTCGTTCCCCGTGTGACTTCCTCGCCTCTCTCTTTCTGTGTTTTTTATTGACGTTTCTTTGTATACGTCGAAAACAACGTCGATCCTCTTGCTGGATCCCCCTTCTCGCAGTACCATGGACAACAGCGCATCAGCTATTTCGGCGAAAGTGTTTCCATCTCCCTTGAGCCTCTGCACCAAAGCCATGCCATCGATTATACAAGCAGATGATGGAGGGATTGCTTCAGCTACCGGCACATCTTTCCCTTACAAAACAGAAATATATTTTGCATATATTCCTCATATATTCTGTTATATGTCACATATATGCTACATATATTTTGCTACTGACATATATTCCACTTACATTGGGCTACATATATGAAGCATATATGCAAAAGGTAGGGCAAGATTTATAATGGGGGCATATATATGTCACTTATAGAAAACATGTATGTCAGATGTAGGCAGATTTCTATAAGCATAAAAAAAAAGAGAAGTTTTAAAATTTCATATACGTGAACAGATGATTATGTGAAAATACTAATGCGTTTTTTTTTTCAAGAAAAAGAAAAATGAACAAACTGCTTCTCAAATTATTTCTTGAAACTACTTCTATTTGATAAGGTAACATTTCATTCTGGCGTATTATCTGATATAATCGCACATATTTTGTCGATTTATTAAAAAAAATATGAAATTGCAAAGCGCCGGTTTTAACCCCTAAGAAGTACGGCGGTCAATGGCACCAGTGTGGACAGATGATTATATTGTGATCATTATTTCTCGAAACCATTTCTTTTTCATGCCGCTATTTAAAAATAATTTTCATTTTGTGACTTTTTAAAAAACTAGAATCTACTAGAATCTTGCGCCGCGTTGCAATAAACTAATAACAAACTAAAATACACGATAAGAATGATATGCTCGAGCGGAACCTGGGCCGACTCCATCTCGCATCTGATTGGCTCCATTAAAGGCGCATTCAATTAAATTCGTTGACGCTCATGGCTCTTATTTCGTTTTAGACGTTATACACGGAATCATGGTTGCGTTGGAGCTCTCTTGAATACGGCATTATTTCTGGCAAATTTGATGCCCTGAAACACTCAGTTGATCATCTTCCTAGTACATAATTGTTTTCTGGCGTTTTCTTGAGGGTACTACCGATGAAAAGCAAGGTATTACTTCTTTGTTGAGGCGAGTAACAGCGCGGGGCTATTTGTAACGTGTCTTGTTGTGCCGGGATAAACTACCACTAGAAGTTGCACTATGGGCCGTAATATTGCAAGAAAAAAAACATAATCTTTAAAATGCAGTTCGTTTACATGTAAGACTGTTTTATTCACCTCATTTCAAGCATTGCATTGATCGTATCCCTTCCTGCACGATCTGCGTATATTACCGGCGGCTCTCTCGAACCGGCGCCTCTCTCGAACCAGCGGCTCATTGACTAGTAGTCAATGAACTGAAGCAAACCATTGTTAACCTACTTTAAACCGGCCTTTTGTCCAATTAAGTTTACTTCTAACATTAGTAACTAGAAAATTAGTTGCCTTTTGTCATGTTTATTGGGTATAAGAGTACACTATATTGTTGTCGATAAACTCGCTAGTGTTATTTGAACTCGCGTTCCGCATGAGCTTTTTGAAGCTCTCTCGCTAGGGTAGACTTGGTATTCTTTCTCAAGCTGCCGTCATTAGTGGCTAACGCCCAGGGAAGCGGCCCTAGTGGATGGGACAGCACTGCACTCATACTTAACTCTCTCGTCTCCGCGATTACAATCATTTGGGCAAATAACGCCTTGTCAGCTCTCAGGATTACTTCATTTGCTGTTCCGCGTCGCACTTTCATTTCCTTTCCGAGACTAGAAAACGTCTTTAGCTGTGCTTTCTTCATTGGATCGTTGAACTTCACCTTAGCTGGACTTGACTCTAATCTAAGCTCGCTGAAACGTCGGTAAGCGTTCTCACCCGTATGATGAGCCTGGAGAAGGTCTTGCTCGATCTTATCAGTCGCGGCTTTTCCTGACGACAAACAAACAAGGTCCTGCTCTTCTAATTCAAATGGATTGATCCAATTACTTATCGTTTCTAGCAAACTCTTCACATCGCTTTCATCTTTGGCGATCCGACTTTTTTGTAAGTCGTTGTGCTGGCAGCCTGTAGCCCCGTTCATATGCAGCATGTCTTTGAGGTTTCTTAGGAAGATGCTTCTGTATTCAGCCACTAGATAGTACTTGCTGACAGCTTTTGGCTTGAGACTGAAGCCCTTTGTTCCACCTACAATAGAAAACAATCATTTGATTTAGCCTGTGCGTCAAAAGGAGTCAAGCAAACCTTTGGAGCATCGAGACCAATCTAAAAATATACTCAAATAGCAAGAAGTGCAGTCACACACAGTTGACAGTAATTTATGATAATACTATGCACATTTAGCTATTGCACCTGGGGTCTGCGTGTCTCTGTTGACGGTTTCCTCGCACGCTTGATCGACAGGAATCTTCCCGAATGGGTTTTTATCGCCTATCTGCACTGCAAATCCACCCGATTGCATGTACTCGTAAGCGTCGGGATGGTCTTCATCTAGATGCGACATCTCGGAGAGATACGCGGATAGATACCTGTAGAAAAAAACAAGCTTATTAACAATCAAAAGATAAGCTCAGAAGGTATCCTATACTAAAACACTAGTGCGCGTGCACCAAGATGATTGCCTGTGAGTGGGTTTCAAAACAATAATAATAGTGAAACTATATCAGGCTAATGGACTAGTGTTCTATCCTACCTCGAATAATTAATATTATCATATGCGAAGCACCATGTCACCATCCGCCGTATACTTGACAAGTGTAGAGCCCAGTTGCCCTCTCTCGATGCTCGCAGGAGGCCTAGTAAAATCTCGACCATGTCAATGTACGACATCCAGAATCTTGACAATTTTCCATTGTTGTGTCTCAGAAAGTCTAGGTACTGATGGAATAACTCTTGCAACCCAGAAAACGATGCATTTCTTAGTTGCTCCTGGACCTTCGTTTCGGTTATATTATCGCACAAAAGCTTGACATCACTGAATGCATCATCCGCTGCTCTCTTCTTGCTTGCCTGTTTCTCCGAAAGCCACGTCTGGAATCCTGGCCAAGCAGCTCGCATCAGTCCTTCGTACAGCAACTTGTGAAATCGGACCCCTCTGTTGTATCGTTTTCCTTCTAAAACGCCAGAAACAGACCCCTCTGCGATCACCCCTGATTCAATGCAAATGTCTCTGAGTCCCGCATCCTGGAACCTCTTGCCGATGATTCCCATCAGAGTTCCAATGGTGTGAAAGGCACCCATTCTGAATACCAAGGGTTTGAACAGAACGGGATGTTTCCATTTGATTTCGATAGCTTTTGCATACAACGCCTGGTCAAAAACAAGAACAATCGACTTCAGTTGTAAGGTGTCCTTTATCTGTAGGGACTTGTTAAGGACTTCAAACACGGTCGACATATTCGTAGCAGGAGCGTCTATCGTCGGTAGGTATCCTATGTTGTCCTTGCTGAATTCAGTGTCGTCTCTTGAGAGGATATTAAATCCAGTCCACCCACAAACGGTCTGCTTCTCGGCGGCGTGAATTCTTGCCAGAATCCAAAGGAGATTCTTCTTCCAGGCGTTCTTCTCTATTTCAGATGCAGTTACTTCAACATATGACCTAGGCGGCGGAACACTACGCTCCCCTGCATTGTAAATTGGAAGTTCGCCACTGGTGAACACATCCACGCTTCTTCTTCTTGTTTTTCCAATTACAGGTGTCTCCTGTGATGGAGGGGGATCGGGGCCGAAATGGCGTGACTGCACGGCGATACCGTTAACTCTGTGAGATGTGCCTCCACCCGAGAGAGTCTCCTCCAGTCGGTCTATATTATCCCAAGCGAGCGATGTATTTATATGAAGTCGTATGTTATCTGGAAGAGGGACGCGGTTTTCGGGCGTTGCAGCCATTTTCTGCAGGCACAGGGCAGTGTTCAACTCCTCTATCTGAGAATAGGCAATTCCATGCCCGCAACGGTTTAGAAAACGTATTATGTCTACGTTGTTGGTTAGCGTCTTAACGGCATAAGGAAGCAGTATGTGCTTAGGGGTTTTTTGTCTTCCATTAGAAACAGCAAAAATCAAGTCCTGTCCAAACGAGTTTACAAGCCGCTGAACTGTTTCTTGGCATGAATCCCCTGGCTTGTAATTTGTGTTTCCGGTAAGCAAAGTGACTAGGAAAAGTTTTACATCTTCCGGAATCCTAATGGCGTCTTCATTGAGTTGCGATACTTTCGGTGGCCAGGACATCTCTTCGTTGTCAGTGCTTTGTATAGCCTTTCTGAGTTCTAAAGCGACATGCCGTATGTCCTCCGTCTTTGATCCCTCGCTCTTGCATTTAGTTACCTGTAGACACACCAAGTCTTTAGCCAGCTGGATTCGTGAGAGATTATAGGGTATGATGAATAACCTATTGTTGTCGAGCAGGTCCTCAAAATGTAACAAGCTCCCAAACTCTATTTCAAGTTTGCGACGAAAGTGGGTCTTCGTCGAATCCTTGATCTTTGTTGCACCTTTTTCTAACATTATCTCTCTCAACTTTGCCGACAATTCGGCCATCTGGACGAGCCGTGGATTATCGAGGATATCAGTCCGTATATGGTCAAACAGGATCTGGTAAGCGTCGGATTCCAGCCTAGCATATTCGTCTTCTAAGGATTCAGGGGTTTCCGACGGAATGGAGCGTGGCTGACGTGTGTAGTCCCGATAACACGATCTATGGTAACATGCTTCTGCTGCCACGATTTCACGGGACACTATGGCCAGTATCTTGCTGTCATGTTTGGCTTTTGCCGCTTCACGGACTGCGCTGTCGCCTTGCAATACTGCGCACTGGGTCAAAGATTCACGCGCGTCCTTTCCTTGGATATACTTTCGTGTTCGATCACAAAATATACAAACACGATCGTACGTTGTACGCATAGATGGAGCTCCTCGAATGGATCGTCTAATTGGCGGCGCTGTCGGCTTGTCTCTTTGACTCTTTTCTTCCACAATCTTGTCTAGGTCCCTCTTCATAGTAAAAATGCTCCTGCATTTCCGGTGATATCTAATCCAATCTGGGAATTCATTTTCCGTAAAATCATTGGCAAGCTCTGTTAGCGCCACGTAATCGCGAATTGACGCTGCTCTCAGGAGAGTTTGCCACGACCGAGCGTCTTTTATCGAGACCAATTCGTCAAATGCATCAGTGCAGTGTATGATGCAATTTTGATTTCCTTTGTCGACACAAAGACGCTTCCGTGGGGGCTCACTCATTGCAGTTTTTTGTTTACACTGCAGCTCAGTGACTTCCCTAGAAAAACGGATATGGAATTTATTGAACACGAACGATAGTTGCTAAAAATATAATTATTATTTTGATAATAATTTTATTATTTATACTTTGCAGCCTTGTAGATGCTCACGTGCGCATTACAGGAAGTAAAATATATCACATAATTGTTTTTATCAAATCTAATAGGTTGTACGCGGGCATATAATTATTCCTACTCTCTTTTTAAAGTTCACACGGTTTGTGATCCCAGTTCGTGCATTTCAGTTGTAATCGTCTTTGTATTTATAAATGGGGATCTTTCTTTTTTATTACATAAGAAAGAAAGAAACAGAGGCACGAGCTAGCAAGGGGACACACAACTCAAGTTCATTTATCTCTCCAAACTTTTTCTCCGAATTCCAAAACCAATCTCGAGCTTGTTTACGACTTGGCGATTCAGCAATCATCATTAAACAACGAAAACAGCAATGCATTTCGAGCTGCTAAATACCCAAAATCAATTTATACAGTTATACAGGGGCGTAGCCAGGGGGGGGGGGGGGGGGGGGGGGGTTCAAGGGGTTCCGTAACCCCCCTCTCCCGCAGCGGAACCTCTCCTCGCCTCTGTTCTGGACCGACTTACTACTAAAATTGTAAATATTTAATAGACAACAAATAAAAGCTCCAATAAAATGTAGCAAATTTCTTCAAACGCTAGTTTTTCCCCGAGATCTATGTGGAGTTTTTCATTTTTTGAATTTTGCAACCCCCCCTCTCATAAGTGCTGGCTACGCCCCTGAGTTATAACAGATGTTTGGAGATAAAGTTTTGTCTTAAATAAGTTCAAATTAAGCTTCTTAATACCGCCAGATCGAGTTATCGACCAAGAGATGCCAATAGCATTCGAAAATCGAATGGTCATTTCGAAGGACTGTAAGTCTTCGAGCTGCTAAATATCCAAAATCAATTTATACAGCTATAACAGATGTTTGGAAATGAACTTTTGTCTTAAAGAAGTTCAAATTAAGCTTCTTATGAACCGCCAGATCGAGATATCGATCAAGAGATGCTAATAGCATTCGAAAATCAAATGGTCATTTCGAAGGACTGTAAGTCTTCGAGCACGTTTTTAAGAGAAAAAGTATAGTTTCATCATCTTTTACTAAACATTTTTCAAGAATATACTAAAACATTACTTTATCCGTTCAAAATGTCAAAGATTTTGCTCGGAAACCCCGATGAATAATCAAAATAAGGGAGAGAAGACGATCAACAACTTACCTGTCAAACTGGCCGCCATATTGGATGTCCCACAATGCATTGCGAATGATGAAAAATAAAACTTGATAGAAAAAAATAATTCAGTGCACTTTCATCCTTTTTAGTCATAAAATATACTTGTCCTATACTTGATTTATCTTTGTTTTACGTTTATTTGTGAACTGCTGCCTCTAGCGATCTTTTTTGATGTTTTTAAAGTTAGCCTCGTTTTCGTGCAAAGACGCCATTTTGATTTTTTTTAAACCTTAAAAATCTACCTTAAAGCCGCGAATTTGAAATTGCTATCATAACTTTTTTTAAACAACTCGATAAACTCTTTGAATTGCCACCAGTTAGAATTTGCCCGCAGAAATGGTAATAAATTTTGGTCCGGCCCATGGACCATCAAAACGAGAAAAGTCAATATCTCAAAAAGGCAACATCGGTAGGTGACCAAACTTGGGTAAAGTTATTCTGGAGGCAAGGGGGGTGCACTACCAAGGTCACGTGTCATGACGTCATCGATTACCTCATCAAAACTAGAAAAGTCAATATCTCAAGAAGGCAACATCGCTAGGTGACCAAACTTAGGTAAAGTTATTTTGGAGGTAAGTGGGGTGCACCACCAAGGTCACGTGACATGACTTCATCGATGACGTCATCGAAACTAGAAAAGTCAAAATCACAAGAAGGCAACATCGCTAGGTGACCAAACTTGGGTAAAGTTATTTTGGAGGCAAGGGGAGTGCACCACCAAGGTCACGTGACATGACGTCATCGATGACGTCATCACAACTAGAAAAGTCAATATCTCAAGAAGGCAACATCGCTAGGTGACCAAACTTGGGTAAAGTTATTTTGGACGCAAGGGGGGTGCAATACCAAGGTCACATGACATGACGTCATCGATGACGTCATCAAAACTAGAAATGTCAATATCTCAAGAAGGTAGCATCGCTAGGTGACCAAACTTGGGTAAAGTTATTTTGGAGGCTAGGGGGGTACACAATGAAGGTCACGTGACATGACGTCATCAAAACTAGAAAAGTGAATATCTCAGGAAGGCAACATCGCTAGGTGACCAAACTTGGGTAAACTTATTTTGGAGGCAAGGGGGGTGCACTAACAAGATCACGTGACATGACGTCATCGCTGACGTTGTTAAATCTAGAAAGGTCTATATCTCGAGAAGGCAACATCGCTAGGCGAACAAACTTGGGTACAGTCGAGAAAACATCCGGAGTATGTGGGTATGGAGCTCTTTGAAATGCAACATAAAAAAATCTGAATTTGCAAGTATGGCAATGGAGAACAAGAATGTTTTCTGTAGCAAGTGACGTCGCGACGCGTCACATTATTAATCTTTTGCAGGACTTATAATTTTCCCTAGCAACGGCCCAACAAGATAGGTAAACGCACCCTTTTATAAAAATATGTAACCGGGAGCTCCGCTTTTAGCCAGTGGCTAAATCTATATATTTTCTCGTGAAGGGAAGGCTCCATACTAGTCCAATACTCTGACAAATTTATTCATGGTATTGTTCTCCCCCTTTGTATTGCCTCGTTCTATAATACACTCCATTGCACTCCATTGTTTTAGACAATGCCTTGTATAAATTTGTCAGTGTATTGGACAACCCTCGAAGGCTCTAAGACAACCAATTTGGCAGAATTGTCTAGGTCACCAGAGGACTGCAACGAAGTGGTCTCATGAATGATGTGTGCGTCATAGAGACATCAACGATGACGCCAAGCTTCAAACACAAGCTTCAAACACTTGCATTTGGTCAGGTGTATGACTTTGGAAACCCAATGAAACACCAGTTGAAAATCACTAGTGTTTGAAACGATTTCAAACACTAGTGATATTGAGTTCTTAATTAGGATATTCATAGACTACTCAAACACAATTCAATAACATGTTTAATTGTCTTTATCGGCAGCTTTTTCTCTTTCTTGTTCTTTAGCGCCAATCCTGCCCGCTCGTCTCGTCCTTCCCTTCTGCGTTCAGCAAACGTCTGAAGTGAGCAAATCTAACAAAACAAAAATGTTATAAATAAGACTAGTGTTATCAGAACATACAAACACCAGTTCGTTGTTGCACTCGAATCTTGTTTTGCCCAAAAGACCCAAAAATATTTTCAGCAATCAAAACTAGCAATCCACTTCCATCCGCTTTAATTTGAACCAAAACGCTGCAAAGCGCTGTTAATTTATCAGTCGAAAGCTTACTTAACAAACGTAGGCTAATATTTTGGTTGCTCCTAGTGAATTCACTGCTTTCTAGCTCTCCAAATTACACTGATATTATCGTGGCTAATGGCATGCTTGGAGCAGAAACGTGGACATATAAACATAAACTAACCTTTGTCGTTGCCATCCAAGAAATTGAAATCCAGGTTGGGCTTTCGTTCCAGCACATACCGACGTATCTCGCCCATGATTTGGTAGAGAGTTTTGGGCGGATACCGCTATCCTTTCTTTTTCTTCCGCAGTCTTAGGCGGACGAAACCTTGACTGCGCCATGTTCAAGGTGAAATGGCAATTCAATTACAAGGTTGTACAATCTAGCAATTGATTAGATGGCATGTTCTTTGCCTGAACAAAAGGGCTGATGTAATCAGCTAATTTGGCGTCTTTCGGCTTGTATGTAATCACGTTTTTGTTCTTTAACATTCTAAGCGTGATTGCATAACATGATATAAACTGTGTATTTTATTTGTGTGAGAAGTAATTCCAAAAACTCGTTCTGCGTGTTCACTGGGATTACAAACAACTCGAAAACAATAAAACACTCGCGGCTACGCCGCTCGTGTTTCAATGGTTTTCTAGTTGTTTGCAAACCCAATGAAACACTTGAACTCGTTTTTGAAATTGACTTAGTGAGAGCCGTTGCCTCGTGATATTTAGGATTCTTATTAATAATATATATGTATTTTTTTATTCGGTCATGACCCGAATGCGTATTATTGGGAAAATCACGAGTACTTAGGGGATTGCGATGCTAATAAGGATGTCACATCTTCATAATGAGAGTTGACAAGTTAAATGAGCAGTGGCGGATGCAGACCCTAGGGGGTCAAAACTTTATTACATGCCGAGGTGAAGCTGGTTTTCATGGCAACATATATATATATTTTTTCTAATAAAGCGGAAGGAATTGCAGTGGCAATCCCTTCGTGAAATTCATGAAGCTTTGTTACAAAATATCAATTCAATCCGAGTACACCACGAAAAAGCCCTCTTGCAAAGGTAAAGGGTGCTCTGCGGCGCAAATTAATTAATAAAATTATCAAATTACAAATTTTAGCTAATTTTGTTGAGAATCAAACTTTTGAAAAAAAATGTCAATATCAGCTTGAAAGAGAGTTCATAGCCACCTTAACTGCTAGAAACTGGATCGATATAAAGATGAAGAATGGGGTCTTGAGGTACAAAAATAAATAATAACAATCACGTTGGTGCGCGTGTGTATATTGATATTTACTCGAATGTTAGGATTGTCATTATAGAGTTTGTACCAACACGTGACTACAAGCCCGGTAACTACGCAACATGAAACTTAGCATATGAGAACATGGCTGTACCAAACAACAAAGTGGCTGTGTACCTATACCAACTGTCCCGAAATCTTCAGGGCTTTATCCTCAAATAAGCGCAAAATACCTCGAGAAGCGCAAATAGTCAATACAAAATGGGAGAGAGAAAACGTCATGGGATCCCCTATTTGAGCCAATCTCCTTGAATTGACGATGTAAATTTAATAATTACGTATCAATATCCAATGAGTTTGTTTACCGGGTCTACCAGGTAAATTGGACTATTACTAGTTTGGTCGAGAGAAATAAAGTGATAAATAGAAACGGGGACTTGTCACCTGCAAAAATATCCTGACGACTTTAGATAAGTGGAAAGAGTGTGATTTTGATACATTTACTGTGAGATACATTTTTTTAATGCGAAGTTGAGCAGAAGTGCACAGTCCTTAACAGTAAAATCATCTCCATACAGAAACTGAAATATCAGTCAAGTATACAAGATTTTACTACTGTTACCGAGGATATGATGATTTCCTATAATATAATTCAATACAAGAAACTTTATTTCACAAGACTTTCATAGTAACCATACAAGTAGGTTTCTAACTTATGGCCCTCGAGTGCGGGCTTATCTTGGTCCAGTGGCGTAAGTAGGCCTGCCTTACAAATTGCAATAAGTAATCAGCTCATAATCATATAGGACATAATCCGTTATACAATCAATTGTAATTGCCTTTGGAACAAAGGGAGCTGAGTATACTTCTGTACTAAGGGAAAATATAATTGGTGTTTTGGAAGGCAGGCCTACACGCCAGTGGAACCAAGAAAGCCCCGCCGAAACGGAGATACGGCTTGTCAGCCCAATCTTAGAACCAGTGGGGTGTAGTGCAAGTCTGAAGATCCGAAATGACCGAAAATATGATTGACATACCTATAAATACTAAATTCATAACATCTTTGAGGGATCAAGTTCAAAACATTTCATTTCATTTTATTTGTATTTTATCAAACAACCCGGCTAGAAAAATCAAAGCTGGCTCAAGCTTTGGTAAACAGAACCCGGTATAATAATTACACTACTCCTAGCCTTACTAGAAATTTTAAGGCAGGATAACAACCAGGCACAAGAAAATTAGTGCTGGCCCAGATTTTTGAAGAATTTGAAGTCTGGCTAACCCGGTATATAAATTACACCGGTCCTAGCCTTACTAGAAATTGCTAAGACAGGATAAGAACCCGGCACCATAAAAATTATTGCCGGCCCAGACCTTGATGAAATTGGAGGCTGGCTAACAACCCGGTAGAAAATTTACACCGGCCCAAACCTTATTGAAAGGCTGGATGGCATCCCGGCGTAGAAAATGAGCCGGCCGATTTAAAAAGTGCTGGAAGATTATGTAAGATACATAATGGTTATAAAGCAAACAGAATGCAGTCAAAGAACAATTAACAAGTACAGTTTATTGAATTCATATTATTACTGTGTATCCGGGGAGGCAGAGAATATTAACTACACATGGTACCTAAAAATACAAAGTAAAAGTTAGTAAGAGAGAAGAACATTTTAAAAATACAAGGGATGAAAACTACAGGCAGTAGATGACTAAAGTTAAACGGCGAAAGGAAAGCAACGGGAAGCGAACTCTGCGTGTTATACCACCCGGTTCGCAAATTGTAAATGGGTCCAACCCAGGTCTCTTAAATTTACAAATGCGGGTCCAACCCAACTCGGCAGATCATCTCTACCTTCCTAGCGATCAATACCAAACAAAGGGTTCTAGTCAACCAATCAAATCTCTTGAAGCACCGAGTGGAGACGCTGGTTCGTTCACCTCGGGTCTCGACCGGCTCTCGACCTACAAAGCGTGATTTTACTGTAATACTAGTAATTCCATTTCTGTAGGATTCCAACCTACTGGATTCCGGATTCCATACCAGTGGATTCCGGATTCCATAACTCTCAAATAATCCGGATTCCAGCATTTCTTTATCGGAATAAATGTTTGAATACATGAAAAAACAACAATTTTTAACACTGCCAGGCTGATTTTGGCTGATTTATCTCGGTTATATAAAGGTATTTTGCTGTTTACTTTTGACCGTAATTGTTCTCACTGCATCATTGAATTATAACTGCTATACAAAAGCACAACATAATGCCGAAAATGTTATGTCCAGTGATGTTTATTAAGCTTACTTCGCATTAAAAAAGCTTCATTCCAACAAAATGAAACGCGTTTTTCAAAAATGTTCTTAACTCGCTCGCGTCGCGTCAAAAATGGTCGTATATTTTTTAGCTCTGGATATGTTAAACCTCGACTATTGGTGCTGTTAACTATTTGTTCGAATTTATTTTTAAGAGCCGTATTTGCTTACGCGAGCCTATATTCTAACTTGTATTTTTACAAAAGCAATCGCGAAACAAGTGGTTGCTGAGTTAATTCGTAAATCGGATTTATATAGGCAGTCTAAAAAGTCAGACGTTTCAGAAACATTGCGCGCAGATTTTTCGCACAGGAGGACTTTTGCAAAAATATCGGCTCGCATAAGCAAATGCAGCTTCAAAATCTAGTGATACCCGCCTAATGTGGGTGAGTTGACAGCTATGTAAAGTGTTTAAAAATAAGTGTATACCAATGGCATGAAGATTGTAAAATCGCGTTCGCATGTTCGCAGCATTTTAGGGACGTGTCATTGGTCATTATTTAGCGGTTGGGGGGCTACTATTTTTTTTAAGCAAGGCTCCAAAAAAAATGTTAGGACCCTCCTCTTGAACATAACAAAACAATTGTGACCCTCCCTCAGTCGTAGGTCAAAAAAATTAGGACCCTCCCCCACTTCCCCTATTTGACCTAGTAGAACACATTTTACAGAAAGAGGGGGCACATTTTTCTTTTTTTGCGCAAATTTTGATAAACGCATTTCATCAAGCCTCAGAGAAAGGGTATACAGATGAGCATTACGTTTTTCGTGTATAGTACACAAAGCCTTTCAGCAGCCCAGGAAGTACGCTAACTCAATTACATAGGTTAGGCTGATGAAAGCGTCTATTGAGTCTGTAGGTTTATTCATGCGCGCAGCTGCACGCCAAAAATGACGAAATTATTATTATTCATGTGCGTGAAGGGTGGCCCAAATGACAAATTTCTATGAATTTCTATGCTTGTGACGTCGAACTCACGCTTAAGGGTTCTTCTTTCGAAAATAGTGATTCCGCGGCAGCCTATCACTGCAAGGTATTTTTGGGAGAGTTTATTTTTTACTCGTTAAGATACTCTTGTTCTTATCAACGGCGCGAGGGTTGTGTCTTCGTTGCGCGAGATCTGAAAGAGTATATTTAAGGTGTCACATCCTTATGCGGGCGAAGCGCCCCGAAATTGTTATTATGTATTGAAGTTAAGTAGAAAAATGCAAATGATAGAAAAGTTGCCGAAAACATTGTGAAAACAATTTGGACCCTCCCTCTAGACACGCGAGAAAAAATGGTACCCTCCCCACAAAAATAGGAGTCGCTAATGACACGTCCCTTACTTTTAATTGAAACTTCTAGTTATAGGTTATATTTTCTTATATTTTTACCGTCTCTGATACTTGAAAGTATTTCTAATCCCAAAATAATTTTCAGGACAATTAGGCACATGACAAGCACGACGTTTGAAACGGGCCTAAAACCTGGGGCACGCCACGAAACATTCTCAATCATATCGAATAACAACTTGAACAGTAACAACAACATGCATAGCATGAGGAATAAAACATAAGGGAATTCAGCTAAAACTATACCAAATGACGAAAAATAGCACATACTAAATAAATAAATGAATCAAACAATAAATTGACATTACGATTGTTACGGGAAGGAGAGGTTATTACTGACAGGGGAACCTACCCCTGCCAATTGCGAGAGCTATTTACAAGGCTTGCTGGCAATCAGAAAGCTCATGAATTTGTCAAAATGGACAGGATATCTTTTGCTCACAACTTGTGTGAAGAAATGCCCGACTTTAAAAAAATAAAAGAAATGACACTTGGATTCCGGATTCTCAAGGCCTTTCGATTCTGGATTCCAGCTATATGGATTCCGGATTCCATTCTCCGGATTCCGGATTCCAAAACTAACAAAACATCGGATTCCGGATTCTGGATTACCTTACACAGGGCGAGGGGAAAAAATAGCACTCGTGTGATTTAAGTTAATTACTGCGCTTTCTTTGGGACGATCTCCATATTTTCTCAAGCATCCTCTATATTCTCCGAGCCACATCCAAGACAATATTAAAGCTTGAACTTTAAACCGTTTCTTAAGGCTACAATTAAATATTGCACTGAAAATTGGCCAGAAATTCCAATGACCTACCTCCAGCGGCCGCCATGTTGTCGTTCTGGAAGGAAATGCAGTCGAACTTCTGCCTCGGTTTTAAAACTCTTCCACAGTCTCGATTGTCTAGATTTTTCACCTGTGACTCGACCAAGATACTCTAGAAAAGCTTTCCGCTAAAATAATTGGCAGAAGGTTCCATAATAAACCTATTTTTTCCGTTTATTTGCCACACGCACCTTCACTGAAACCTTTGCACTTCTTCGTCCTCTCTGACGGCTTGCCAGCCAGCTAAGCCGTTTCTAGGTGACAGGCAGGCTAATCGATAATCGCGCGGGGTCGTGAAAAAGGCCTATTGGAGCCTCGCTCTGTCAAGGATTTCCCGGCCCTCGGGCAAAGCTAAATAAATAAATAAGATTAATTTATTTGCTATTCAGAATTGGTTTAAATACAGTACTTTGGAATGTGGGATTCTGAAAAAATCCACACCCAACGGCAATACGGGTGTTAAGATTTGATCCCCAGCCATCCATGCATCTGGAATTTCCATCTGTCCTTGTAGAAGTGGTATGGATTTGTTCCTGGAAACACACAAATTGGTTTCATATTAACCCTTTGACTCATTAACCATTGAATTGTGTGATAAATCCATGTAATTGGTCAGCTTGATTTTTGTAGCTAGATTTTTGTAATTTAACAAATATTTTGTCGGATTACAACAATTTAGATTAATGGTAAGGTCAAAGGAAGCTGACATTAAGAACTAGCATTATTGGGAGCTTAATAATATGTACCATCAAAGGTTGTTGTTAGCTTATTCTTATTTCATTCGCCACTTTTCTTTTCAAACTTAGATATCTGTAAGGGAAAATTACTCTCAGAAAAAAACGCCCTTGCTGCTCAGAAATGGCACAAGCTGTCTGATGAGGAAAAGCAGAGGTACAGCCAAGTAGCATCAAGCTACAAGACTGATGCTCAGACCTTAAACAATGAGCAAAGAATGGCACTTATCAGCAAACACAGGAGGCATCTTGTCTCTGAGGTACGTCAATTAAAAAACACTGCATAATCCTTCTAAATTATTTTTATCTCAGCACTTCTCTCAGCAAGATATATGGAAAATCGGAAGGTGCGAGCTCTGCTATGCGCCGTGCTACGTTTTGCTGAAGGGAGGAAGACCAAAACACGTACTCGCACGGTTGGGATTTTTCGGCCACTAGATGTGACGTTTATTTTTCAACTCGTAAATTATGTAAATTGGATTACAGTACTAACTGAATCACTTCAGCAAAAGGTGGGGAAGAAAAAACCGCCACCCACATTATCTAGCCTATACACATATATACTATACTCAACCTTGCGGACTCGCTTCGAAACAATGTTGACAAGACAAGATCAATACAAGTGGGCTGGGGTTGGGGAGGCGGTGGGAAAAAACCTTGAACTGAAGAAGTTTTGGTTGAGGCTGTCGCTGTTTCTTCCAAAGAATAAGCTTAACTGAAATGCTAGTCAGCCGATACATACAGGAATGGGACCACGTGAGTGCTCTGCCTTGATTGGCTAAAACAATTGCTTGGTATTTTCCCACTGACAGCCCGCGCGCCAGCTTGTCTACCAACTGACAGTATGAAAAGATACGTGCTCAGATAAATGCCATTATCTGTGCCAGATAATGTTTGTTTTTATCTCAGCACTTCTCTCAGCAAGATATATGGAAAATCGGAAGGTGCGAGCTCTGCTATGCGCCGTGCTACGTTTTGCTGAAGGGAGGAAGACCAAAACACGTACTCGCACGGTTGGGATTTTTCGGCCACTAGATGTGACGTTTATTTTTCAACTCGTAAATTATGTAAATTGGATTACAGTACTAACTGAATCACTTCAGCAAAAGGTGGGGAAGAAAAAACCGCCACAAGCCACAGATCTGTGGCCACCCCACCCAGGCGCAGAGAGAGAGCTCGACCGAGACACGCAACCTCCGAGTACAGCCCATGACTGCCCACCCTTCAGTTGCTTTCTTCATTCTATGTTGTCGTCAAAATATAGCTGATAACTCGAACGCACTAGGTGTTATTTATTAAGCACTGACGTCAGCAAAGCAGCCCATGACTGCCCTTTGTGATGACAGGCCTGGAAAAGCGAATTGAAAACATTGCCGGCAATGAAGTGTCACAGTCCAAGAATTGTGAAATAGTTGAGAACTGCTCCTTGCCTAGACGAGAGGATCTGTTGTAGCAAGTCTGACTTGAAAACATCAAAGACACCGATACTATTACTGGAGTGCCAGGGAGGCCAGGAAAAACCTATAGTAGAAAAACCCTTTGGGAAAATCAGTCATAGGAAACCTGGGTCGGGACCAAGGCACACCAGATCCCCCGACAGGATAAATGGTATCGTGAAATTCGTTTGTAGCTGCGACGATATGGTGATTAAATGCGGAAAGGAAATGCAGATCAGTGTTTGTCTTTAAATGGAAATTAGAGACTGTGACTTTGATGCTACCCGTGAAGACAAATGAAGCTTGTATGAGATCTGTGAAAAGTTAAGGAAAGAGAGGCGCACTTCCGGTGAGCGGGAAACGACCCGCGGGAGGTCAGCATTTAATGTTATGTCAAGTGATCTTCGCGGCTTTCACCAGGTAAGATACTTGAGATTGAAATCTCCAGTATCGCTGGAAAACCATTGAGCTTCCTTTGCATAATGCGGTAGGGGTGTCGACACAACCAAGTTGAAATAGAAATAGAATGTCCTGCCCTTACAAGGGCTATCTGCTGATCGTAGCCTAACCCGCCCCTCGAAATGTTCACAGTTTTTGCGTTCGTCGCGATAACCGAAGAGGCGCCCGTCTGGACTTGATTAGTAGATAGGTCGTCATAAGATAGGTCAGAGCCGGGTCAGAGCCAGCAGCACTGTATACAATCTGAATAAAGAGCCTGTGTCAGCAGCCATTTGGACCGGGAAAGGACCGCAGACTTGATCTCTCACAGTGGATGTGATTTCCAGCACTGGTGCACACTCTGTTCTGCATGTTGTCGGTTCGGATCCTCCCGATCACTAGCCAGCGGGTTGTGTACTGGAAATCCCAGGAGGTGTGGTGGGGCCATCTACTGGCCTGGTTGGAGTTTACGATGTAACTTGAACAAAATAATGACAGGAAAATTATGAGTAATAAAATGCGACATACTATATAATGCCCCAATACTTTATAACAGTATAATAGAGTTGCCCATGAAGCAGAAGCAATCAAAGACTCGCTGGCAAAATTTGGTGTTCTAGAAGTGATATTGCCTTGCTAAGTCTTCTTAAAATGCACATTCTTCAACTCCTAATGAATTTTTCCTAAAAACTTCCAGGTTTTTATCTATGTATGATTGTTATGATTGTATTTCTGTTAATGGCACTGATATCCCTTCCCGGGCGGGAAAATACTCTAAAAACGTACTTTTTTTAAGAACATGTTAAAAGAATGCCTGATGCTCAGATAGGAGCAAAATAGATTTATTTCCAGTGATGCGTTCTAAACAGTCTAAAATCCAGAACCAAATGTGTTATTAATAAGCAAACAACAACAACAAAAAAGAAAATAAATGAACATTTAAAACATATCTGATGGAAACACCTACACACACACACACACACACAATTGTCAAACAGGCCCGCGCTCTAGATAGAAAAGCGCAACAAGAAACCCAGCGCAGTTGGCTACGCAAGGAAGCCGGTTGTCGGGTTGCACGCTATACGGGTTCTGTTGGCCGATAGAAATATCGAGCTGGCACCCAGCTCCAGTAATGTACTGGCACCCAGTACTGCAGGCCTGCATATAAATATCGAGCTGGCACCCAGCTCCAGTAATGTACTGGCACCCAGTACTGCAGGCCTGCATATAAATATCGAGCTGGTACCCAGCTCTAGTAATGTGCTGGCACCCAGCACTGTAGGCCTGCATATAAATATTGAGCTGGCAACCAGCTCTAGTAATGTACTGGTACCCAGTACAGGTAGGCAAATGGTTCATTAAGGAGCGCGGACTAATAATGGTGTCTAGAGCGCCAAACGCAAGTACCGCCCCTCGCAGACTGCGATAACATTTGTGTATACCAACCGCATGTAAATGAAATCCGTCTCGATGGTCTAGGAAGTTCACTCTAGTGCTCCAAAAACCCGCGAGACCAAACAAAATAATGAAAAATGCCATTTACGAGCACCAAAATTTACATAGAGCAGAGGTCATGTAAAACTTCCGTAGGCGACATATACAATTTATTACTGAATGAGTTTCGAAAAACTGTTGAAATTAAACCTGATCGTTTACGCAATGGTCGTATAGCTTCCTACTTAGGAAATCGATCTAGCCAATGTGTCTGACCGCTATGAGTTTGACGAGACTAATAATTTCCGCATAAGCAGCGCCTAAGAAACTAAACCAGAGACAGTGTTGCCTAGAGATGATAGCGTTACATATGAAGCTCGTGCTAATTAGGTACTAGAACAAAAGTTTGTTGATAGTGCACCGATAGCATATTCTGGCGATGGAAGGCATGGACGTGCAGAGATGAAATTCCTCGATAATAGGTCGAACAGGGCCTAAAATTGTGTCAAATGAAATCGGTCGAATTTGTAAACACAATATTAATCAAAGCATTATCAGGTCAAAATGTCACCAAACTGTGCACGTCAGAGATTACATATTGCTTCGTGAATATCAAATTTATATCATTGCAGCGATCTGCATCCGTGCGCCCCATGCATTCATGATACATCCCTTACAAAACAGAAATATATTTTGCATACATATGTCAAATATATTTCAAAAGATATGTCACATATATGACCGCATATATGTCAAATATATGCGAAATTTATATGTGGCATATATGTAAAAGATATTTCACATATCGGAATTTGGCCCAATTTTGGCACATAGGTTAAATATATTTCACATATTGTGTATATGGCACATATACTTGGAATATATGTTTTATATATGTGTGTTTTTTTCGCAGTCACTTCCAACAAAGTGCTCGATACCGGTGGCAGAGCTTTGGTACAAGCGGTTAGGGGAAAGCAAAACATACAGGCTGGGTGGTTCGACAGGCCTGTTTCGTAAGGTTCTGGGAACCTCACTTATCAGGAGTGTTTTATTCGTTTCCTATCGCAGTATATAAACACTTTTGTTCGTTTAGCCGTTGCGCTGTAGCACCTTTGCCCCGTGCCGACATGCTGACACGAGTTCGTTACGCTTATTTAGGGAGCATGTTTTATATATATCTACTAAATCAATTCCCTGTGTCTTCTTGGTAAGCTTCGAGGGTCAATCGGAACTGCATGCTCTTCCTTTAAGCAACTTGATTTGCGTATATATTGAGCATCAGAGTTACACTCTAAACCCCTCATTCAAGGAAAATATAAAATAACGCTTTTAAACATGTTTAGAATAGAAATTACAATACAGAAGCCAAGGAAATTATTGAAGAGCAAGGGCGATACCATTTAACTACTTTTTATCTGTATCATTAAAATTATTAAACACTAAATACTTTTATAAACGTTTTTACGAGGCTGAAAGCCAAATGTTGAATTAACGCGACACTTTTAAAAAAAGTTGCTGGTCGTCGTCTCCTGTGCCTTATAAAGCCATTGAATCCCGCTACTTGCTGTTAAAAAGTATAGTTATGCTGAGAAAAAAAAATAGTCACACATGAAATAACAAACTACACCGCAGTCTGTGTAAGAAAGATTTATAAAACCTGCACAACAACCAGTGATTGGGCAACTTTTGACTTGGAAAATATAACGAATAAAAAGCTGTGGATATTTGCCATGTTTTTGTACGGTTTTGTAATAATCCGAGCAACGCAGCCATTTCAGTTTTCTTTTAATAGGTGAACCTGTCGAAAATCACTTTGTAAAAATGTAATGTAAAAAATCCAATTAGTTCCCGATTGTTTATTGTCACACCACTAAAACCCAGAACATAGCCGCGACATGTAGCAAGAAAACACTAGTTTCTAGGCATATAGAGTATCATGAGCTGATGATTAGTTCTCAGAGGTTTAAAGCTAAAACTTTCTATAAACCGGAAACGCATGATTTGGCAGTTTTCTTTCCTTGGAGCTGTGAAGTGTCGAAATCAGCTACAGCGCGCATTTAATTATAAACTGATGCGCGGAAATCGTGGTAGTAGAAACCATACAAATGTAGCCTTTATCAATCGAATATGGCAAACCCTTGCTACCCATTTTTGAGGGGAATATTCAACACAGTTGAAAGGTAAGAAATTAAGTTCATTTAAATGATCGAATTTGCGAGTGTAAGTAATATATACTATTAAACCGCAAATCCCAAATTAGATGCGGCCCGGCATGTAAAATTCAGTACGCTGTATAGTAGTGAAGTAAGACAATTTTGTATTCGCTTGAGCCCAAGTTAATTGCTAACGATTAGAATAGGCAATCGAGCAGAGTCGAGCAGAGGCCAAGGGCGGTGCTAACCAGAAGACGCGTATACACAAGCCGTGTTCCCAAAAAGCAAAACACCAGACCCAGCGCAGTTGGCCACTCAAGGAGGCCGGTGGACGGGTTGCACGCTCAACACGGGTTCTGGCTGCAATAAAACTCCCAGGCCCGCAAGGATACGGCATAAACCGTAAAGTACAGTGCACTAAAACGGCGGGCAATTACACAATCAGGAGTGGGGAACCGGGTAAAATCACGTCCACGGAACTAGTGCACATAATCACCGCCCCTCGCATGCTACGTTAGCACTGCACAAACTACAAATACATAGACACTTTTTGTAGGTTTCATAATGATCTGTTTATGTATCTCGTATATCCTAACGTGCCTTAGAAGGTGTTTAAAGGAATAAAGCTTCTTGTTTTGTTTTTTGGAATTCAATACCACACGAGAGAACTGATCGCTCGCATTTAACCTTTAAGATCAAATTTACTTGTATCTACACGTGGCTAAAAACCAATGACACGGAATTTACAAATCAAAATGAAATTGAATGAGGATTATAGAAACAGATGAAATCTTATATTCAAAGAAATTATAGAAAGGTCAATTTGATGCAATCGTCTATGATTACCCAGTCCCTGATACAACAGAATTCAGAATTTAAGCTCAAATACGCTTGATAGCCTTCCTTCACTTTTGTATTTGATAAGCAAATCTGATGAAACTAATATTTATTTGATAACGAAATAGAAAACAAATCTCTCACAAAGCACCAAACGAGAACAAATGAAGCGGAAAAACACAGGGAACAAAGTACCCGAAACTGGTGGCACAAACAGCTGCCCCGTGAACTCATAGTGCAGAGCGATTGCTCGAATCAAGTGGCTGTCTCGCTAAGACTGCACGCTGTCCTGAAATCGTCGGGACTTGAAGGGGACACAAACCCACAATAGATGAATTAAACGGGCAGAATGTAATTCCTGAGAGTAGGGGAGTTTTGATTCCCAATAACGAAACCGTAAAGAAACTACGGAACATGAACGACGAAACAGCAACAGGTTCATGTGAATAGCATGCAACCAGATAATGAAGAAGAAGCTTTATTCCTTTAAACACCTACTAAGGCACATTAGGATTTACAGTATACATACAAAGATCATTATGAAACCTACGCTAACTAATACACAGTGAATCATAGGTGTCTAAAATATCATGGCAATAACGTGCCGTCAGTGTAACAGTATTCTCATCACACATACTCAACAAGTAATTGCATAAAACAGATCTGTCAAAATGTGCAAAGCCACTATTAATTGCAATTAAATCACTAAAGAATTTTTCTCGTAAAGCAACAAGTTTCGTGTGGGAACAAAACATAAAATAATGTGCTTCATCCCCAACACATGCCTGTTGTGTACTATCGCACAGACAGCAGACTCTCGACTCGTATGGGATATTTGTGTACCGTCCCACTTCCACCGGAAGTCGATGTGCCGAGAGACGAAGACGAGTGACTGCCTGCCTATGCTTAACACTGCCTACAATATTTAAATATTTTTCGTAATCTAACTTATTTTTAATTTGTCTTAAGAAACGCATTTTACCACTGGTCCCTTGCTGAAGATATTCCTTACAATGTTTACCAAACAGTTGGATTAATGTATTATTAGTTTGATTTGTTATCTCATTGATTTTATCAAAAGGAACAGAAATATTATGTAAATAACCCAAACCACATAATTTTAAAGCAAAATTGGCAACAATTACCCCTTGAAAACCCGAAGATACACACCATTTTGCTGCATAACCCACCAACGTACGGCTATAGACGGGATGAGTAATCCGCAGCCAAAACTTGACAATCACCGAAACCACCCGAATTATTAAGGGCACTCTACCAAGCTCTGCTAATACAGCTAAATTAGTTGTTTTAGCATAGTGATGATAAACAGCATCTCAAATAAGAGAGACTATACTCGCCTGAAAAAAACCTTGAACTGAAGAAGTTTTGGTTGAGGCTGTCGCTGTTTCTTCCAAAGAATAAGCTTAACTTAAATGCTAGTCAGCCGATACATACAGGAATGGAACCACGTGAGTGCTCTGCCTTGATTGGCTAAAACAATTGCTTGGTATTTTCCCACTGACAGCCCGCGCGCCAGCTTGTCTACCAACTGACAGTATGAAAAGATACGTGCTCAGATAATTAACCATTATCCTGCGAGATTGCGCAGAATATCGTCTGATACTTAGCCGACGAGGGACGAAGTCCCGAGTTGGCTAAAATCAGACGATATTCTGCAAAATCGAGCAGGATAATGGTTTTATTATTCAGCACATCGATAGCACAAAAAACCCCGAAAAAAAATGACTTTTGTGTATTATTTACGAGCTCAAAACATCACATTTTCCTCAGAGACGGATATCGCAGGATAGCTGTCATGTACAGAAGACAGCTATTGGCGTTCCAATGACCATATTTGGGCAGTGCATCGATGTGCTGAATAATAAATGCCATTATCTGTGCCAGATAATGTTTGTTTATTTTTTTGCATGATAGTTTGTATGATCATAAGAAAAAATCAACGAATATTTGACAGATTTTCAAGACATGTTTTCCATATTGTGGTCAAGAGTAACATCCCTTGTTTAAAATTGGGTTAAGAGCTCGGAATTCTGATTGCAAGGGGGTTTCGAAGCTGGATTTCTTTAACCTGCCCGGAACTCTATATGTATGGGGGAGTAAACCATTTTGGAAATTCTGGATGCATAGGGGGGGGGGGGGGGGGGGGGGTCAAAAACTAGTGCCGCCCGTGGGGAGGGTACCTTTATTTTCTGGAATTGCCCATTCTCTTAAACCTTGGTACTAACAAAGAAGGACCAAGGCTTAAAACATCCATATGCTAATTGGTGTTTCCATGGTAACACGTTTGGCTCTAGAAGTGATTCCTGGTAAAATCTGTGAAATATTCCTTATGTGTGGTTCCAAAAAATATCCACACACCCCCGACGGAAGGGTGTTGAAAAGTGACCCTCCCCCCAAGCCACCCCTCTGGAATTTCTGAAGAAAAATACAATATTTGTATGGGAAAAGGTCAGGTAAATTGACCCCCCACCCATCCGGAATTTCCAATTGGTTTTTCCATGGTAACACGTTTGGCTCTAGAAGTGATTCCTGGAAAAATAGGTAAAATCTGTGAAGTATTCCTTTAGTTACTTTAGAAACTTCCTTTCTTTAGAAATATTCCTTTAGAAACTTCCTGATTTGTTTGTCAACACAACTCAGAGTGTTTTGGCAAAGTTTTGTAGCACTTCACTTGTAGGTGAGTAAGTTTCAGATTTTTCCTATTTTTTCAATAGACAGCCCTAGTTTCAATAGTATTACCATGGAAAGGGTGATAAACATGTCAGAGGTTGTGGTTTTGGTCCTTCTTTGTTATTACCAAGTATTAAGTGAATCTAACTATCCCAAATGTGTGGTTCCAAAAAATATCCATACCCCCCGACGGAAGGGTGTTGAAAAGTGACCCCCACCCCCCACCCCTCTGGAATTTCTGAAGAAAAATAAAGTATTTGTATGGGAAAAGGTCAGGTAAATTGACCCCCCCACCCCTCCGGAATTTCCAGTCTCTTCCGTAGGGGGTGTATGGATAATTTCTGGAAACACACAATAGAATTATACATAAAAACATTGTTGGCCTCTTTTGCCCCAGTCTTGTTGTGACATTATTTTTCCTAATTTGCATAAAGAGAAAATGGCGAATGTGTGGTTCCAGAAATTATCCATCTATATGTTCATCTATATTTTCTGAGGCTTGATGAAATGAGTTTATCAAAATCAGGGCGCGCTTCGTGCGCAACAAAGAGAAATTAAAGTGAGAGAAACTGCTCGAAGCTTGATACTTTTCGTGCAGCGCCGAAGTTAAATTGTCGGAATGCGACGGAAGCCAGAAGGCCAGTTGACGGTTAGAAATCGTACACGCGAGTTCGCAAAATTATGAAAGTCGCAGTAATTCCTTGTCCGATAAGCCACAAAAAATCTAGCAAGCCCTTGCGCTGTAAAAAAATATTCATGCGACAAAAACTCTCCGAAAAATTTTTTGCGCACAAAAGAAGAAAGTCCCCCCCCCCCTCCCATCACTTTTCTAATAGGCCGTCTCTAATGTCCCCCCTCCCCCCCTATCACTTTTCTAATGGTCCGTCTCTAACGCAATCGTGTTACTGTACTAGTAACAGACTCAGTTTGTCGCGGCCACCTCCGGTCCTGCTCCGCGCGTCCGAAAGCACAGGAAGACCGAGTAATAATCCTTTGACTGCAAAGCGATCATGATTGTACACTTCATAGACCCCTTACAAAGCGGATGGAAACGGATTGTAACCATGAGTTTTTTATATCTTGTTTGGATCAGTTTTCAAAGTTTGAAGCTACATCAATATTTGTGCGAAAATCAGTTGTCTTACTGATAAAACTTACTTGCATTCATTGCTTATTTGGCAAGTAATATGGGTGATTTTGGGATGAGTACATACAAATTGAGCTATTTGCGATACCATTCAGAACAGTGACACAGCTTATTTCCGTACCCAGAGCTCCTCAGCTCGTCTGCTCGCAGGTAAGGCTCTGGTGACATCCAGTTGAGGGCCTTTGCTGATTTTGAACATTAGGCTCGGTATCAAATCTTGCCCATGCTGAGGTGGCCTGAAAACAGATGACGACACCAGCCTAAGCGTCATTCGTTGTAACCTTGGAATTGACAACCTTGAGACAGCCCTTCGTCGTGCGCGGCTTCGGTGGTTTGAACATGTGGAGACATGTGGAGAGAGCTTCAAGTTCCATCTCCTCCATCAGGAACTTCGAAGTCGTGGGGCGTAAACGTAGAGGCAGGCCAAGGAAAACATGGTCTGAGGTGGTCTGTGGGGACTTAAAGGTTTCTGGCCTGTCTGCGGCCTTGGCGGCGGACCGGGGTGCTTGGAGGAGGGCTGTGCAACGTCATACCATGCAACGTTATACCTGCACACAAAGTGGATAAATGACGCTAAAGGATAGTGAGTGAGTGAGATGCGTCAGAGCCTCCCCGCGAGATGACGAGTCGGGGAGCTCTGGGTTTGAGAATGTGACACAGCCTTTTTAAACTACCTGAAAAGCTCTTTTGATATTTTATGAATAAGGGGTATTACTCTTTACCACAATATATAATAAAATATATGTACCGCTTTAGGTCGGTCCGTATAGGGAAAAACTGTGACCGAGGGTTGGAAATTTGTTGTTGTTTTGTTTTTCGACGAAAACAGTGAACAAATGGTGACCTAGGTCAGAGATAGGAAAATATTGCCCGCACGCGAGCTCTAAGAACCAATCAGAATGCTGAATTCGTTACCGTGAGTAGTAGTAACTGGCCGGTTCTGGGACAGTTTTGAAATTGTGTGGGATTCCTGTGGTTTTTTTATCACGTGGCTTTAGGGCTGTCAATCAAAATTGTGGGCGTGGTACCTGTCAATCAAATTTATTTAACCTCGCCTGTCAATCAAACTTTAAAATCCAAAATGGCGGACAATCTTTAAAATCCAAGATGGTGAACAATCTTAAAAATCCAAAATGGTGGACAATCTTTAAAATCCAAAATGGTGGACAATCTTTAAAATCCAAAATGGGACAGTTTTGAAATTGTGTGGGATTCCTGTGGTTTTTTATCACGTGGCTTTAGGGCTGTCAATCAAAATTGTGGGCGTGGTACCTGTCAATCAAATTTGTTTAATCACACCTGTCAATCAAAGTTTTTAACCACGCATGTCAATCAAAAATGGTGGACAATCTTTAAAATCCAAAATGGCGGACAATCTTTAAAATCCAAAAATGGTGGACAATCTTTAAAATCCAAGATGGGGAACAAACATAAACCTAAAACCTACAATGGGGGCCAAAAATAAGTAAACACTTGCTATCCAGGCTGTTCCCCTCTCCCCTGTTCAATGTTGTTTGGTGCGCGAAGCGTTCAATTCAAATTGGCATACTCCAACATTGGAAGGGGGAACAGGGTGTTTACGATACTTTTGTCCGCCGCTGTCTGAGTGAAGTAACGCATGCGCACTAGCCTACTTTAGGCACTTGGAAAAATAATACGTGACTGTCTGAAATCACACGCAAATGAGGGCTTATTTGTTGCCCCTAAAGTTTCCCAAAAAAATGGTGTTTAGGAGAAAATTTATTCCTAAACCAGTGCTTTCATATTATTCAGAACATACAGAACAGTTTTTCAAACGCTTCTGCTCGATTCTTAAAATATTTCGCTTGATGTTTTCTGTCGATGTCATCGTTTTGCACGGGGTGTTTGAGCTGATAGTTTGCGCCAACTGCGAAGTTATTAAAGGCAAAAAATCTTACAGCTAGTTTTAACCACGAGATTCTAGATAAAAGGGAGAGTTTACGATTCTCAATCCGCAGCACGGGGGAAGTTTACTTGTTTGTTTGTTTGCTTCTTAACGAGATACAGCACTCTGTCTGGTACAGGGCCATGTGCCATAGGTAAATGGTTAAGTTGCCGCCATTTGACTTAACCATTAGAAAAACCTTGGTTCTCCGGGATAATTGATTTCAAACTAGGATAAAAATATCACTATATCTTCACTAACACTACATTATTTGTTCTCAACCAAAAAGGCGACAGAAAAATACAGTTTTAATGAAGTAAAAAGCGTGGTAAACCATTAGCGACAATATAATATAAAGAGTAATACTTGTCTTCTTATCATTATGAGCAGCTTAACCATTCAACTTAACCGTAATATTTTTCTTACATGCTCAAAGGTGCATCTAGGGTTAAAACGTTTTTTGCCATAGCGTGAACCACCATAACATGAACCTTATACCGTAGCATGAACCTGAGTACCGTAGCGTGAACCTGGGTACCGTAGCATGAACCTGAGTACCGTAGCGTGAACCTTATACCGTAGCGTGAACCTTATACCGTAGCGTGAACCTTATACCGTAGCGTGAACCTGAGTACCGTAGCGTGAACCTTATACCGTAGAATGAACCTGGATACCGTAGCGTGAACCTTATACCGTAGGGTGAACCTGAGAACCGTAGCGTGAACCTTATACCGTAGCATGAACCTGAGTACCGTAGCGTGAACCTGAGTACCGTAGCATGAACCTGGGTACCGTAGCGTGAACCTTATACCGTAGCATGAACCTGAGTACCGTAGCGAGAACCTGGGTACCGCAGCGTGAACCTGAGTACCGTAGCGTGAACCTTATACCGTAGCGTGAACCTGGGTACCGTGGGTACCGTAGCATGAACCTGGGTACCGTAGCATGAACCTTATACCGTAGCATGAACCTGGATACCGTAGAGTGAACCTGAGTACCGTAGCATGAACCTTATACCGTGACGACATGAACTCCACATTTCAGTTCACGCTACGGTATAAGGTTCACGCTACGGTACTCAGGTTCATGCTACGGTATAAGGTTCACGCTACGGTATCCAGGTTCATTCTCTCTGAAAGCATGAACCTTATACCGTAGCATGAACCTGGATACCGTTGAACCTGAGTACCGTAGCGTGAACCTGGGTACCGTAGCGTGAACCTTATACCGTTGCATGAACCTGGGTACCGTAGCATGAACCTGAGTACCGTAGCATGAACCTGAGTACCGTAGCATGAACCTGGATACCGTAGAGTGAACCTGAGTACCGTAGCGTGAACCTTATACCGTAGAGTGAACCTGAGTACCGTAGCGTGAACCTTATACCGTAGCATTTAGTATTATTTTTGCCTTATGCCATGGATGGCCTGTCCAAGAGCGATCTCTGGCTGCTGCTTTGTCACTGAAATTGAAAGAGAAAAGGAATCCATTATAAAATGTTGCAACTATAACACAGATCTTCTTTTCCTGTCTATTTACCAAATGAAAGCATATAGCCATGGATATTATTATACATTTTAGTAACGGAACATACTGGAGTCCCATTATCTTTGTAAAAGCCATAAAAATAATGAAAACATTAAATCAAGGATGAATAACATTCAAACTTTCAGATTCACCATTTTAAAAGGAATGTATTGATTGAAGCAAGGTTGATTTTTTAACACTCCATAATTACCATGTCTCTGTTTGATTGTCCAGGAGGCACACAGGGCACACACACAGAAGCATCGTTTTTGACACACTTATGCTATGGTAGTATTTTATGTAGTATTTTATGATATGGTAGTATTTTAGAAATTATTTGCTTCCGATCGATTAAAATATGCTTAGGAATGTTTTATGTGGATAAGTGTCCAGCAGGCACTAATTCAAGGATTTATGGTGCGTTAACAGTGTCAGGGCCGCAGCGCTTACCGGGGCCCCCAGTTTTTCCCCAAACAACCCTTAAAACTCCCAATTTTGCACCCTGCATTTCAAAGTTCTCCCAAACATGCGGCAAATTCACATTCAGGCAAAAGAGTTTAAACTTTTTTTAAAAACTGATTTGAGGTTTTTTATATGTTGTCCCCCCCCCCCCCCCCAGTTTTTGGAGGCTTGCTACGGCCCTGAGTGTTATGTGTGGTTCCCTCTCCCTCACTCCACAGAAGTGTGTTGAAAAGTGACACATCCCTCTGGAAGGGGTGGCGAATGGTCCTTCAAAAAAACTGTTTTCTCGCGAAATTTTAGGCGTTCTCGAATTCTCGTATTTTTTAATTTGTCGTTCTCGGATCTCGGATTTTTTTTCAGGTCGTCTCGGATCTCGGATTTTCCAGTTTGTTGTGTTTATATGGCGAATCTCAAATCGAGTTCTCGGTCTCGGATTTTGAAAGCGGCGTTCTCGCGTTCTCGGAATTCTCGCATTGACCATTCGCCACCCCTTCTGGAATATCAAAAGAAAAATAGCTGAGTATTTGTATATAAAAAAAGCAGGTAAATTGACCCGCAACCACTCTAGAATTTCCAAGCCCTTCCTTGAAGGGCTTTCTGGAACCATAACGAAGGGGGTACCTTGATATAAAAGTGATGTGGAGGTCTGACATTTTTTGGGGGGTATGAAATTTGTAGTAAAAGGAATTTTTTTGGGTTTAAAATTCTACCAGGTATTTTGGGGGTGGGGGGTTGATCGAAAGCTAAAGCTATTTCCGGGAAAGCAGCTCACAGCATCATGTGTATGCTAAATGGCCTTTTTAGACTAAGAAAGTTGGATATTATGGGCGGGCGGTTTAAAACTTATGGCTCATTTTTTTGGGTGAAATTTGAAGCTCTGTTGGACCCCCAGTCATTTCTATATCCAAGTACCCCCTGGGAACCACACATTTTATGTGTGTTTGGCTACAGTCATTACTGAGGATATTCCACTTAGTGTGATGATTGCAGGGGCCCGGCCGGGGGTGCAAGCTAATGCTCACAAGATGACTTATGAAAAACATCACATGAAGCTATAATGTCACAGATACAAATGATTGTAGGTTCACTTTTTTCATTTTTATGACAAATATTAACTATCTGTGAATTGTCCTAGGTTTTTATTGAACTGAAATATAATTGCATCTAAACTCAAGCTTGACAAAGGCCAAATATCATGAGGGAGAAATATCTTGTTCTAAGAAAATATGCCTACATTTTGTTTCTTTCCTGTATTAAGATAATCAATTTTCAGATTCCCCTTCAACTGTGAATGATGCACTTTGTCAGTTGTTCCCAGCATGTCTGGTTTTATAAAGTATACTTACACTTTATTTACAATGTAAAAACTAACTTTTTTTAATGATTTGGGAGACAAAAATAATCTCAAATAAACTTGCGCTATACCTACAAGATATATGCTTGAAAATGTTCGTGCCTGATCCGACAGTGAAACAAAATAATCTAATGATTACTTGCCTGTTAAATGCGGTAAACACTGTGAAGCCAGAAAAACATAAGCTGGAAACCTACAAATTAAATCAAGCAGTCAATTATTCGTAAGTCAAACGTAAGGGCTTAGCGAAATGGATAAAATATTCCACAATTCTAAGAACAACAGGTTAATAAACTCAAGAATTACTGTACCATTGCCTAATCGGAAGTTCGGAGATTGCATTGCAGAGTCATTGTTTGATGACCAAAGCAGGGACGTCAACTCTCCCGGTTTTGCCGGGAGTCTCCCGGTTTTTAAGTAAAATCTCCCGGTTTTCTTTTGAAAAAACGATTTCTTTTTTGCTTCTGGACCTTAAAAGAACGCTAAATACAGCGAAAATGACAGACATTAGGTATTTTCCTGCCTCAAAAGCCCAATATTTTGGTGTCTCAAGGTTTTTCGAGCGGCAAGGTTGATGTCCCTGCCAAAGTAAAGTTCGATGATGGCGTTCCGCTTCATCAAGCAAATACCTAAATTCTCCCTAAGTACAATAATTATCGCTCAAAGCTATGACAACGGAAGTAGAATCACTGTCAAACTGAAATCACTTAAAAATGCGTATTACACTTGGAATCCTCAAACAAACAAGTAACGTAAATCTCCCGACAGCCACCATCGTTTTTAACTAGCGTAGCGAGCCGCCGGGACGCGAAAAAACTTGGAACGAAAATTAAAAAGAAAATTAATAAAAGTTAAAAAAAAAATAAAGTTTATAAAACTACGGTTGAATTTTAAAGTTTTTCGTGAGGACCTACCTTGAGAATATTTTTTCCTTGCACAGCACGACGACAGTCTTCTGAGTTTCGACCTTCGTTCTTCTTCCCGCGCTGTCGTTCTATCTTTCCTTCTGAGATTCTGAGAAGGAAAATGTTCTGGACACTTTTTCCGTTGTATTTAGTCTCTGCCTTTTTACTTCAGGTTTCGACATGTTGGCTAGGGTACTTTCATCCCCCTACTGTAATTTTCGTTCTCTCTCGATCGACGGCCGTTGTTGTCTTCCGACATGTCATTTGCTCGCTGCTGGTTCTTCTCTCTCACTCTTCGCCCTCAGACTTCGTTTCTTTTTCCTTCGTGAAACTCCCGTGTTCATCGACATATCCATCTCCACGTTTCGACCTCATCGCAGTAAATTTGACTTTTAGACTTACTCTAAAATACCTTGAAATGAGGCAGCTTGTCACAGAAACGTTTCATATTTTTCGTGAGCAAGAAAACAAATTCCCTTGTCGAAAATTCTTCCATGCTTAGCAGAGCCAGAGGCCTCTTCTCTCTGCATTTCGCTGGTTGAAAAAAAAAAATCCCTTGCAAATAAAATTCAAGGCGCGCGCGTGCTCATTTTCCCGCTCAAAACTGATGGGCTACCTGTGCGACGACGAACACACACACAACCGGAAGTCCATGAAAATCGAGGTCGAATGGGTATACACTTTTCTGTTATGTTTCCTTCTTCTCTTGCATGTAGCTATGGGGCTCCGCTACGCGGGCGCCTTCGGCGCCCGCGGGAGCTCCGCTATAAGGTTCACGCTACGGTACCCAGGTTCACGCTACGGTACCCAGGTTCACGCTACGGTACCAAGGTTCACGCTACGGTATAAGGTTCACGCTACGGTACCCAGGTTCACGCTACGGTATAAGGTTCACGCTACGGTACCCAGGTTCACGCTACGGTACCCAGGTTCACGCTACGGTATAAGGTTCACGCTACGGTATAAGGTTCATGCTACGGTACTCAGGTTTACGCTACGGTACTCAGGTTCACGCCACGGTATAAGGTTCGCGCTACGGTATAAGGTTCACGCTACGGTATAAGGTTCACGCTACGGTACTCAGGTTCACGCTACGGTATAAGGTTCATGCTACGGTAATCAGGTTCACTCTACGGTATCCAGGTTCATGCTACGGTACTCAGGTTCATGCTGCGGTATAAGGTTCACGCTACGGTATAAGGTCCATGCTACGGTACTCAGGTTCACGCTACGGTACTCAGGTTCACGCTACGGTACTCAGGTTGACGCTACGGTACCCAGGTTCACGCTACGGTACCCAGATTCACGCTACGGTACCCAAGGTTCACGCTACGGTATAAGGTTCACGCTACGGTATAAGGTTCATGCTACGGTACTCAGGTTCACGCTACGGTACTCAGGTTTACGCTACGGTATAAGGTTCATGCTACGGTACTCAGGTTCTCGCTACGGTACTCAGGTTCACGCTACGGTATAAGGTTCACGCTACGGTATAAGGTTTATGCTACGGTACTCAGGTTCATGCTACGGTAATCAGGTTCACGCTACGGTATAAGGTTTATGCTACGGTACTCAGGTTCGCGCTACGGTATAAGGTTCGCGCTACGGTATAAGGTTCACGCTACGGTACTCAGGTTTACGCTACGGTATAAGGTTCATGCTACGGTACTCAGGTTCTCGCTACGGTACTCAGGTTCACGCTACGGTACCCAGGTTCACGCTACGTTACTCAGGTTCACTCTACGGTACTCAGGTTCACGCTACGGTACCCAGGTTCATGCTACGGTATAGGTTCACGCTACGGTATAAGGTTCACGCTACGGTACTCAGGTTCACGCTACGGTACCCAGGTTCATGCTACGGTACTCAGGTTCACGCTACGGTACCCAGGTTCACGCTACGGTACTCAGGTTCACGCTACGGTATAAGGTTCATGCTACGGTACTCAGGTTCACTCTACGGTACTCAGGTTCACGCTACGGTACCCAGGTTCATGCTACGGTATAAGGTTCACGCTACGGTACTAGGTTCACGCTACGGTACTCAGGTTCAGGTTCACGGTATAAGGTTCATGCTACGGTACTCAGGTTCACTCTACGGTACTCAGGTTCACGCTACGGTACCCAGGTTCATGCTACGGTATAAGGTTCACGCTACGGTACTAGATTCACGCTACGGTACTCAGGTTCATGCTACGGTACTCAGGTTCACGCTACGGTATAAGGTTCATTCTACGGTACTCAGGTTCATGCTACAGTACTCAGGTTCACGCTACGGTACTCAGGTTCACGCTACGGTACCCAGGTTCACGCTACGGTACCCAGGTTCACTCTACGGTACTCAGGTTCACGCTACGGTACCCAGGTTCATGCTACGGTATAAGGTTCTCGCTACGGTATAAGGTTCATGCTACGGTACTCAGGTTCACGCTACGGTACCCAGGTTCACGCTACGGTATGAGGTTCACGCTACGGTATAAGGTTCATGCTACGGTACTCAGGTTCACGCTACGGTACTCAGGTTTACGCTACGGTATAAGGTTCATGCTACGGTACTCAGGTTCTCGCTACGGTACTCAGGTTCACGCTACGGTATAAGGTTCACGCTACGGTATAAGGTTTATGCTACGGTACTCAGGTTCGCGCTACGGTATAAGGTTCGCGCTACGGTATAAGGTTCACGCTACGGTATAAGGTTCACGCTACGGTACTCAGGTTCACGCTACGGTATAAGGTTCACGCTACGGTACTCAGGTTCACGCTACGGTACCCAGGTTCACGCTACGTTACTCAGGTTCACTCTACGGTACTCAGGTTCACGCTACGGTACCCAGGTTCATGCTACGGTATAAGGTTCACGCTACGGTATAAGGTTCACGCTACGGTACTCAGGTTCACGCTACGGTACCCAGGTTCATGCTACGGTACTCAGGTTCACACTACGGTACCCAGGTTCACGCTACGGTACTCAGGTTCACGCTACGGTATAAGGTTCATGCTACGGTACTCAGGTTCACTCTACGGTACTCGGTTCACGCTACGGTACCCAGGTTCATGCTACGGTATAAGGTTCACGCTACGGTACTAGGTTCACGCTACGGTACTCAGGTTCATGCTACGGTACTCAGGTTCACGCTACAGTACTCAGGTTCACGCTACGGTACTCAGGTTCACGCTACGGTACCCAGGTTCACGCTACGGTACCCAGGTTCACTCTACGGTACTCAGGTTCACGCTACGGTACCCAGGTTCATGCTACGGTATAAGGTTCTCGCTACGGTATAAGGTTCATGCTACGGTACTCAGGTTCACGCTACGGTACTCAGGTTCACGCTACGGTACCCAGGTTCACGCTACGGTACTCAGGTTTACGCTACGGTATAAGGTTCATGCTACGGTACCCAGGTTCACTCTACGGTACTCAGGTTCACGCTACGGTACCCAGGTTCATGCTACGGTATAAGGTTCACGCTACGGTACTAGGTTCACGCTACGGTACTCAGGTTCATGCTACGGTACTCAGGTTCACGCTACGGTATAAGGTTCATGCTACGGTACTCAGGTTCATGCTACAGTACTCTGGTTCACGCTACGGTACTCAGGTTCACGCTACGGTACCCAGGTTCACGCTACGGTACTCAGGTTCACTCTACGGTACTCAGGTTCACGCTACGGTACCCAGGTTCATGCTACGGTATAAGGTTCTCGCTACGGTATAAGGTTCATGCTACGGTACTCAGGTTCACGCTACGGTACTCAGGTTCACGCTACGGTACCCAGGTTTACGCTACGGTACTCAGGTTTACGCTACGGTATAAGGTTCATGCTACGGTACCCAGGTTCACGCTACGGTACCCAGGTTCACGCTACGGTACTCAGGTTCACGCTACGGTACCCAGGTTCATGCTACGGTATAAGGTTCACGCTACGGTACCCAGGTTCACGCTACGGTACATAGGTTCACGCTACGGTACCCAGGTTCACGTTACGGTACTTAGGTTCATGCTACGGTATAAGGTTCACGCTACGGTATAAGGTTCACGCTACGGTACCCAGGTTCACGCTACGGTACCCAGGTTCACGCTACGGTACTTAGGTTCACGCTACGGTACTCAGGTTCATGCTACGGTATAAGGTTCACACTACGGTACTAGGTTCACGCTACGGTACTCAGGTTCATGCTACGGTACTCAGGTTCACGCTACGGTATAAGGTTCATGCTACGGTACTCAGGTTCATGCTACAGTACTCAGGTTCACGCTACGGTACTCAGGTTCACGCTACGGTACCCAGGTTCACGCTACGGTACTCAGGTTCACTCTACGGTACTCAGGTTCACGCTACGGTACCCAGGTTCATGCTACGGTATAAGGTTCACGCTACGGTATAAGGTTCACGCTACGGTACCCAGGTTCACGCTACGGTACTCAGGTTCACGCTACGGTACTCAGGTTCACGCTACGGTACTCAGGTTCACGCTACGGTGCCCAGGTTCACGCTACGGTACCCAGGTTCATGCTACGGTATAAGGCTCATGCTACGGTACCCAGGTTCATGCTACGGTATAAGGTTCATGCTACGGTACTCAGGTTTACGCTACGGTATAAGGTTCATGCTATGGTACCCAGGTTCACGCTACGGTACCAAGGTTCACGCTACGGTACACAGATTCACTCTACGGTACTCAGGTTCACGCTACGGTACCCAGGTTCATGCTACGGTATAAGGTTCACGCTACGGTATAAGGTTCACGCTACGGTACCCAGGTTCACGCTACGGTACTCAGCTTCACGCTACGGTACCCAGGTTCATGCTACGGTATAAGGTTCACCCTACGGTACCCAGGTTCACGCTGCGGTACATAGGTTCACGCTACGGTACCCAGGTTCACGTTACGGTACTTAGGTTCATGCTACGGTATAAGGTTCACGCTACGGTATAAGGTTCACGCTACGGTACCCAGGTTCACGCTACGGTACCCAGGTTCACGCTACGGTACTCAGGTTCACGCTACGGTATAAGGTTCACGCTACGGTACTCAGGTTCATGCTACGGTACCCAGGTTCACGCTACGGTACCCAGGTTCACGCTACGGTACTCAGGTTCACGCTACGGTACCCAGGTTCATGCTACGGTATAAGGTTCACGCTACGGTACCCAGGTTCACGCTACGGTACATAGGTTCACGCTACGGTACCCAGGTTCACGCTACGGTACTTAGGTTCATGCTACGGTATAAGGTTCACGCTACGGTATAAGGTTCACGCTACGGTACCCAGGTTCACGCTACGGTACCCAGGTTCACGCTACGGTACTCAGGTTCACGCTACGGTACTCAGGTTCATGCTACGGTATAAGGTTCACACTACGGTACTAGGTTCACGCTACGGTACTCAGGTTCATGCTACGGTACTCAGGTTCACGCTACGGTATAAGGTTCATGCTACGGTACTCAGGTTCATGCTACAGTACTCAGGTTCACGCTACGGTACTCAGGTTCACGCTACGGTACCCAGGTTCACGCTACGGTACTCAGGTTCACTCTACGGTACTCAGGTTCACGCTACGGTACCCAGGTTCATGCTACGGTATAAGGTTCACGCTACGGTATAAGGTTCACGCTACGGTACCCAGGTTCACGCTACGGTACTCAGGTTCACGCTACGGTACTCAGGTTCACGCTACGGTACTCAGGTTCACGCTACGGTACCCAGGTTCACGCTACGGTACCCAGGTTCATGCTACGGTATAAGGCTCATGCTACGGTACCCAGGTTCATGCTACGGTATAAGGTTCATGCTACGGTACTCAGGTTTACGCTACGGTATAAGGTTCATGCTATGGTACCCAGGTTCACGCTACGGTACCCAGGTTCACGCTACGGTACACAGGTTCATGCTACGGTATAAGGTTCACGCTACGGTATAAGGTTCACGCTACGGTACCCAGGTTCACGCTACGGTACCCAGGTTCACGCTACGGTACTCAGGTTCACGCTACGGTACCCAGGTTCACGCTACGGTACTCAGGTTTACGCTACGGTATAAGGTTCATGCTATGGTACCCAGGTTCACGCTACGGTATAAGGTTCATGCTACGGTACTCAGGTTCACTCTACGGTACCCAGGTTCATGCTACGGTACTCAGGTTCATGCTACGGTATAAGGTTCACGCTACGGTATAAGGTTCATGCTACTGTACTCAGGTTCACGCTACCATATCAAGCTTTTGCCCCACAAATGTTGCTCATAAGGCCGTGTCCCATATAAGGAAGTTACTTTCCTTATTTGGGAGATACGCGTGCTGTTTGCCTACCCTCGAGGTCAAAATCTCTAAAGGAACTCAAGTGGCTATCGTCTTTATCCGTGATATTTTTCATCAAAAACAAACCAAAAACATTGTGAATCGTAGTTGTAGTTTTCTTAAAAGGGCAATTCTAGGCTTAAATAGCGCTAAAAGTATCAACCGATTTCTTTCTATGGAAATTCATGAAATTTGCGTGTAGGATCTGAGACGAAAATAATATCCCCTTGAGATGTAAAAGATAAAGCAACCGCCTACATCGTAACGGCATCCTGACAGTTACAAATTCTTCATCTGCATATTTCTGCCTTTTACCACAGTTTCTCGATGTTGTAATAACATTTTTGTACTAACCATACCGTCATAAGATTAAATAAAGCTGTTCTTTTCAGTTTTCAGGGCAAAAAGGGAAAATTACGGCAGTTATTTCGGCGGGACACTAACAAACACACACTTGACCTACAAGTCACGTTATCTGTAGTTCCTAGACTCCCGGAATTCTGGTCGAGCGTTTCAAATGAGCAACGAAAGCTTGATATGGGTACTCAGGTTCACGCTACGGTACTCAGGTTCACGCTACGGTACTCAGGTTCACGCTACGGTACCCAGGTTCATGCTACGGTACTCAGGTTCATGCTACGGTACTCAGGTTCACTCTACGGTACTCAGGTTCACGCTACGGTACTCAGGTTCATGCTACGGTATAAGGTTCACACTACGGTACTAGGTTCACGCTACGGTACTCAGGTTCATGCTACGGTACTCAGGTTCACGCTACGGTATAAGGTTCATGCTACGGTACTCAGGTTCATGCTACAGTACTCAGGTTCACGCTACGGTACTCAGGTTCACGCTACGGTACCCAGGTTCACGCTACGGTACTCAGGTTCACTCTACGGTACTCAGGTTCACGCTACGGTACCCAGGTTCATGCTACGGTATAAGGTTCACGCTACGGTATAAGGTTCACGCTACGGTACCCAGGTTCACGCTACGGTACTCAGGTTCACGCTACGGTACTCAGGTTCACGCTACGGTACTCAGGTTCACGCTACGGTACCCAGGTTCACGCTACGGTACCCAGGTTCATGCTACGGTATAAGGCTCATGCTACGGTACCCAGGTTCATGCTACGGTATAAGGTTCATGCTACGGTACTCAGGTTTACGCTACGGTATAAGGTTCATGCTATGGTACCCAGGTTCACGCTACGGTACCCAGGTTCACGCTACGGTACTCAGGTTCACGCTACGGTACCCAGGTTCATGCTACGGTATAAGGTTCATGCTACGGTACCCAGGTTCACGCTACGGTACATAGGTTCACGCTACGGTACCCAGGTTCACGCTACGGTACCCAGGTTCATGCTACGGTACCCAGGTTCATGCTACGGTACTCAGGTTCATGCTACGGTATAAAGTTCACGCTACGGTATAAGGTTCACGCTACGGTACCCAGGTTCACGCTACGGTACCCAGGTTCACGCTACGGTACTGAGGTTTACGCTACGGTATAAGGTTCATGCTACGGTACCCAGGTTCACGCTACGGTACCCAGGTTCACGCTACGGTACTCAGGTTCACGCTACGGTACCCAGGTTCATGCTACGGTATAAGGTTCACGCTACGGTACCCAGGTTCACGCTACGGTACCAGGTTCACGCTACGGTACCCAGGTTCACGCTACGGTACCCAAGGTTCATGCTACGGTACTTAAGTTCACGCTACGGTACTCAGGTTCATGCTACGGTATAAGGTTCACGCTACGGTACCCAGGTTCATGCTACGGTATAAGGTTCAGGCTACGGTACCCAGGTTCACGCTACGGTACTCAGGTTCACGCTACGGTACCCAGGTTCACGCTACGTTACTCAGGTTCACTCTACGGTACTCAGGTTCACGCTACGGTACCCAGGTTCATGCTACGGTATAAGGTTCACGCTACGGTATAAGGTTCATGCTACGGTACTCAGGTTCACGCTACGGTACCCAGGTTCATGCTACGGTACTCAGGTTCACGCTACGGTACCCAGGTTCACGCTACGGTACCCAGGTTCATGCTACGGTATAAGGTTCACGCTACGGTACCCAGGTTCACGCTACGGTACCCAGGTTCACGCTACGGTACCCAGGTTCACGCTACGGTACTCAGGTTCATGCTACGGTACCCAGGTTCATGCTACGGTACTTAAGTTCACGCTACGGTACTCAGGTTCATGCTACGGTATAAGGTTCACGCTACGGTACCCAGGTTCATGCTACGGTATAAGGTTCAGGCTACGGTACCCAGGTTCACGCTACGGTACTCAGGTTCACGCTACGGTACCCAGGTTCACGCTACGTTACTCAGGTTCACTCTACGGTACTCAAGTTCACGCTACGGTACCCAGGTTCATGCTACGGTATAAGGTTCACGCTACGGTATAAGGTTCATGCTACGGTACTCAGGTTCACGCTACGGTACTAAGGTTCACGCTACGGTACTCAGGTTCACGCTACGGTACCCAGGTTCACGCTACGGTACTCAGGTTCACGCTACGGTATAAGGTTCATGCTACGGTACCCAGGTTCACGCTACGGTACCCAGGTTCACGCTACGGTACTCAGGTTCACGCTACGGTACCCAGGTTCACACTACGGCAGGTTCACGCTACGGTACCCAGGTTCATGCTACGGCCAAGGTTCATGCCATGGTGGTTCACGCTATGGTAAAAAACGTTTTATACCCCACTCTATAAACGTTTTTTACCATAGCGTGAACCACCATTGCATGAACCTTGACCGTAGCGTGAACCTAGGTACCGTAGCATGAACCTGGGTACCGTAGCGTGAACCTGCCGTAGCGTGAACCTGGGTACCGTAAAGTGAACCTGAGTACCGTAGCGTGAACCTGAGTACCGTAGCGTGAACCTGAGTACCGTAGCGTGAACCTTATACCGCAGCGTGAACCTGGGTACCGTAGCGTGAACCTTATACCGTAGAGTGATCCTTAGTACCGTAGAGTGAACCTGAGTACCGTAGCGTGAACCTGGGTACCGTACAGTGAAGCTGAGTACCGTAGCGTGAACCTTATACCGTAGAGTGAACCTGTGTACCGTAGCGTGAACCTTATACCGTAGCTTGAACCTTATACCCTAGAGTGAACCTGTGTACCGTAGAGTGAACCTGAGTACCGTAGAGAGAACCTGAGTACCGTAGCGTGAACTGGGCACCGTAGCATGAACCTTATAACGTAGCATGAACCTTATACCGTAGCGTGAACCTGAGTACCGTAGCGTGAACCTGAGTACCGTAGCATGAACCTTATACCGTAGCATGAACCTGGGTACCGTAAAGTGAACCTGAGTACCATAGCGTGAACCTGAGTACCGTAGCATGAACCTGAGTACCGTAGAGCGAACCTGGGTACCGTAGAGTGAACCTGGGTACAGTAGAGTGAACCTGAGTACCGTAGCATGAACCTGGGTATCGTAGCATGAACCTTATACCGTAGAGTGAACCTGAGTACCGCAGCATGAACCTGAGTACCGTAGCGTGAACCTGAGTACCGTAGCGTGAACCTGGGTACCGTAGCGTGAACCTGGGTACCGTAGCGTGAACCTGGGTACCGTAGCGAGAACCTGGGTACCGTAGCGTGAACCTGGGTACCGTAGCGTGAACCTGGGTACCGCAGCGTGAACCTGGGTACCGTAGCGTGAACCTCGGTACCTTAGCGTGAACCTTATACCGTAGAGTGAACCTGAGTACCGTAGAGTGAACCTGAGTACCGTAGTGTGAACCTGAGTACCGTAGCATGAAGCTGGGTACCGTAGAGTGAACCTGAGTACCGTAGAATGAACCTGGGTATCGTAGCGTGAACCTGAGTACCGTAACATGAACCTGGGTACCGTACAGTGAACCTGGGTACCGTAGAGTGAACCTGAGTACCGTAGAGTGAACCTGAGTACCGTAGCATGAACCTGGGTACCGTAGCATGAACATCATACCGTAGAGTGAACCTGAGTACCGTAGCGTGAACCTGAGTACCGTAGCGTGAACCTGGGTACGGTAGCGTGAACCTGGGTACCGTAGCATGAACCTTATACCGTAGCGTGAACCTTATACCGTAGAGTGAACCTGATTACCGTAGCGTGAACCTGGGTACCGTAGCGTGAACCTGGGTACCGTAGCGTGAACCTTATACCGTATACCGTGAACCTGGGTACCGTAGCGTGAACCTGGGTACCGTAACATGAACCTTATACCGTAGCGTTAACCTTATACCGTAGAGTGAACCTGATTACCGTAGCATGAACCTGGGTACCGTAGCGTGAACCCTCTACCGTAGCGTGAACCTTATACCGTAGCGTGATCCTTATACCGTAGAGTGAACCTGGGTACCGTTTAGTGAACCTGGGTACCGTAGCGTGAACCTTATACCGTAGAGTGAACCTGAGTACCGTAGCGTGAACCTGATTACCGTAGCGTGAACCTGGGTACCGTAGCGTGAACCTTATACCGTAGAGTGAACCTGAGTACCGTAGCGTGAACCTGAGTACCGTAGCATGAACCTGGGTACCGTAGCGTGAACCTTATACCGTAGAGTGAACCTGGATACCGTAGCGTGAACCTGAGTACCGTAGCGTGAACCTGAGTACCGTAGCGTGAACCTGGGTACCGTAGCATGAACCTGGGTACCGTAGCGTGAACCTGATTACCGTAGCGTGAACCTGGGTACCGTAGCGTGAACCTCATACCGTAGAGTGAACCTGAGTACCGCAGCATGAACCTGAGTACCGTAGCGTGAACCTGAGTACCGTAGCGTGAACCTGGGTACCGTAGCGTGAACCTTATACCGTAGAGTGAACCTGAGTACCGCAGCATGAACCTGAGTTCCGTAGCGTGAACCTGGGTACCGTAGCGTGAACCTTATACCGTAGAGTGAACCTGAGTACCGCAGCATGAACCTGAGTACCGTAGCGTGAACCTGAGTACCGTAGCGTGAACCTGGGTACCGTAGCGTGAACCTTATACCGTAGCGTGAACCTGAGTACCGTAGCGTGAACCTGGGTACCGTAGCGTGAACCTTATACCGTAGAGTGAACCTGAGTACCGCAGCATGAACCTGAGTACCGTAGCGTGAACCTGGGTACCGTAGCGTGAACCTTATACCGTAGAGTGAACCTGAGTACCGCAGCATGAACCTGAGTACCGTAGCGTGAACCTGAGTACCGTAACATGAACCTGGGTACCGTACAGTGAACCTGGGTACCGTAGAGTGAACCTGAGTACCGTAGAGTGAACCTGAGTACCGTAGCATGAACCTGGGTACCGTAGCATGAACATCATACCGTAGAGTGAACCTGAGTACCGTAGCGTGAACCTGAGTACCGTAGCGTGAACCTGAGTACGGTAGCGTGAACCTGGGTACCGTAGCATGAACCTTATACCGTAGCGTGAACCTTATACCGTAGAGTGAACCTGATTACCGTAGCGTGAACCTGGGTACCGTAGCGTGAACCTGGGTACCGTAGCGTGAACCTTATACCGTAGCGTGAACCTGGGTACCGTAGCGTGAACCTGGGTACCGTAGCATGAACCTTATACCGTAGCGTTAACCTTATACCGTAGAGTGAACCTGATTACCGTAGCATGAACCTGGGTACCGTAGCGTGAACCCTCTACCGTAGCGTGAACCTTATACCGTAGCGTGAACCTTATACCGTAGAGTGAACCTGGGTACCGTTTAGTGAACCTGGGTACCGTAGCGTGAACCTTATACCGTAGAGTGAACCTGAGTACCGTAGCGTGAACCTGATTACCGTAGCGTGAACCTGGGTACCGTAGCGTGAACCTTATACCGTAGAGTGAACCTGAGTACCGTAGCGTGAACCTGAGTACCGTAGCATGAACCTGGGTACCGTAGCGTGAACCTTATACCGTAGAGTGAACCTGGATACCGTAGCGTGAACCTGAGTACCGTAGCGTGAACCTGAGTACCGTAGCGTGAACCTGGGTACCGTAGCATGAACCTGGGTACCGTAGCGTGAACCTTATACCGTAGAGTGAACCTGGGTACCGTAGCGTGAACCTGATTACCGTAGCGTGAACCTGGGTACCGTAGCGTGAACCTCATACCGTAGAGTGAACCTGAGTACCGCAGCATGAACCTGAGTACCGTAGCGTGAACCTGAGTACCGTAGCGTGAACCTGGGTACCGTAGCGTGAACCTTATACCGTAGAGTGAACCTGAGTACCGCAGCATGAACCTGAGTACCGTAGCGTGAACCTGGGTACCGTAGCGTGAACCTTATACCGTAGAGTGAACCTGAGTACCGCAGCATGAACCTGAGTACCGTAGCGTGAACCTGAGTACCGTAGCGTGAACCTGGGTACCGTAGCGTGAACCTTATACCGTAGAGTGAATCTGAGTACCGCAGCATGAACCTGAGTATCGTAGCGTGAAGCTGGGTACCGTAGCGTGAACCTTATACCGTAGAGTGAACCTGAGTACCGCAGCATGAACCTGGGTACCGTAGCGTGAACCTGGATACCGCAGCATGAACCTGAGTACCGTAGCGTGAACCTGAGTACCGTACCGTGAACCTGGGTACCGTAGCGTGAACCTGAGTACCGTAGAGTGAACCTGCATACCGTAGCGTGAACCTGGATACCGTAGAGTGAACCTGGATACCGTAGCGTGAACCTTATACCGTAGAGTGAACCTTATACCGTAGAGTGAACCTGAGTACCGTAGCGTGAACCTGGGTACCGTAGCATGAACCTGGGTACCGTAGCATGAACATCATACCGTAGAGTGAACCTGAGTACCGTAGCGTGAACCTGAGTACCGTAGCGTGAACCTGGGTACCGTAGCGTGAACCTTATACCGTAGCGTGAACCTGGGTACCGTAGCGTGAACCTGGGTACCGTAGCATGAACCTTATACCGTAGCGTGAACCTTAGACCGTAGAGTGAACCTGATTACCGTAGCGTGAACCTGGGCACCGTAGCGTGAACCTGGGTACCGTAGCGTGAACCTTATACCGTAGCGTGAACCTGGGTACCGTAGCGTGAACCTGGGTACCGTAGCATGAACCTTATACCGTAGCGTGAACCTTATACCGTAGAGTGAACCTGATTACCGTAGCGTGAACCTGGGTACCGTAGCGTGAACCTTATACCGTAGCGTGAACCTTATACCGTAGCGTGAACCTTATACCGTAGAGTGAACCTGGGTACCGTAGCGTGAACCTTATACCGTAGCGTGAACCTTATACCGTAGCGTGAACCTTATACCGTAGAGTGAACCTGGGTACCGTTTAGTGAACCTGGGTACCGTAGCGTGAACCTTATACCGTAGAGTGAACCTGGGTACCGTAGCGTGAACCTTATACCGTAGAGTGAAACTCAGTACCGCAGCATGAACCTGGGTACCGTAGCGTGAACCTGGATACCGCAGCATGAACCTGAGTACCGTAGCGTGAACCTGAGTACCGTAGCGTGATCCTGGGTACCGTAGCGTGAACCTGAGTACCGTAGAGTGAACCTGGATACCGTAGCGTGAACCTTATACCGTAGAGTGAACCTTATACCGTAGAGTGAACCTGAGCACCGTAGGGTGAACCTGGGTACCGTAGAGCGAACCTGAGTACCGTAGCGTGAACCTGAGTACCGTAGCGTGAACCTGGGTACCGTAGCGTGAACCTTATACCGTAGAGTGAACCTGAGTACCGTAGCGTGAACCTGAGTACCGTAGCATGAACCTGGGTACCGTAGCGTGAACCTTATACCGTAGAGTGAACCTGGGTACCGTAGCGTGAACCTGAGTACCGTAGGGTGAACCTGGGTACCGTAGCGTGAACCTTATACCGTAGAGTGAACCTGGATACCGTAGCGTGAACCTGGGTACCGTAGCGTGAACCTGGGTACCGTAGCATGAACCTTATACCGTAGAGTGAACCTGGATACCGTAGCGTGAACCTGAGTACCGTAGGGTGAACCTGGGTACCGTAGCGTGAACCTTATACCCTAGAGTGAACCTTATACCGAAGAGTGAACCTGATTACCGTAGCGTGAACCTTATACCGTAGAGTGAACCTGAGTACCGTTTAGTTAACCTGGATACCGTAGCGTGAACCTTATACCGTAGCGTGAACCTTATACCGTAGCGTGAACCTGGGTACCGTAGCGTGAACCTGGGTACCGTAGCGTGAGCCTGAGTACCGTAGCGTGAACCTGGGTACCGTAGAATGAACGTGAGTACCGTAGCGTGAACCTTATACCGTAGAGTGAACCTGGATACCGTAGCGTGAACCTTATACCGTAGCGTGAACCTGAGTACCGTAGCGTGAACCTGGGTACCGTAGCGTGAACCTGGGTACCGTAGCGTGAATCTGGATACCGTAGCGTGAACCTTATACCGTAGCGTGAACCTTATACCGTAGCATGAACCTGAGTACCGTAGCGTGAACCTGGGTACCGTAGCGTGAACCTTATACCGTAGCGTGAACCTTATACCGTAGCGTGAACCTTATACCGTAGCATGAATCTGAGTACCGTAGCGTGAACCTGGGTACCGTAGCGTGAACCTGGGTACCGTAGCGTGAAACTGGGTAACGTAGCGTGAACCTTATACCGTAGCATGAACCTGAGTACCGTAGCGTGAACCTGAGTACCGTAGCGTGAACCTGGGTACCGTAGCGTGAACCTGAGTACCGTAGCGTGAACCTGGGTACCGTAGAGCGAACCTGAGTACCGTAGCGTGAACCTTATACCGTAGAGTGAACCTGGATACCGTAGCGTGAACCTTATACCGTAGAGTGAACCTTATACCGTAGAGTGAACCTGATTACCGTAGCGTGAACCTGGGTACCGTAGCGTGAACATTATACCGTAGAGTGAACCTGAGTACCGTTTAGTTAACCTGGATACCGTAGCGTGAACCTTATACCGTAGCGTGAACCTTATACCGTAGCGTGAACCTGGGTACCGTAGCGTGAACCTGGGTACCGTAGCGTGAACCTGAGTACCGTAGCGTGAACCTGGGTACCGTAGAATGAACGTGAGTACCGTAGCGTGAACCTTATACCGTAGAGTGAACCTGGATACCGTAGCGTGAACCTTATACCGTAGCGTGAACCTGAGTACCGTAGCGTGAACCTGGGTACCGTAGCGTGAACCTGGGTACCGTAGCGTGAACCTGGATACCGTAGCGTGAACCTTATACCGTAGCGTGAACCTTATACCGTAGCATGAACCTGAGTACCGTAGCGTGAACCTGGGTACCGTAGCGTGAACCTTATACCGTAGCGTGAACCTTATACCGTAGCATGAACCTGAGTACCGTAGCGTGAACCTGGTACCGTAGCGTGAACCTTATACCGTAGCGTGAACCTTATACCGTAGCGTGAACCTTATACCGTAGCGTGAACCTTATACCGTAGCATGAACCTGAGTACCGTAGCGTGAACCTGGGTACCGTGTGAACCTGGCTACCGTAGCGTGAACCTTATACCGTAGCGTGAACCTTATACCGTAGCATGAACCTGAGTACCGTAGCGTGAACCTGGGTACCGTAGCGTGAACCTGGGTACCGTAGCGTGAACCTGGGTACCGTAGCGTGAACCTTATACCGTTGCGTGAACCTTATACCGTAGAGTGAACCTGACATGTTTATCATCACACCCTTTGAATCATTTCATCCCTCAAGCAACAAAAAAGCGTTCATAAGGGGCGAGCTTATGCGCTATTCCAGAAATAGTTCCACGTTCGAGGCATTTAATTGCACCCGTAATAATTTTTGGAAGCGCCTTAGACTTCGCGGATATCCCCTTCGCTTTCTGTTGCTATTGTTCAGAGAGGTCCAGTACTGTAATGAGCTAGGTGGTTTACTAGGAAGGCTAAGTCGCGGCGCCGCAGAATGGTTGTCTTTAAGTCTACATTTAATTGTAGCCACGCCAATATCGGATAATCGAGAGACATCTACCAGACCTAGATTGCATTGTTAGCTATAAGTCTACCGCTACCTTGGCACACCTATGCAAGTAAGCTTGTTTTTGGGGGCCATACGATTAGCGCTAATCGTATGGCCCCCAAAACTATTACAAGCCCACACGTTCAATAACATAATGGGCGTTTAGGAACGTCCTTTACGGCATAAGAGTCACTTCCTAAGGAAGTTAGCACTCACACGTATGTAATTTCGTGTTATATATGCCATAACTAAGTTGTAAACTGTTATTTCCTGATAAAGTCTCCATAAGAGAGACGAAACGCCTCGGAAATAAATTACATTACTTTTACAACTTCAAGTGTCACTCCTTGTGCTGCTCACTAGTCTTCACTATTCCAAGTTCAAATCTCCTTCGCATCTACATTTACAAAGCTTACAGTGTAATACGACTCGGTCGTTTTAGTAATGTTAAGCTTAAGTTAAGGCTTCCTACCGATTCGCATGTAGTCTCGGATTCAAACAAGCTATGCTTATACACAATAAACAGCGACGCTTACCTAAATTATTCCGAGTAGCTTTTAAGTTCTGTGGTAATCCTTGGCAACCTTGGCTCGCACTTGTAACTTAAATGGCTCGCTGCGCAGCCATTAATTAAGTATGTAGACTCGTCTTCTCCCACACAAATTATTTCTCCTACTCAAACAAACCGTATCGACCAACACTACAAACCTGGAAAAGCAGTAACATTTAAAGCTTCAATGCTTCAATGACAAAGTTTTTGTGACCTCCTTGGAGCTCAGAACGATAACAAAGAGACACGACAGTCGAATAACAATAAAATGCCCGACGTAAAAGCCTTAGCTTCCTCCAGATAAGCTTATCCTCTAAAAAGTACCTAAAAAGTATTGGCCTTCTTGCTGAACGGACTTGTGTTGTGAGTTCCGAAGTTTGCGTAGCACATCAATAGCTGGATCTGTATTTTCTGCACTCGCTCAGTGCAGTCTACTAGTAGTTTCTTTTTTGCCCCTTCCCCCCCCCCCCCCCTCCTCCGGGCAACCCACCCCTCCCCGTCTCTCGAGGTAGTTCGCCTGGTTCCGTGTTGTGACGTCAAGGGCTTCTTATTACGACGGTGCCATGTTGTGACGTCACACAAGGTACGTACCCAGGTTCACTCTTCGGTACCCAGGTACACGCTACGGTATAAGGTTCACGCTACGGTACTCAGGTTCACGCTACGGTACTCAGGTTTATTCTACGGTATAAGGTTCATGCTACGGTACCCAGGTGTACACGCTACGGTATAAGGTTCACGCTACGGTGTAAGGTTCACGCTACGGTACCTAGGTTCACGCTACGGTACCTAGGTTCACGCTACGGTACTCAGGTTCATTCTACGGTATAAGGTTCATGCTACGGTACCCAGGTGTACACGCTGCAGTATAAGGTTCACGCTACGGTATAAGGTTCACGCTACGGTACTCAGGTTCATTCTACGGTATAAGGTTCACGCTACGGTACCCAAGTTCACGCTACGGTATAAGGTTCACGCTACGGTACCCAGGTTCACCCTACGGTACTCAGGTTCATGCTACGGTATAAGGTTCACGCTACGGTACCCAGGTTCATTCTACGGTATAAGGTTCACGCTACGGTACCCAGGTTCACGCTACGGTACCCAGGTTCATGCTACGGTATAAGGTTCATGCTACGGTACTCAGGTTCACGCTACGGTACCCAGGTTCACGCTACGGTACCTAGGTTCATTCTTCGGTATAAAGTTCACGCTACGGTATAAGGTTCACGCTACGGTACCCAGGTTCACGCTACGGTACCCAGGTTCACGCTACGGTATAAGGTTCACGCTACGGTATAAGGTTCACGCTACGGTACCCAGGTTCATGCTACGGTATAAGGTTCACGCTACGGTACCCAGGTTCATTCTACGGTATAAGGTTCACGCTACGGTAACCAGGTTCACGCTACGGTATGAGGTTCACGCTACGGTACTGAGGTTCATCCTACGGTATAAGGTTCACGCTACGGTACTCAGGTTCATTCTACGGTATAAGGTTCACGCTACGGTACCCAGGTTCACGCTACGGTACCCAGGTTCACGCTACGGTACTCAGGATCATGCTACGGTATAAGGTTCACGCTACGGTACCCAGGTTCACGCTACGGTACCAAGGTTCACGCTACGGTACTCAGGTTCATTCTACGGTATAAGGTTCACGCTACGGTACCCACGTTCATCCTACGGTACCCAGGTTCACGCTACGGTATAAGGTTCACGCTACGGTACCCAGTTCATTCTATGGTATAAGGTTCACGCTACGGTACTCAGGTTCATGCTACGGTATAAGGTTCACGCTACGGTACCCAGGTTCACGCTACGGTACCCAAGTTCACGCTACGGTACTCAGGTTCATGCTACGGTATCCAGGTTCATGCTACGGTACCCAGGTTCATGCTACGGTACCCAGGTTCACGCTACGGTACCCAGGTTCATCCAACGGTATCCAGGTTCACGCTACGGTACCCAGGTTCACGCTACGGTACCCAGGTTCATGCTACGGTATCCAGGTTCACGCTACGGTACCCAGGTTCACGCTACGGTACCCAGGTTCACGCTACGGTACCCAGGTTCACGCTACGGTACTCAGGTTCATGCTACGGTACCCAGGTTCATGCTACGGTACCCAGGTTCATTCTACGGTATAAGGTTCATGCTACGGTACCCAGTGTGTCGCGCTGCAGTATAAGGTTCACGCTACGGTATAAGTTCACGCTACGGTACTCAGGTTCATTCTACGGTATAAGGTTCACGCTACGGTACCCAAGTTCACGCTACGGTATAAGGTTCTCGCTACGGTACCCAGGTTCACCCTACGGTACTCAGGTTCATGCTACGGTATAAGGTTCACGCTACGGTACCCAGGTTCATTCTACGGTATAAGGTTCACGCTACGGTACCCAGGTTCACGCTACGGTACCCAGGTTCATGCTACGGTATAAGGTTCATGCTACGGTACTCAGGTTCACGCTACGGTACCCAGGTTCACGCTACGGTACCTAGGTTCATTCTTCGGTATAAAGTTCACGCTACGGTATAAGGTTCACGCTACGGTACCCAGGTTCACGCTACGGTACCCAGGTTCACGCTACGGTATAAGGTTCACGCTACGGTATAAGGTTCACGCTACGGTACCCAGGTTCATGCTACGGTGTAAGGTTCACGCTACGGTACCCAGGTTCATTCTACGGTATAAGGTTCACGCTACGGTAACCAGGTTCACGCTACGGTATGAGGTTCACGCTACGGTACTGAGGTTCATCCTACGGTATAAGGTTCACGCTACGGTACTCAGGTTCATTCTACGGTATAAGGTTCACGCTACGGTACCCAGGTTCACGCTACGGTACCCAGGTTCACGCTACGGTACTCAGGATCATGCTAAATCATGCTACGGTATAAGGTTCACGCTACGGTACCCAGGTTCACGCTACGGTACCAAGGTTCACGCTACGGTACTCAGGTTCATTCTACGGTATAAGGTTCACGCTACGGTACCCACGTTCATCCTACGGTACCCAGGTTCACGCTACGGTATAAGGTTCACGCTACGGTACCCAGTTCATTCTATGGTATAAGGTTCACGCTACGGTACTCAGGTTCATGCTACGGTATAAGGTTCACGCTACGGTACCCAGGTTCACGCTACGGTACCCAAGTTCACGCTACGGTACTCAGGTTCATGCTACGGTATCCAGGTTCATGCTACGGTACCCAGGTTCATGCTACGGTACCCAGGTTCACGCTACGGTACCCAGGTTCATCCAACGGTATCTAGGTTCACGCTACGGTACCCAGGTTCACGCTACGGTACCCAGGTTCATGCTACGGTATCCAGGTTCACGCTACGGTACCCAGGTTCACGCTACGGTACCCAGGTTCACGCTACGGTACCCAGGTTCACGCTACGGTACTCAGGTTCATGCTACGGTACCCAGGTTCATGCTACGGTACCCAGGTTCATGCTACGGTATAAGGTTCACGCTACGGTACCCAGGTTCACGCTACGGTACCCAGGTTCACGCTACGGTATAAGGTTCACGCTACGGTATAAGGTTCACGCTACGGTACAGGTTCCTGCTACGGTATAAGGTTCACGCTACGGTACCCAGGTTCATTCTACGGTATAAGGTTCACGCTACGGTATGAGGTTCACGCTACGGTACTGAGGTTCATGCTACGGTATAGGGTTCACGCTACGGTACTCAGGTTCATTCTACGGTATAAGGTTCACGCTACGGTACCCAGGTTCACGCTACGGTACCCAGGTTCACGCTACGGTACCCAGGTTCACGCTACGGTACCCAGGTTCACGCTACGGTACTCAGGTTCATGCTACGGTACCCAGGTTCATGCTACGGTACCCAGGTTCATTCTACGGTATAAGGTTCATGCTACGGTACCCAGGTGTCGCGCTGCAGTATAAGGTTCACGCTACGGTATAAGGTTCACGCTACGGTACTCAGGTTCATTCTACGGTATAAGGTTCACGCTACGGTACCCAAGTTCACGCTACGGTATAAGGTTCTCGCTACGGTACCCAGGTTCACCCTACGGTACTCAGGTTCATGCTACGGTATAAGGTTCACGCTACGGTACCCAGGTTCATTCTACGGTATAAGGTTCACGCTACGGTACCCAGGTTCACGCTACGGTACCCAGGTTCATGCTACGGTATAAGGTTCATGCTACGGTACTCAGGTTCACGCTACGGTACCCAGGTTCACGCTACGGTACCTAGGTTCATTCTTCGGTATAAAGTTCACACTACGGTATAAGGTTCACGCTACGGTACCCAGGTTCACGCTACGGTACCCAGGTTCACGCTACGGTATAAGGTTCACGCTACGGTATAAGGTTCACGCTACGGTACCCAGGTTCATGCTACGGTATAAGGTTCACGCTACGGTACCCAGGTTCATTCTACGGTATAAGGTTCACGCTACGGTAACCAGGTTCACGCTACGGTATGAGGTTCACGCTACGGTACAGAGGTTCATCCTACGGTATAAGGTTCACGCTACGGTACTCAGGTTCATTCTACGGTATAAGGTTCACGCTACGGTACCCAGGTTCACGCTACGGTACCCAGGTTCACGCTACGGTACTCAGGATCATGCTAAATCATGCTACGGTATAAGGTTCACGCTACGGTACCCAGGTTCACGCTACGGTACCAAGGTTCACGCTACGGTACTCAGGTTCATTCTACGGTATAAGGTTCACGCTACGGTACCCACGTTCATCCTACGGTACCCAGGTTCACGCTACGGTATAAGGTTCACGCTACGGTACCCAGTTCATTCTATGGTATAAGGTTCACGCTACGGTACTCAGGTTCATGCTACGGTATAAGGTTCACGCTACGGTACCCAGGTTCACGCTACGGTACCCAAGTTCACGCTACGGTACTCAGGTTCATGCTACGGTATCCAGGTTCATGCTACGGTACCCAGGTTCATGCTACGGTACCCAGGTTCACGCTACGGTACCCAGGTTCATCCAACGGTATCTAGGTTCACGCTACGGTACCCAGGTTCACGCTACGGTACCCAGGTTCATGCTACGGTATCCAGGTTCACGCTACGGTACGCAGGTTCACGCTACGGTACCCAGGTTCACGCTACGGTACCCAGGTTCACGCTACGGTACTCAGGTTCATGCTACGGTACCCAGGTTCATGCTACGGTACCCAGGTTCATGCTACGGTATAAGGTTCACGCTACGGTACCCAGGTTCACGCTACGGTACCCAGGTTCACGCTACGGTATAAGGTTCACGCTACGGTATAAGGTTCACGCTACGGTACAGGTTCCTGCTACGGTATAAGGTTCACGCTACGGTACCCAGGTTCATTCTACGGTATAAGGTTCACGCTACGGTATGAGGTTCACGCTACGGTACTGAGGTTCATGCTACGGTATAGGGTTCACGCTACGGTACTCAGGTTCATTCTACGGTATAAGGTTCACGCTACGGTACCCAGGTTCACGCTACGGTACCCAGGTTCACGCTACGGTACTCAGGATCATGCTACGGTATAAGGTTCACGCTACGGTACCCAGGTTCACGCTACGGTACCAAGGTTCACGCTACGGTACTCAGGTTCATTCTACGGTATAAGGTTCACGCTACGGTACCCACGTTCATCCTACGGTACCCAGGTTCACGCTACGGTATAAGGTTCACGCTACGGTACCAGGTTCATCCTACGGTATCCAGGTTCACGCTACGGTACCCAGGTTCACGCTACGGTACCCAGGTTCATGCTACCGTATCCAGGTTCACGCTACGGTACCCAGGTTCACGCTACGGTACCCAGGTTCACGCTACGGTACCCAGGTTCACGCTACGGTACTCAGGTTCATGCTACGGTACCCAGGTTCATGCTACGGTACCCAGGTTCATGCTACGGTATAAGGTTCACGCTACGGTACCCAGGTTCATTCTACGGTATAAGGTTCACGCTACGGTAACCAGGTTCACGCTACGGTACTCAGGTTCATGCTACGGTACTGAGGTCCACGCTACGGTACTCAGGTTCACGCTACGGTACTCAGGTTCACGCTACGGTTCCCAGGTTCATTCTATGGTATAAGGTTCACGCTACGGTACCCAGGTTCACGCTACGGTACCCAGGTTCACGCTACGGTACTCAGGTTCATGCTACGGTATAAGGTTCACGCTACGGTACCCAAGTTCACGCTACGGTATAAGGTTCTCGCTACGGTACCCAGGTTCACCCTACGGTACTCAGGTTCATGCTACGGTATAAGGTTCACGCTACGGTACCCAGGTTCATTCTACGGTATAAGGTTCACGCTACGGTACCCAGGTTCACGCTACGGTACCCAGGTTCATGCTACGGTATAAGGTTCATGCTACGGTACTCAGGTTCACGCTACGGTACCCAGGTTCACGCTACGGTACCTAGGTTCATTCTTCGGTATAAAGTTCACGCTACGGTATAAGGTTCACGCTACGGTACCCAGGTTCACGCTACGGTACCCAGGTTCACGCTACGGTATAAGGTTCACGCTACGGTATAAGGTTCACGCTACGGTACCCAGGTTCATGCTACGGTATAAGGTTCACGCTACGGTACCCAGGTTCATTCTACGGTATAAGGTTCACGCTACGGTAACCAGGTTCACGCTACGGTATGAGGTTCACGCTACGGTACTGAGGTTCATCCTACGGTATAAGGTTCACGCTACGGTACTCAGGTTCATTCTACGGTATAAGGTTCACGCTACGGTACCCAGGTTCACGCTACGGTACCCAGGTTCACGCTACGGTACTCAGGATCATGCTAAATCATGCTACGGTATAAGGTTCACGCTACGGTACCCAGGTTCACGCTACGGTACCAAGGTTCACGCTACGGTACTCAGGTTCATTCTACGGTATAAGGTTCACGCTACGGTACCCACGTTCATCCTACGGTACCCAGGTTCACGCTACGGTATAAGGTTCACGCTACGGTACCCAGTTCATTCTATGGTATAAGGTTCACGCTACGGTACTCAGGTTCATGCTACGGTATAAGGTTCACGCTACGGTACCCAGGTTCACGCTACGGTACCCAAGTTCACGCTACGGTACTCAGGTTCATGCTACGGTATCCAGGTTCATGCTACGGTACCCAGGTTCATGCTACGGTACCCAGGTTCACGCTACGGTACCCAGGTTCATCCAACGGTATCTAGGTTCACGCTACGGTACCCAGGTTCACGCTACGGTACCCAGGTTCATGCTACGGTATCCAGGTTCACGCTACGGTACCCAGGTTCACGCTACGGTACCCAGGTTCACGCTACGGTACCCAGGTTCACGCTACGGTACTCAGGTTCATGCTACGGTACCCAGGTTCATGCTACGGTACCCAGGTTCATGCTACGGTATAAGGTTCACGCTACGGTACCCAGGTTCACGCTACGGTACCCAGGTTCACGCTACGGTATAAGGTTCACGCTACGGTATAAGGTTCACGCTACGGTACAGGTTCCTGCTACGGTATAAGGTTCACGCTACGGTACCCAGGTTCATTCTACGGTATAAGGTTCACGCTACGGTATGAGGTTCACGCTACGGTACTGAGGTTCATGCTACGGTATAGGGTTCACGCTACGGTACTCAGGTTCATTCTACGGTATAAGGTTCACGCTACGGTACCCAGGTTCACGCTACGGTACCCAGGTTCACGCTACGGTACTCAGGATCATGCTACGGTATAAGGTTCACGCTACGGTACCCAGGTTCACGCTACGGTACCAAGGTTCACGCTACGGTACTCAGGTTCATTCTACGGTATAAGGTTCACGCTACGGTACCCACGTTCATCCTACGGTACCCAGGTTCACGCTACGGTATAAGGTTCACGCTACGGTACCAGGTTCATCCTACGGTATCCAGGTTCACGCTACGGTACCCAGGTTCACGCTACGGTACCCAGGTTCATGCTACGGTATCCAGGTTCACGCTACGGTACCCAGGTTCACGCTACGGTACCCAGGTTCACGCTACGGTACCCAGGTTCACGCTACGGTACTCAGGTTCATGCTACGGTACCCAGGTTCACGCTACGGTACTCAGGTTCATGCTACGGTACCCAGGTTCATGCTACGGTACCCAGGTTCATGCTACGGTATAAGGTTCACGCTACGGTACCCAGGTTCATTCTACGGTATAAGGTTCACGCTACGGTAACCAGGTTCACGCTACGGTACTCAGGTTCATGCTACGGTACTGAGGTCCACGCTACGGTACTCAGGTTCACGCTACGGTACTCAGGTTCACGCTACGGTTCCCAGGTTCATTCTATGGTATAAGGTTCACGCTACGGTACCCAGGTTCACGCTACGGTACCCAGGTTCACGCTACGGTACTCAGGTTCATGCTACGGTATAAGGTTCACGCTACGGTACCCAGGTTCACGCTACGGTACCCAAGTTCACGCCACGGTACTCAGGTTCATGCTACGGTACTCAGGTTCACGCTACGGTACTCAGGTTCACGCTACGGTTCCCAGGTTCATTCTATGGTATAAGGTTCACGCAACGGTACCCAGGTTCATTCTATGGTATAAGGTTCACGCTACGGTACCCAGGTTCACGCTACGGTACTCAGGTTCATGCTACGGTACCCAGGTTCATGCTACGGTACCCAGGTTCATGCTACGGTATAAGGTTCACGCTACGGTACCCAGGTTCATTCTACGGTATAAGGTTCACGCTACGGTAACCAGGTTCACGCTACGGTACTCAGGTTCATGCTACGGTACTGAGGTCCACGCTACGGTACTCAGGTTCACGCTACGGTACTCAGGTTCACGCTACGGTACTCAGGTTCATTCTACGGTACCCAGGTTCACGCTACGGTATAAGGTTCACGCTACGGTAATCAGGTTCATGCTACGGTATAAGGTTCACGCTACGGTACCCAGGTTCATTCTACGGTATAAGGTTCACGCTACGGTACCCAGGTTCACGCTACGGTATAAGGTTCACGCTACGGTACTGAGGTTCATTCTACGGTATAAGGTTCACGCTACGGTACCCACAATCCCGGACAAAATTGTTGTCGCGTATGTATAACGTTTTCAATAAACAGGGGTTCTATGTACCACTCGGGTCCCCCATCTTTCCTGCCCCTCCCCCCAGTACAATGTTGTTTGCCACCGGCTCTCATCCTCGCAATTTGAGCACTACTACCTCCAACATTGAAACGGGGGAAAGGGGAGTTCCAGTGATATTGTCTTAGGAAGAAACAAAATTTACTAGTGATAGGTAACCCAAAATCGGCTATTTTTGATGGACGCGACAACTAATTTTGTCCGGGATTGTATTTGGAGCTATTCTGCGTATTTCTCAAATTTTCACTATACGAAACCGGTGAAATTAGCTATATCGAATCTAACCCGGTGAAAGTGGAAATTGGACTTGTTGTTTTCATTGTTCATTTATTTGTTTCCAGAAGAACGGGCAAAAAAGACGATTTTTTTTTCGTGAGAGAGGATGTTTCAAAAGGTTTTGCTTCCTGGCACGTCCGTTCCCATAAAAGCGGCTACTTTTGCCTTCGTTAGGCACGTTTCCTCAGAATTTGAAGCAATTCTTGTATCAATTCAAGTTTTCAAGAATAGTTTGGTGCTGTTTTGGTTATGAAATTGATCAAATTTAGGCGAATAACTCGGATTTGAGCGCAAGGTGTTTGTGGTCTGATAGCAGTTATTTGTAGGCTAAAAAACTGCACTCAAAACAAGAGCGAAAAGACGACTTCACAACTTATAGCAAAGCAAAGATTGAAAAATTCTTAACTCGTGAAACATTTGCCGATGCAGTAATAAACTCACTAGATTCAACCGAGAGAGACCGGGGACGGGTAACACGGGTAACACTAGATTAGAAAAGATGAATAATGACTCTAGTTACTTTTCTTTGTTGCCAAAGCGTTACCCGTGTAACCCGTCGGCGCTTTGATCACAGCCGTGCAATATTTTCAGAACGAGTATATGTAACAAGTGAGTGCTGTTGTAAATACATATTTACAACAAATCATAGAAATGAATAATAAATAAACAACTGAATGAATCAACTAAAATTAACATCTTCCAAAAGCTAGTGTGCGATATAAAGCCATGCGCTAAAGCATTACGTCAGATCCGGTTCATTTCTGGGAATTTAAAAAAACGTAATATTCACGTTTCATTCCTTAGTTTTGTAAGCCGTTTTCGTTTCTGTCGATGATTTTTGACAATTCTTCAGGAAAGTTTCTATAGTTTTATCTGTTATAGGTTTATTGCGTATAGTTTCTCTCCCGGCCGTACCAGCGCTGTCCTTTCGTTGTGTCGAATTTTTCAATCTGGAGTGTTTTTCTCCCTTCTGTTCCTTTCTTTTTTACTGGGAATTCGCGATATTCTGGAATTTCCGCTGTTATACAATATTTTTTCGAGAGCACTCAACATTTCACTGCAGCCTCGGCTCACAGAAAGCGCAGGATAAGCTATTTTTCTTCCGTAATTGTGGCTTCGAATGCGATTTTTCTCGTGTACCATTTCCTTGCTCGCGCGCGTGACTCAAAATTCTCTTATTGATCATATTTTCATTGTTGCTAGACAATTGCAGCAAATCTAATTACCCTTCTATATTAAGCCTATCGAGTCTCATACACCACCGATATATCAGCCCTTGTTTCTTTTTAAAGAAAACGAAAAATGTACTAAATACAATCCCGGACAAAATTGTTGTCGCGTATGTATAACGTTTTCAATAAACAGGGGTTCTATGTACCACTCGGGTCCCCCATCTTTCCTGCCCCTCCCCCCAGTACAATGTTGTTTGCCACCGGCTCTCATCCTCGCAATTTGAGCACTACTACCTCCAACATTGAAACGGGGGAAAGGGGAGTTCCAGTGATATTGTCTTAGGAAGAAACAAAATTTACTAGTGATAGGTAACCCAAAATCGGCTATTTTTGATGGACGCGACAACTAATTTTGTCCGGGATTGTATTTGGAGCTATTCTGCGTATTTCTCAAATTTTCACTATACGAAACCGGTGAAATTAGCTATATCGAATCTAACCCGGTGAAAGTGGAAATTGGACTTGTTGTTTTCATTGTTCATTTATTTGTTTCCAGAAGAACGGGCAAAAAAGACGATTTTTTTTTCGTGAGAGAGGATGTTTCAAAAGGTTTTGCTTCCTGGCACGTCCGTTCCCATAAAAGCGGCTACTTTTGCCTTCGTTAGGCACGTTTCCTCAGAATTTGAAGCAATTCTTGTATCAATTCAAGTTTTCAAGAATAGTTTGGTGCTGTTTTGGTTATGAAATTGATCAAATTTAGGCGAATAACTCGGATTTGAGCGCAAGGTGTTTGTGGTCTGATAGCAGTTATTTGTAGGCTAAAAAACTGCACTCAAAACAAGAGCGAAAAGACGACTTCACAACTTATAGCAAAGCAAAGATTGAAAAATTCTTAACTCGTGAAACATTTGCCGATGCAGTAATAAACTCACTAGATTCAACCGAGAGAGACCGGGGACGGGTAACACGGGTAACACTAGATTAGAAAAGATGAATAATGACTCTAGTTACTTTTCTTTGTTGCCAAAGCGTTACCCGTGTAACCCGTCGGCGCTTTGATCACAGCCGTGCAATATTTTCAGAACGAGTATATGTAACAAGTGAGTGCTGTTGTAAATACATATTTACAACAAATCATAGAAATGAATAAATAAATAAACAACTGAATGAATCAACTAAAATTAACATCTTCCAAAAGCTAGTGTGCGATATAAAGCCATGCGCTAAAGCATTACGTCAGATCCGGTTCATTTCTGGGAATTTAAAAAAACGTAATATTCACGTTTCATTCCTTAGTTTTGTAAGCCGTTTTCGTTTCTGTCGATGATTTTTGACAATTCTTCAGGAAAGTTTCTATAGTTTTATCTGTTATAGGTTTATTGCGTATAGTTTCTCTCCCGGCCGTACCAGCGCTGTCCTTTCGTTGTGTCGAATTTTTCAATCTGGAGTGTTTTTCTCCCTTCTGTTCCTTTCTTTTTTACTGGGAATTCGCGATATTCTGGAATTTCCGCTGTTATACAATATTTTTTCGAGAGCACTCAACATTTCACTGCAGCCTCGGCTCACAGAAAGCGCAGGATAAGCTATTTTTCTTCCGTAATTGTGGCTTCGAATGCGATTTTTCTCGTGTACCATTTCCTTGCTCGCGCGCGTGACTCAAAATTCTCTTATTGATCATATTTTCATTGTTGCTAGACAATTGCAGCAAATCTAATTACCCTTCTATATTAAGCCTATCGAGTCTCATACACCACCGATATATCAGCCCTTGTTTCTTTTTAAAGAAAACGAAAAATGTACTAAATACAATCCCGGACAAAATTGTTGTCGCGTATGTATAACGTTTTCAATAAACAGGGGTTCTATGTACCACTCGGGTCCCCCATCTTTCCTGCCCCTCCCCCCAGTACAATGTTGTTTGCCACCGGCTCTCATCCTCGCAATTTGAGCACTACTACCTCCAACATTGAAACGGGGGAAAGGGGAGTTCCAGTGATATTGTCTTAGGAAGAAACAAAATTTACTAGTGATAGGTAACCCAAAATCGGCTATTTTTGATGGACGCGACAACTAATTTTGTCCGGGATTGTATTTGGAGCTATTCTGCGTATTTCTCAAATTTTCACTATACGAAACCGGTGAAATTAGCTATATCGAATTTAACCCGGTGAAAGTGGAAATTGGACTTGTTGTTTTCATTGTTCATTTATTTGTTTCCAGAAGAACGGGCAAAAAAGACGATTTTTTTTTCGTGAGAGAGGATGTTTCAAAAGGTTTTGCTTCCTGGCACGTCCGTTCCCATAAAAGCGGCTACTTTTGCCTTCGTTAGGCACGTTTCCTCAGAATTTGAAGCAATTCTTGTATCAATTCAAGTTTTCAAGAATAGTTTGGTGCTGTTTTGGTTATGAAATTGATCAAATTTAGGCGAATAACTCGGATTTGAGCGCAAGGTGTTTGTGGTCTGATAGCAGTTATTTGTAGGCTAAAAAACTGCACTCAAAACAAGAGCGAAAAGACGACTTCACAACTTATAGCAAAGCAAAGATTGAAAAATTCTTAACTCGTGAAACATTTGCCGATGCAGTAATAAACTCACTAGATTCAACCGAGAGAGACCGGGGACGGGTAACACGGGTAACACTAGATTAGAAAAGATGAATAATGACTCTAGTTACTTTTCTTTGTTGCCAAAGCGTTACCCGTGTAACCCGTCGGCGCTTTGATCACAGCCGTGCAATATTTTCAGAACGAGTATATGTAACAAGTGAGTGCTGTTGTAAATACATATTTACAACAAATCATAGAAATGAATAAATAAATAAACAACTGAATGAATCAATTAAAATTAACATCTTCCAAAAGCTAGTGTGCGATATAAAGCCGTGCGCTAAAGCATTACGTCAGATCCGGTTCATTTCTGGGAATTTAAAAAAACGTAATATTCACGTTTCATTCCTTAGTTTTGTAAGCCGTTTTCGTTTCTGTCGATGATTTTTGACAATTCTTCAGGAAATTTTCTATAGTTTTATCTGTTATAGGTTTATTGCGTATAGTTTCTCTCCCGGCCGTACCAGCGCTGTCCTTTCGTTGTGTCGAATTTTTCAATCTGGAGTGTTTTTCTCCCTTCTGTTCCTTTCTTTTTTACTGGGAATTCGCGATATTCTGGAATTTCCGCTGTTATACAATATTTTTTCGAGAGCACTGAACATTTCACTGCAGCATCGGCTCACAGAAAGCGCAGGATAAGCTATTTTTCTTCCGTAATTGTGGCTTCGAATGCGATTTTTCTCGTGTACCATTTCCTTGCTCGCGCGCGTGACTCAAAATTCTCTTATTGATCATATTTTCATTGTTGCTAGACAATTGCAGCAAATCTAATTACCCTTCTATATTAAGCCTATCGAGTCTCATACACCACCGATATATCAGCCCATGCCTCTTTGTTTCTTTTTAAAGAAAACGAAAAATGTACTAAATACAATTCCGGACAAAATTGTTGTCGCGTATGTATAACGTTTTCAATAAACAGGGGTTCTATGTACCACTCGGGTCCCCCATCTTTCCTGCCCCTCCCCCAGTACAATGTTGTTTGCCACCGGCTCTCATCCTCGCAATTTGAGCACTACTACCTCCAACATTGAAACGGGGGAAAGGGGAGTTCCAGTGATATTGTCTTAGGAGGAAACAAAATTTACTAGTGATAGGTAACCCAAAATCGGCTATTTTTGATGGACGCGACAACTAATTTTGTCCGGGATTGTAGTGTGCGATATAAAGCCGTGCGCTAAAGCATTACGTCAGATCCGGTTCATTTCTGGGAATTTAAAAAAACGTAATATTCACGTTTCATTCCTTAGTTTTGTAAGCCGTTTTCGTTTCTGTCGATGATTTTTGACAATTCTTCAGGAAAGTTTCTATAGTTTTATCTGTTATAGGTTTATTGCGTATAGTTTCTCTCCCGGCCGTACCAGCGCTGTCCTTTCGTTGTGTCGAATTTTTCAATCTGGAGTGTTTTTCTCCCTTCTGTTCCTTTCTTTTTTACTGGAATTCGCGATATTCTGGAATTTCCGCTGTTATACAATATTTTTTCGAGAGCACTGAACATTTCACTGCAGCCTCGGCTCACAGAAAGCGCAGGATAAGCTATTTTTCTTCCGTAATTGTGGCTTCGAATGCGATTTTTCTCGTGTACCATTTCCTTGCTCGCGCGCGTGACTCAAAATTCTCTTATTGATCATATTTTCATTGTTGCTAGACAATTGCAGCAAATCTAATTACCCTTCTATATTAAGCCTATCGAGTCTCATACACCACCGATATATCAGCCCATGCCTCTTTGTTTCTTTTTAAAGAAAACGAAAAATGTACTAAATACAATCCCGGACAAAATTGTTGTCGCGTATGTATAACGTTTTCAATAAACAGGGGTTCTATGTACCACTCGGGTCCCCCATCTTTCCTGCCCCTCCCCCCAGTACAATGTTGTTTGCCACCGGCTCTCATCCTCGCAATTTGAGCACTACTACCTCCAACATTGAAACGGGGGAAAGGGGAGTTCCAGTGATATTGTCTTAGGAAGAAACAAAATTTACTAGTGATAGGTAACCCAAAATCGGCTATTTTTGATGGACGCGACAACTAATTTTGTCCGGGATTGTATTTGGAGCTATTCTGCGTATTTCTCAATTTTCACTATACGAAACCGGTGAAATTAGCTATATCGAATTTAACCCGGTGAAAGTGGAAATTGGACTTGTTGTTTTCATTGTTCATTTATTTGTTTCCAGAAGAACGGGCAAAAAAGACGATTTTTTTTTCGTGAGAGAGGATGTTTCAAAAGGTTTTGCTTCCTGGCACGTCCGTTCCCATAAAAGCGGCTACTTTTGCCTTCGTTAGGCACGTTTCCTCAGAATTTGAAGCAATTCTTGTATCAATTCAAGTTTTCAAGAATAGTTTGGTGCTGTTTTGGTTATGAAATTGATCAAATTTAGGCGAATAACTCGGATTTGAGCGCAAGGTGTTTGTGGTCTGATAGCAGTTATTTGTAGGCTAAAAAACTGCACTCAAAACAAGAGCGAAAAGACGACTTCACAACTTATAGCAAAGCAAAGATTGAAAAATTCTTAACTCGTGAAACATTTGCCGATGCAGTAATAAACTCACTAGATTCAACCGAGAGAGACCGGGGACGGGTAACACGGGTAACACTAGATTAGAAAAGATGAATAATGACTCTAGTTACTTTTCTTTGTTGCCAAAGCGTTACCCGTGTAACCCGTCGGCGCTTTGATCACAGCCGTGCAATATTTTCAGAACGAGTATATGTAACAAGTGAGTGCTGTTGTAAATACATATTTACAACAAATCATAGAAATGAATAAATAAATAAACAACTGAATGAATCAATTAAAATTAACATCTTCCAAAAGCTAGTGTGCGATATAAAGCCGTGCGCTAAAGAATTACGTCAGATCCGGTTCATTTCTGGGAATTTAAAAAAACTTATTATATGGCAACGATAGTACGCGCGCTCTGATTGGCTAACGAGCGGGCGTAACTCTCCGTAATGCCCACGGGCATTATGGAAATTCTTAATGCCCGCTCCCAGTTCACGGACTGACAAGCATTCATCTCCTTTAAATAACACAAATTCAAAAGATTTTCAGCGAAATTCACAACAAGGAATACATGACACAGTATAACACCAGATCTAACTTGTGAAAAGACGAAAATAATGGCCTGAATATCAGAAATGACCTGTTTACAAAAGCAAACAGAGCCAAAAAAGTTACTGTAAGAAATTCGAGCGAGAAATGAAGGGAGTCAAAATAGCAACAAAAGATAAAGCTACTGTAAAGTCAAAATTTAATGGAATTCAGATACTCGAGAGCTAAATAATAACAGAAAGCGAGTTCAAACTTTGTGCTTACCGATAGTCAAATCGCTCATTTCTTTTCTCTCTTCATCTCCTCGAGTTAAATTCATTCTTACTTGACGTTTGCTTTTGCACAAAAGCCGGCTAAAATAACCATGCAATTTGGAGGATAGCTTGTGAAGTATCTTCTTTAGGTTAACTCTTCTTCCGTACTTATTAAAGGCCTTTTGTAATGAGCAATGCTTTCCCCAATGGTGCTAAAATAATTTGAGCTGACGTCGAAGACTTGCTTCCCGTTGCTTGCCGTTTGAAACTTCTGTAACTACTCAAAAGTTTCTCACAAATGACTAAACAGCATTATAAAATGTAAAAGAAAGGATTCCGAAGTATTTGACATCCATAAGAGATTGATTACATTAGATCAAGTCTGGCGTGGTTTGCACACACGGGTGTTCTGTCAGTTTGACTCAGAGAATGAAAAACTCTGAATGAACTCGAGCGACGCGGGCGCGTGTCTGAGTTATTTCGGCGGGAAAATGAACGAGGCGACTTCCGGTTCGTAAAAAGTTTGTAGAAAAGTGCCATATAATAAACAACTTACTAACCTCGACCGTTCGGGCATTACGTGAAATATCAAACCTCGGTTTTGGCGTATCAACCTCGCTATCGCTCGGTCGATACGCCAAAACCTCAGTTTGATATTTCACGTAATGCCCTCACTCTCGGTTAGTAAGTAGTTAGTAATATTCACGTTTCATTCCTTAGTTTTGTAAGCCGTTTCGTTTCTGTCGATGATTTTTGACAATTCTTCAGGAAAGTTTCTATAGTTTTATCTGTTATAGGTTTATTGCGTATAGTTTCTCTCCCGGCCGTACCAGCGCTGTCCTTTCGTTGTGTCGAATTTTTCAATCTGGAGTGTTTTTCTCCCTTCTGTTCCTTTCTTTTTTACTGGGAATTCGCGATATTCTGGAATTTCCGCTGTTATACAATATTTTTCGAGAGCACTGAACATTTCACTGCAGCCTCGGCTCACAGAAAGCGCAGGATAAGCTATTTTTCTTCCGTAATTGTGGCTTCGAATGCGATTTTTCTCGTGTACCATTTCCTTGCTCGCGCGCGTGACTCAAAATTCTCTTATTGATCATATTTTCATTGTTGCTAGACAATTGCAGCAAATCTAATTACCCTTCTATATTAAGCCTATCGAGTCTCATACACCACCGATATATCAGCCCATGCCTCTTTGTTTCTTTTTAAAGAAACGAAAAATGTACTAAATACAATCCCGGACAAAATTGTTGTCGCGTATGTATAACGTTTTCAATAAACAGGGGTTCTATGTACCACTCGGGTCCCCCATCTTTCCTGCCCCTCCCCCCAGTACAATGTTGTTTGCCACCGGCTCTCATCCTCGCAATTTGAGCACTACTACCTCCAACATTGAAACGGGGGAAAGGGGAGTTCCAGTGATATTGTCTTAGGAAGAAACAAAATTTACTAGTGATAGGTAACCCAAAATCGGCTATTTTTGATGGACGCGACAACTAATTTTGTCCGGGATTGTAGTGTGCGATATAAAGCCGTGCGCTAAAGCATTACGTCAGATCCGGTTCATTTCTGGGAATTTAAAAAAACGTAATATTCACGTTTCATTCCTTAGTTTTGTAAGCCGTTTTCGTTTCTGTCGATGATTTTTGACATTTTTTCAGGAAAGTTTCTATAGTTTTATCTGTTATAGGTTTATTGCGTATAGTTTCTCTCCCGGCCGTACCAGCGCTGTCCTTTCGTTGTGTCGAATTTTTCAATCTGGAGTGTTTTTCTCCCTTCTGTTCCTTTCTTTTTTACTGGGAATTCGCGATATTCTGGAATTTCCGCTGTTATACAATATTTTTTCGAGAGCACTGAACATTTCACTGCAGCCTCGGCTCACAGAAAGCGCAGGATAAGCTATTTTTCTTCCGTAATTGTGGCTTCGAATGCGATTTTTCTCGTGTACCATTTCCTTGCTCCCGCGCGTGACTCAAAATTCTCTTATTGATCATATTTTCATTGTTGCTAGACAATTGCAGCAAATCTAATTACCCTTCTATATTAAGCCTATCGAGTCTCATACACCACCGATATATCAGCCCATGCCTCTTTGTTTCTTTTTAAAGAAAACGAAAAATGTACTAAATACAATCCCGGACAAAATTGTTGTCGCGTATGTATAACGTTTTCAATAAACAGGGGTTCTATGTACCACTCGGGTCCCCCATCTTTCCTGCCCCTCCCCCCAGTACAATGTTGTTTGCCACCGGCTCTCATCCTCGCAATTTGAGCACTACTACCTCCAACATTGAAACGGGGGAAAGGGGAGTTCCAGTGATATTGTCTTAGGAAGAAACAAAATTTACTAGTGATAGGTAACCCAAAATCGGCTATTTTTGATCGACGCGACAACTAACTTTGTCCGGGATTGTATTTGGAGCTATTCTGCGTATTTCTCAAATTTTCACTATACGAAACCGGTGAAATTAGCTATATCGAATCTAACCCGGTGAAAGTGGAAATTGGACTTGTTGTTTTCATTGTTCATTTATTTGTTTCCAGAAGAACGGGCAAAAAAAGACGATTTTTTTTTTCGTGAGAGAGGATGTTTCAAAAGGTTTTGCTTCCTGGCACGTCCGTTCCCATAAAAGCGGCTACTTTTGCCTTCGTTAGGCACGTTTCCTCAGAATTTGAAGCAATTCTTGTATCAATTCAAGTTTTCAAGAATAGTTTGGTGCTGTTTTGGTTATGAAATTGATCAAATTTAGGCGAATAACTCGGATTTGAGCGCAAGGTGTTTGTGGTCTGATAGCAGTTATTTGTAGGCTAAAAAACTGCACTCAAAACAAGAGCGAAAAGACGACTTCACAACTTATAGCAAAGCAAAGATTGAAAAATTCTTAACTCGTGAAACATTTGCCGATGCAGTAATAAACTCACTAGATTCAACCGAGAGAGACCGGGGACGGGTAACACGGGTAACACTAGATTAGAAAAGATGAATAATGACTCTAGTTACTTTTCTTTGTTGCCAAAGCGTTACCCGTGTAACCCGTCGGCGCTTTGATCACAGCCGTGCAATATTTTCAGAACGAGTATATGTAACAAGTGAGTGCTGTTGTAAATACATATTTACAACAAATCATAGAAATGAATAAATAAATAAACAACTGAATGAATCAATTAAAATTAACATCTTCCAAAAGCTAGTGTGCGATATAAAGCCGTGCGCTAAAGCATTACGTCAGATCCGGTTCATTTCTGGGAATTTAAAAAAACGTAATATTCACGTTTCATTCCTTAGTTTTGTAAGCCGTTTTCGTTTCTGTCGATGATTTTTGACAATTCTTCAGGAAAGTTTCTATAGTTTTATCTGTTATAGGTTTATTGCGTATAGTTTCTCTCCCGGCCGTACCAGCGCTGTCCTTTCGTTGTGTCGAATTTTTCAATCTGGAGTGTTTTTCTCCCTTCTGTTCCTTTCTTTTTACTGGGAATTCGCGATATTCTGGAATTTCCGCTGTTATACAATATTTTTTCGAGAGCACTGAACATTTCACTGCAGCCTCGGCTCACAGAAAGCGCAGGATAAGCTATTTTTCTTCCGTAATTGTGGCTTCGAATGCGATTTTTCTCGTGTACCATTTCCTTGCTCGCGCGCGTGACTCAAAATTCTCTTATTGATCATATTTTCATTGTTGCTAGACAATTGCAGAAAATCTAATTACCCTTCTATATTAAGCCTATCGAGTCTCATACACCACCGATATATCAGCCCATGCCTCTTTGTTTCTTTTTAAAGAAAACGAAAAATGTACTAAATACAATCCCGGACAAAATTGTTGTCGCGTATGTATAACGTTTTCAATAAACAGGGGTTCTATGTACCACTCGGGTCCCCCATCTTTCCTGCCCTCCCCCAGTACAATGTTGTTTGCCACCGGCTCTCATCCTCGCAATTTGAGCACTACTACCTCCAACATTGAAACGGGGAAAGGGGAGTTCCAGTGATATTGTCTTAGGAAGAAACAAAATTTACTAGTGATAGGTAACCCAAAATCGGCTATTTTTGATGGACGCGACAACTAATTTTGTCCGGGATTGTAGTGTGCGATATAAAGCCGTGCGCTAAAGCATTACGTCAGATCCGGTTCATTTCTGGGAATTTAAAAAAACGTAATATTCACGTTTCATTTCTTAGTTTTGTAAGCCGTTTTCGTTTCTGTCGATGATTTTTGACAATTTTTCAGGAAAGTTTCTATAGTTTTATCTGTTATAGGTTTATTGCGTATAGTTTTCTCCCGGCCGTACCAGCGCTGTCCTTTCGTTGTGTCGAATTTTTCAATCTGGAGTGTTTTTCTCCCTTCTGTTCCTTTCTTTTTTACTGGGAATTCGCGATATTCTGGAATTTCCGCTGTTATACAATATTTTTTCGAGAGCACTGAACATTTCACTGCAGCCTCGGCTCACAGAAAGCGCAGGATAAGCTATTTTTCTTCCGTAATTGTGGCTTCGAATGCGATTTTTCTCGTGTACCATTTCCTTGCTCCCGCGCGTGACTCAAAATTCTCTTATTGATCATATTTTCATTGTTGCTAGACAATTGCAGCAAATCTAATTACCCTTCTATATTAAGCCTATCGAGTCTCATACACCACCGATATATCAGCCCATGCCTCTTTGTTTCTTTTTAAAGAAAACGAAAAATGTACTAAATACAATCCCGGACAAAATTGTTGTCGCGTATGTATAACGTTTTCAATAAACAGGGGTTCTATGTACCACTCGGGTCCCCCATCTTTCCTGCCCCTCCCCCCAGTACAATGTTGTTTGCCACCGGCTCTCATCCTCGCAATTTGAGCACTACTACCTCCAACATTGAAACGGGGGAAAGGGGAGTTCCAGTGATATTGTCTTAGGAAGAAACAAAATTTACTAGTGATAGGTAACCCAAAATCGGCTATTTTTGATCGACGCGACAACTAACTTTGTCCGGGATTGTATTTGGAGCTATTCTGCGTATTTCTCAAATTTTCACTATACGAAACCGGTGAAATTAGCTATATCGAATCTAACCGGTGAAAGTGGAAATTGGACTTGTTGTTTTCATTGTTCATTTATTTGTTTCCAGAAGAACGGGCAAAAAAGACGATTTTTTTTTCGTGAGAGAGGATGTTTCAAAAGGTTTTGCTTCCTGGCACGTCCGTTCCCATAAAAGCGGCTACTTTTGCCTTCGTTAGGCACGTTTCCTCAGAATTTGAAGCAATTCTTGTATCAATTCAAGTTTTCAAGAATAGTTTGGTGCTGTTTTGGTTATGAAATTGATCAAATTTAGGCGAATAACTCGGATTTGAGCGCAAGGTGTTTGTGGTCTGATAGCAGTTATTTGTAGGCTAAAAAACTGCACTCAAAACAAGAGCGAAAAGACGACTTCACAACTTATAGCAAAGCAAAGATTGAAAAATTCTTAACTCGTGAAACATTTGCCGATGCAGTAATAAACTCACTAGATTCAACCGAGAGAGACCGGGGACGGGTAACACGGGTAACACTAGATTAGAAAAGATGAATAATGACTCTAGTTACTTTTCTTTGTTGCCAAAGCGTTACCCGTGTAACCCGTCGGCGCTTTGATCACAGCCGTGCAATATTTTCAGAACGAGTATATGTAACAAGTGAGTGCTGTTGTAAATACATATTTACAACAAATCATAGAAATGAATAAATAAATAAACAACTGAATGAATCAATTAAAATTAACATCTTCCAAAAGCTAGTGTGCGATATAAAGCCGTGCGCTAAAGCATTACGTCAGATCCGGTTCATTTCTGGGAATTTAAAAAAACGTAATATTCACGTTTCATTCCTTAGTTTTGTAAGCCGTTTTCGTTTCTGTCGATGATTTTTGACAATTCTTCAGGAAAGTTTCTATAGTTTTATCTGTTATAGGTTTATTGCGTATAGTTTCTCTCCCGGCCGTACCAGCGCTGTCCTTTCGTTGTGTCGAATTTTTCAATCTGGAGTGTTTTTCTCCCTTCTGTTCCTTTCTTTTTACTGGGAATTCGCGATATTCTGGAATTTCCGCTGTTATACAATATTTTTTCGAGAGCACTGAACATTTCACTGCAGCCTCGGCTCACAGAAAGCGCAGGATAAGCTATTTTTCTTCCGTAATTGTGGCTTCGAATGCGATTTTTCTCGTGTACCATTTCCTTGCTCGCGCGCGTGACTCAAAATTCTCTTATTGATCATATTTTCATTGTTGCTAGACAATTGCAGAAAATCTAATTACCCTTCTATATTAAGCCTATCGAGTCTCATACACCACCGATATATCAGCCCATGCCTCTTTGTTTCTTTTTAAAGAAAACGAAAAATGTACTAAATACAATCCCGGACAAAATTGTTGTCGCGTATGTATAACGTTTTCAATAAACAGGGGTTCTATGTACCACTCGGGTCCCCCATCTTTCCTGCCCCTCCCCCCAGTACAATGTTGTTTGCCACCGGCTCTCATCCTCGCAATTTGAGCACTACTACCTCCAACATTGAAACGGGGGAAAGGGGAGTTCCAGTGATATTGTCTTAGGAAGAAACAAAATTTACTAGTGATAGGTAACCCAAAATCGGCTATTTTTGATGGACGCGACAACTAATTTTGTCCGGGATTGCAGGTTCATGCTACTGTATAAGGTTCACGCTACTGTATAAGGTTCATTCTTCAGTATAAAGTTCACGCTACGGTATAAGGTTCACGCTACGGTACTCAGGTTCACGCTACGGTACCTAGGTTCATTCTTCGGTATAAAGTTCACGCTACGGTATAAGGTTCACGCTACGGTACCCAGGTTCACGCTACGGTACCTAGGTTCATTTTTCGGTATAAAGTTCACGCTACGGTATAAGGTTCACGCTACGGTACCTAGGTTCACGCTACGGTATAAGATTCACGCTACGGTATATGGTTCACGCTACGGTACCCAGGTTCACGCTATACGGTACCTAGGTTCATTCTTCGGTATAAAGTTCACGCTACGGTATAAGGTTCATGCTACGGTACCCAGGTGCACACGCTACGGTATAAGGTTCACGCTACGGTACCCAGGTTCACGCTACGGTATAAGGTTCACGCTACGGTACTCAGGTTCATTCTACGGTATAAGGTTCACGCTACGGTACCCAGGTTCACGCTACGGTATAAGAGAACCTTATACCGTATACCGTATGAACCTTATACCGACGTTTCAAAAGTCCAATCGAGTACTGCGATTGAAAAGCAGCCTTTTTTACATGAGTTGTTCGAGAGCTGCAGTAAGCGGCATTTTCTCACGATCAAGTGTAGATTTTTTGTTTTGGGGTTTTGTTTAGAACGGAAGCTTGGTTGCGCATGGGAACTGGGGCTATGCGGGACCGTACTTTGTGTGATTATTATGAATGGTCGGTGGCTTCCCAGCTGTAATTGTCTTCTTTGGGAAAAGGATTGTGCTTCATTTGAGTTTCTGCAGTAGTGAAGCATGAAGTGTTTCATTAAGATATATATTAATCCCATAGACAGGATGGGAAACTGTTCGGCATGATGCCATGCTGACGGCACTTCGCAGACGGCAGGTCCAAAATGCAGACTGAAAAATGCAGACCGGAAAATGCAGACCAGGTCTCTTCTCTCTGAAAGCACAAAAGAACAGTTTTATGTCATTGTTTGACGGTATGGCTAGCACATAATTATATTACAACATTGCCAATCTGCCGTAAAAGGTGAAATATGCAATTAAAGAATTTTGAACTGTCAGGATGCCTCAAGGATGCCGTTACTATACGCGGTTTTTATCTTTTACATCTCAAGGGGGTTTCATTTTCATCTCCGATCTTACACACACATTTCAGGAATTTCCATAGAAAAGAAACGATTTGATGCTTTTAGCGCTATTTTAGCATTTTACAACTACGATTCAATATGTTTTAGGTGTGCTTTTGATACAAATATCTGTCGGGTATACAGCAGAGCTGTCAAAACATAAGAAGCCGGCGACCGGCGGCTACAGTCGAAGCTCTCGTAAGCGACCACCTCGGGAACTGAAAATTGCGGTCGTTAACGGAGCTGGTCGCTTACGAGAACGGCTCTCGTAAGCGACCACCAAGCGGCTTCCTACTTGAACAATAGGTGTTGGTCGCTTACGAGAGCTCAGTACAATAAATCTAGAAAATATCATGTGATACTAATTCTTAAAATAGTTTGATTTATTTCCCGACTTTAATTAAGAATAGACAACCGCAAATATGTACATAGAAAATATGTAGAAAATTGCATTTCACTGGTGCAGTTTGTATCAGTTTAGATATTTATGAGGTGATGACTGATGTTTTATTGACAAAAAGTACTGTGGTCGCTTACGAGAGCTTGAAAACAATAGAAAATCTCTGTTGGTGATTTGAAATTGTGGTCGCTAACGGAGCTGGTCGCATCAATAAGGCGGTCGCTTACGAGAGCTTGAAATAACAGAGTTTATGTGACATTTCAAACGGGGTTTCGGGAAAATGGTCGTTATGGGAGCTGGTCGCTTACGAGAGCGGTCGCACAGAGAGCTTCGACTGTACTTTTTGCCCAATGCGAGAAACGTTCGAACCACATAAGCCTGAAGCTCACCTCAGTCATTGTTTGCTAAAATAAAATAAAACTGGAATCCTTGAGTCTGAGTCAGAATTGGCTTGGCGACGAAACTCTTGTTGCTTTGAAGCTACGAAATTGCATGTCGGTTTTTCTTTGCAGCCTCTGCTACTCTTTTTGAACAGCCGTCTTCAAAACATTATGTCGGGATATGAAAATCTATCGAGGATGTAAAAATCTATCGGTCTTGTCGGGCCAGTGACAATCTATTTGCATTTTCCAGTCTGCATTTTCTGGTCTGCATTTTCCGGTCTGCATTTTTCAGTCTGCATTTTGGACCTGCCGCTTCGCAGATGAAAACCGGTTGGTGAATAATTAGAGTGCGGAGAGTCGCGTTCGACCACTTTCCAAGAGAATGTTTCATAGTAATATATTTGCTTGCCGAAATCTTTTCTTGACCCGCGCAAGCAAAGTCCTGTTTTACATTAATGTTGGTCGGCTTAAATTTGCAATGCAACAAGCATTCCTGCATCGAAAGTTTTTAAGGACTTATCAACCCTCAGATGGCATGCAGAACCTTTTGTTGCGCATACAAAAGCTGGCGACTAGTCTTTGTTCAAGCTTCCTGTGTACCGTGGGAAAGCACTCCTCTTGTGAGTTCTTGGCTTCGGTTCAATCGTAATTGGGTTGTTCAGTTCAGTTTCAGTTCCGTTCAGTTTATTAATTTACCAAAAATATAAATACAACACTATCATTAAATAATTAGAGGTGGCAAGGTGTTGTGTTTACATTTCTTCTAGGGCACTGGCCGATAGGCGCGATATCGACACATTATCATGTATCGGATATTTAGATAGTGATAATATCATATAAGTATCATCTATTAGATATCTAAGGGGCCGACCATTTAACTTTTGAGAAGAGGGGGGGGGGGGGGGGGGAGATTTGGTCCGTGCAAGATTTTTTTATACCTCTGTTATGCGGTAAGAATTTTTTTCCAAAAAGAAAGAAGGGTTTTAGTCACCATTTTGCTGTGTAGGAATAGTTTTTTTTCGGCCCGTGCAGGAATTGTTTTTCCAAATAACCCCCCCATCCCCCCTCGAGAGTTAAATGGTCGGCCCCTAACTAAATTACTTCCCTCTCTCTTACTGGACCCCTCGAAATTCACGGTCACGGCCACAAACTACACAGTCCGCTCCTTGCGGCATTGCGGACATTTCAAAGAACGCATTCAACAAGGAATCCGCAACCTTCCGCCAGTTGACGAATTTATTGACTTGTCTGAAGAAGCTGTGGCACCCGGGAGGACTCCCTGTATTCGAATGCTAGGGGTGACCGTCGTATTTTTTAGGGGTTGAAATTGGCGATCTGGTATTTTTTAGGGGTTCGAAAATAGAAGAAATAGGTATTTTTAGGGGGTTCTCACGCAAATAAGGTACGCTGAACACAACCTCGAGAGGATACATTTGATTTATATCAAATAAACGGCCAGAATAAAATTTAATCTGCCGGAATTGTTGGTATTTTTTAGGGTATTTTCAGACTGAGGGGTATTTATTAGGGTGGAAATGTTTTCCAACCAGGTATTTTTTAGGGTCAAAATTCGAGTTTCCCGACGGTCACCCCTAGCATTTTAACCTTAGAGTCCCCCCCCTCCTCTCGAGGTTGCAAGCATAATCCCGAAGGGCGTGGGGTTCCCAATTCAATAAACGTTTAATCATATCACAGTTAATTCGTTTTGTCGTTTTATCTGTTTTGTCTTTTTCACATGTTTACACTGATTGTATCCTGACCGAATTATTTTAAAACGAACTACTGATTTGTGTGAAGAATTAACGGCACTGAATACAGAGAATGTATGGACACGTAAATCACGAGTCGACACGAGAAAAATATAAGATGGAAATTTAAAATAATAGATACAATACTCCAGTTGTAGTTCTCTTGAAATCTGCGAAAATTATGGGGATTTGAGCCCTTTTTACTGCTCTCTCGCTCCCTATGCAATAAATTTCAATTGTAGTTTTGTATATAGGAAGCGAGAGAACAGTAAAAAGGGCTCAAATCCCATAATTTTCGCAGATTTCAAGATAACTAGAACTAGATGTTATTGTAGAACAATTCTTTATCTTTAATTTTAAATTTCCATCGTATATTTTTCTCGTGATTTACATGTCCATACACTTCTCTGTTCTTCACACAAATCAGTAGCCTGGGGAGCCTATGGTTTTACAAGGAAAAGGGAAATAATATAGAATCCCATTCCCAGTTTAGTGGACACAGAGGCGGCGGAGCACCCTCAAAAGTGGGGGTGCTGAAGAGACAAAAAATGAAGTGGACACGTAATTTCGTTTTTTCATGTTTTTACCTGATATACATTTTGATGAAAATATGTCACAATGTAATCTTAACCCCTACGTTCTCTGAGCATACAGAAACAAAAAGGACACGCTTCTGTTCTTCTGTTCCTTTTCTTCGTTACGTGTAAATACAAAAGAAAACCATATAGCTTCAAAAAGTGGGGTGCTCAGCCCCCCAAGTCAAAAAGTGGGGGTGCTCGAGCACCCCCTGCCTCCCCGTGTTCGCCGCCTATGGGACATTAATTCCCCATTCCCAGTGGTCAAATCCCAGTCCCAGAGACCTCAATCCCATTTTCCCAGGCAGGGGCGGCGGAGCACCCTAAAAAGTGGGGGTGCCGAAGAGGCAAAAAATGAAGTGGACACGTAATTTTCGTGCGCGAAAAACACTTTGGGAACAATGTGAAAAAGCGCCCGTAGTTAGGTTTGAACGAGCTAGTTCTCTTGCAAATAACAGAAACAAAACGGACACGCTTCGATTCTTCTGTTCCTTTTCTTCCTTACCTGTAAATACAAAAAATATATCTAGCTTCAAAAAGTGGGGGTGCTCAGCTCCCCCAGTTCGAAAAGTGGGGGTGCTCGAGCACCCCCTGCCCCCCGGGTCCGCCGCCTATGCCAGCCTAAAATGACCCCGGTCGATGTAGTCCAGTCAATCTACGAAAAATTTAGGGTCTCAGTCAAACTAATTGCAAAATAATTTCTTTCACTGCTAAATGAAGGTTTTAGGGGACCTAAACAATATACTAAAAAAATCCCAAAAAATCCCTTCGGTGGAACATCCCGAAACTTAGCGATGAAAATATGGAGCCAGTACCACAGGGTACCCGCATCGAGTAAAATCAGCTAACTACTAAAAATCAGTCAAATAACCGTTTCGTTCCACATGAAATCAAACTCATACATATCTCTTATGTGGATTAAACTAAAACACAAGCGCAAGGAAATCGAGATTGCGTCTAGTGTGAATCAAGTGAACCCAAGCATGACAATTATATTAATCAATGTTGATTTTAGGCTTGCGCTTGCGTCGCTTTGATTTACACAATTGGATTACGCTTGCGTCCTGCGCTTGTGTTCCAGTTAGAACCACCCTTAATAGTCTTCCCGACCTTCTAATCACAGCTTTCAAGTGGACTGGTGGTGGGAGATGGACGCAGCAGGAGGTTCTAGAGATCCTTAGTGTTGGTCGGATAGGAGGGCTTGGCAGGGCGCCTGGCTCCTCGGTCTTATCTTTGGTATGGATTAGCACTCGCCTGTTTCGTCCAATCACAGAGCCTGGCGCAGTCGCCATCTGGTACGATCTTGGATTAGCTTCGGCTCTATCTTCCCATGCTGGTGTCGGCGTGTTGGTAGCTTCACAACTCTAAGCACTCGCCTGTTTCGTCCAATCACAGAGCCTGGCGCAGTCGCCATCTGGTACGATCTTGGATTAGCTTCGGCTCTATCTTCCCATGCTGGTCCCTAACATCCACTCGGTCTCCCTGTCGGAGTGCTGGTAGCTTCACAACTCTGTGACGGTCGTCGTAGCCGTCAGAGTAGCGCTTTCTGCTTTCTCCTCAAACAGCTTCTTCTTAATGACTTCTCTTGGTTTTAGATTCTCTGGGAGCTATGGAAGTTTCACTGAAGTTTGCTTCTCCATTTCATACATCAGGATCTCACTTGGAGTCAGTCCATTCGCCAGTCAGACCAAGATGTCGTTGACTATTCTTTCTCACTGATGTTCTTAGCGGTTGTGACAGCTCTTTCAACCTTGTTATTGGCTTATGGATGTGGCGAGGAAGTAATTTCCTGGCTGACGTTCTGGGGTCCAAGGGACGTGTCATTATTTACCGGGGGGGGGAGGGCTCCCATTTTTTTCAAACAAGGCTAAAAAAAGTTAGGACCCTCCCCTTGAACATAACAAAAAAATGTGACCCTCCCCCAGTAGTAGGTAAAAAAAAAATTGGGACCCTCCCCATGCAATTTATTTCTGAAAAACCTGTTAGATAGACTATTGTCCAAGTGACTTCTGTCATGCACCAGTCAATTGACATCACGTCCCCCCCCCCCCCCCCGATTTAACATTCACTAAGTGTTAAATGTTACTATTTTCCCGGTCACCAGGGACATGGTCATTGTTAAAGCTCCAGGACCCCGGGGGCACTTTTGCAACATGGCGAAACTTTATTTTGATAAACGCATTTCATCAGGCCTCCAGAGAAAAGATAAACGTTTTATTTTCTGCGTTAAAAAAGCCTGTTGGTTTTATTCTTCACGCGCTACAAATTATTATTATTCATGTGCGTGAAGCACAGCCCAAAAACGAATTTCTATGCAGCTTGTAACGTCGAACTCGAACATATTGACTGCCAACCAGGCGTATCACTGGAGGACTTTTTGGGGTTTTCATTTGTCCTTGCCAAGATACACATGCTTGTAACGACATTCGTACGCATTCCATTAAGCGCCACAAGCGTATTGTTTTCTTTGGACAAGTTCTCTAAAACTAGATTAGATGTCATTCCTTATGCGCGCGAAGCGCGCCAAAATTTTCAACATAATGAGTAAAATAAAACTAGAAAATGATATAGAACTCGTTGCTGGAATCTCTCTTTCAAGGCTTCAGGTTTCGAGAGATCCTCCCCTTTCACTCGCCCAAAAATGAAGTGATCCCTCCCAAAATCCTCCGACCTCGGTCCTTAAACCAATATATTTTCGCACGATAATCGAACTTCTGGTTCAGCGTTAATGCCCCGCTGAAGGTCCGTGTTAAGTTCCCTGCCCTTCCGTAGATTAATGTGTTAAATCCCCGGCCTGACCGCGTTACTTTCCCGCCCTGTCCCGGGGGTGGGGGCCGGGGTGTCAATTGACTGGTGCATAAGGAACCGCGGTTATTATTCATCGCCTCAATTATTTACGTGAGAATGTTTGGTAATACACGGGTAAAATGCAATGATCCTCCCTCCAAGTACAATGAATGACGTAATCCCACATCTCCGGTCCCCTGTTTGACCTAGTACTGTAGACATTTTACAGAAAAACAGGCTCGCATAACGTTAGTTGTGCGCGAAGCGCGCCTAAATTTTGATAAACGTTTGTTTGTTTGTTCATCGTTTTTTGTTTGTTCATTGCATTTCATCAAGCCTCAGAGAAAGGGTAGATGAACATGTTTTGTGTTCGGCATAGTAAACAAAGCCTGTCAGGAGCTCAGGAAGTACACCACCTCAACTATATAGGTTAGGTTATATTATTCGTGCGCACAACTGCGCTCATGTGCGCGAAGCACGGCCCAACGGACGAATTTCTATGCTTGTAACGTCGAAAACTCGCGCTTTCCTAAGGGGTCTTCTTTCAAACACATAGTGACATGCCCTCCAGGCCAATCATTTGCAGGGAAATTTTGGGAAAGTTTGATTTTCCTCGTCAAGATAACTTGTTCTTGTCAACGGTAGTGTCCTCATTGCTCAAAGAGTATATTAGATGAAATTTTTATGGAGAAGTTGCTGAAATAACCACTATCGCTGTTTGTTTTACCCTCTTCATCGTCCAAATGTTGCTGAAAAAAATTATGACCCTCCCCCAAACAGGAGTTAAAAAAATTTGGACCCTCCCTTAGACACGCGAAAAAAATTAGGACCCTCCCCACAAAAATAGGAGCCCCCCCCCCCCCCCCCCCCCCCCCCCCCCCCCGCTGAATAATGACACGTCCCGATATCAAGAAAATTTCGCCAAAAGCTCTCGTTTTGCCGACGTTGCAAAACTTCCTTATTAAGAAATCCCCCTTACCTTATTTGGAAGGTCTGTAAGTACTTTTCCTCATATCTTAGCGAAAAAAAGCAGGAAAATTGACCAAAACTTGCAGATACTCGAGAAACATCCTTCTCTTGATCGCCATTTTGTTTTTACCCCCCGTCGAGGGGCCTGAGTCACGTTTTGAACACCACAGGCAACCCGCGCGGATTTGCCATAAAAACGACAGCACTTTCTTGATATGGCCAATGTCCGAGACAAATGTGTACGGTTCTCCGTGCAGGGCGAGGATTACACACGTGAAGTGTGACTAGCTACAGCTGAAATAGTCGACGGAAGTTTCCGTCAACTGGCGTTATGGTAGTCGGTTTCTGGTCTAACTCGCAGAGGTCCGACTCCATCGTTGGTTTGGCAATGACAGCGCCATGAGGTGCTCCCTTAGCTCTGGTTTTAGCTTTGCACAGGTGCGGCATCTGTTCACCATTCGCCATAAATGGTCACCAGACGGAGTAGCTAGCGCGTCCTTGACGACATTTGGTTATTCCAAAATGGCCTTAGTGTATGACCTAGCTGCATCGATGATGGGACTCACCTCTGGTCATACGTCAGGAGTCCACGGGTTACTGTCAAGCACGCCCGTAGCAGAGGGGGGCCACCCAATAATTGTGATTATTACACATTGTACTCACTATCTCGATTCTGATTGGCTAAGAGCGCGCGCTTTACTTTGGGAATCACGCACTTTGAGGGGCTTCAAGAATCAGCTAGCTGATTCTTGATGCGCGCGCAATGCATCATTGGACTAGGGCACTTTCCCTAAGGCGCTTGTGTAAAATAAATTGCTAGACAGAAAGAAAAGTACTTTTACTGAATCAATGTATAATAAAACAATTATTGAATTCGGTTTTTGTGATCTCCAGAATAAACAATGTCTCGCCAAGTGGAATCAAGCTCGGCCTTACGGTCCGCCTGATTCCACCTGTCTCGACATTGTTTATTCTGGAGATCACAAAAACCTCATCCAATAATTGCTTATAATACATATATTTTTCCTCTCTTGAACTGAGCGCAAATTCGAGTAACAGCGACAGAGGGTGTAAAGACGTTTTTATCCATTGAACTGTGCATAAAAGGGCTGATCACAGCACAACATTGTTCTATAGGACTTGTCTAATTTGGAAAATCAGCGCAAAGGACATGCCAAAACGCCTCAACACAATATCAAAGTCTACTCAAACGTAAAGTCGGTAGCTGGTAACTAGTAGTCAAATGTTAGTTACCGTTTCACTAGTGAATTGTTAGGCCTTTTCACGTAAGCAGTGATACTGCCAACAGAGGGAGAAGCAAAAGCAATTGGATGTTGGTTCCCGTTGCCATTCGACTTGGTAGGACTGCTCCGAGCCCGTTTAGCATGTATCAGAAGCAATGCTCCGTTTGTTGGGGTCATTTTGTCTGCCCAAAGAGGAATGAATTCAGCGAGTCCCAACCTCGAGGGCCCTCGAGGATGGTGACGAGTAAGCCATAATAATTTTGAATTTGAAGCTGGTTAGGTTTACACTACCAGGCAAAAAGAAACTGGAACGAAATTCGACGAAATTCGGCGAAATTCGACGAAATTCGACGAAAAACGGCGAAATTTTAATGACACCGAACTTTCCTCGAAAATTCGTTCAGCCTATTGTTCGAGACCTCAAATTTTCGATGCGAATTTTCGAACCGATATTTCGCGCGCCGAATTATCGCTCATCAAACTTTCGCTGAGAATGTACTGCCAAAGTGCGAGAAATGTACTACCCACTGCTGTGCATTAATGAGGTTCTATAAACTGTTATGCAATTATTCGCATGTATTGAATCTGTATTCGTACTACGCCATCCTGTATGATGAATAAACTTATTTCATTCTAGAGTACTTAACTTACCAAGTGGATACGAGGAAGCTGTCTTCGTGAAAATCTTGAAATGTGATGCGCAATGCTCGCTTCCGTACTTTTTAACTATTTTATAATCCAAGGATTCCATACAATCACAATTAATAAGCCACTATATAGTAAATCTAGAAGCCGCTGGGTTTGCTGGAGGTTGTGGAACTTGCGGTCTGCTCGCGAAGTCACGTCATGCGACGCGTGTGTGAAGCCGAACTTGTTTCCAGGCCGTATTTACGCGAATCACTATAGCAACCAAGCGCAAAATGGGGCGAGAACAAAGGTTCTGCATGTTGAATAAAATTAAACAAACAATAGCTGTTCACCAGCAGTTGGAACCGGTTCTCATGAAATAAAACTGCCTTAAGGATTTGCGCATTCTCAGTTTTTGCGAAATGTTTTTGTAGTAAAATCTTAACTATTGCGGATCTCTTTCTCTTTGGTTTTAGAATATAAAATCTCTAATAAACAAATCAAAAATTATGTTTTCCATCTCTTAATTTTAGCGCATTCCACGGACTTGCGTTTCCAAGACAACGCACACGCTCTTTGACTTTTTCACGCCTGGGTGTCTCGCATAAAATTCGCATCGCAATTAAATCAACAACAACTAGAACTAGTAAAGAGAAATCGTCATTTATTGATGCTATAAACTGCAAATAATCGTCAGTCTTTCCACGAGATGGAGTCGCGTTTCTCTAGCGGCTGCTGAAAAGAAAAAGACAAGCACTCGAAAACAACGAGTGACTTTTGAATATTATCATTAGAATATCACAAACAAAAAGTACTCGCGGGCCTAATAAACGAGTCAAGAATTATCTAGGTTCACGAGCGGGGTTAAGTTTTAACTTACCTACTGTGACTTATAAGGTAAAATCACATCAAGCGCACTTTTAATTTTGAATGGCGTTGTGTCACGGCAAGCAAATCAAGTGTACAATTTTCAGGTTAATTTACATCGAAAATTCAAAGGCCATCTCCGAAAATTCGAAGATAAATTTTTCGCAGCGCGAAAATTCAACGAAGAAAGTACGAAAAGTCGGAGCGAATTTTCGAGCGATATTTCGTTTGAACAAAGAGCGAATTTCGTCGAATTTCGTTCCAGTTTCTTTTTGCTGGTAGTGTATATTTACATCTCAAAGCAACGCAAGTTTACGAAGTGGTTGGAACTGATAAAAACAAACCAAGTGCGTTCTAAGACTGTTAATAAATTCTTTATATGTCCATAGTTTCTTTTATTAATTAACTGAAGTTCTACACTCCCCTACCCAAAGGCAAAGGAAACTCCAACAAGGAGAAATGGTGAATTATCAAGATGGGTACCCTGTGGTAAGTCAAAATAGCAATTTTCATAAAAATCAACGAAAAAATATATTATCCATGCTAATGAACTTTGTTTAAACATAATACATATAGAAATGCGTAAAAGGCACGTTCAAAATAGACTTCCACCATCGTTTTGATTTTTTCTCAACGCGGGTACCCTGTGGTAAATGCTTGATATTTTTATTGCTAAATTTCAGGATGTTCCACAGATGGGATTTTTTGGGATTTTTAGTATGTTACTAAGGTCCCTCAAAGCGCTCATTTTGCAGTGAAAGAAATTCTTTTGCAATTAGCTTGACTGAAAATCATAGATTGACTGGACTAATGGCGCATTTACAGAAGTTGGAAGCGGTTACCCTGTGTAACATCTCGAAAAGATACCCAGAAGTCCTGAACAAAATGGCGGCAACTGCGATGATGTGAGCTGCGGAAATAGCAACGAAATGAAGACAGTTTGCGAGGCGACACTATCTCCAAACGTACCTGTACACTTTAACTGAAGACTTCAAAGTTATTCCCTGTGTTAGAATGTATGTTTATTTTTAAATATACAAAACCCGTTTGGGAAAAAGAGGAATGAATGAAAAGCTTGACGAGTCGAGCTCATCGACATCATCATCACCAAAACCACCCCGTCCCCCACCACCTAATCTCAGCAGACACCCCAGTATCGCCAAACATCTAGAGTCATTGCAAAGCCTGAGGGCCGAGCGAGTACGGTGGCTTGTTAAGGACGAGACGAAGAAATGGGTTCCCTTCAATGGGAAGGACTCTCTTGCTATAGAGCAATGCTACAGGAGGATACAACTGCTTGAACAGCCTGCCTGCAGTGAAGATCCAACCAAGCCACCACTCAACACTGAAGTTTTGTATGACTTACCAGTTGTTAAAGGAGGTTTATTTGAAGTTGATGTAGTAGCAAGGAAGTGTACTCCAATATACTGGCAAGGTATAGTGTTACAACCAACTTCCTGTACCCCCCTAGCCTGAATTTCACCGGTCTTTTCTTCCTTCACTCCAATGTTGTGGGAGAAAAAATGACTGAACGCCGACTTCCAAAAGGGTGCCCAGGAGTTGTGTGATTGTGTGATTTTGAGAATGGATGGTGATTGGTCAGTTCTTTTAATGAGCTATATTTATGCATAATTTTCAGTGACAAGAGAACTGCACTCAAAGGCAGATTCGGCAGCCCACAGAACGGCTAAAATTCCTCTAGAAAAATATACCTCAGCCCGGTAAGGATATGTGTCCTGTTATGAAAAGCCAAGCAATCTTAGAGAAACACATAACATGCGGCAGAATATACTTTTCTCGAGATTTATGCCAGCCGAAAACTTGTCGTTCAGATCGGTAAACATGCATGTCGACTTTCACTTGCAAACACACTAAAATTCCATTCCAGTTGAGTTGTCTTAACTGACAAGCAATGGCAAGCGAATCTGGAGCCTGTAATTATAGCGAGTTCCTCGAAATCAGAGTCGTTGTGATGCATTTTGGCGGAAGCATTTAGTCATGTCATGGGAGTCTGGAATACCCGTCAGCCATCAGATCAAAATAGCTACTTCTGTTCCTACCATGCCGCCCTTGGTCTTTCAAGTTATAAATAATTGTGAAATAAAAGTTTGGATGTTGTTTTGCAAAATCATTTTAGGAAGTTTTGTCTGAGGAGTCGGAACTTCAATACAAGCAAAACGAATTTGTCGAAGCTTTATAGTTCGTACTCATTCATCGAAGTGAATTGCTAGTTCGCGAAGAGTTCACAAGCCTCGAATTATTCAAATTTTCTGCATGCTATGTGTTTCTAAGTTCGCTTGGCATTTCATAACAGGCACATAATATTCTTACCGGGATGAGGTATATTTTTCTGGATAAATTTTAGCTGTTCTGTGGGCTACCATGAATCTGCATTTAAGTGCAGTTCTCTTGTCACTGAACCTTATGCATAAATATAGCTCATTAAAAAAACTGACCAATCACCATCCATTCTCAAGATTTTGAGAATAACGCAACTCATGGGCACCTTTTTGGAAGTCGGCGTTCCGTTCACACACGATGTTGTGGATGATGTTGTGCACGATGTTGTGCATGGCAGAATTCATAAAAAAATTACCACTATTTTTGTTTTGGAATTGCTCTAATTCTTGAATACAGCCATGTTATCTATTTTAAAAATAGCAGAAATTTTGGTCAAAACATTGTTTTTTTAAATTATTATTACGCTCAGTATGTGAAATGAATTGGAAAGTTCATGTAATTTGAATGTTTATAATGTACCTATATCAAAATTTGGGAAAATGAAGCATAACACTTGATGGTCCAAATTGCTCCTAATTGTTGCCTATGATGCCTTTTTTTTGCATTGGTTTTGCCTGATTATTTGTTGCCTTTTCGCATCTTTCACTAATTATTTTTTGCCAGATAGAGCATTTTTTGCCTCGTAACTTTTTGGCTTTGGTTGCCTTTTTTGCTCTTTTTTGTCTTGGGATTGTTGGGAGTGGACTGGAAATTCCAGCGAGGGTGGCGCTTATTCAAGGATTTCACAAGAAAAAATACACAGCTTATAAGATATAAGAAGCTTCATGAACCTCGAAGAAAATATAACCAGAATACTCTGTGTCAAAGCTTTCAATTTAGTTCTTTTGAATCTCCTCAGCACGATAAAAAAAATTGCTCAGGGCAAAAAATTAGGCAAAAGTGCGTAATTGGGCAAAATTAGGCAAAACTTTCGGAGCAAAAAAGCCAAACTGAGTTCCTGGTGACCAAAATAGACTGGGCCCTAGTTTTCACTTTCCTTGGAAAACGAGAGCTTTTTGAGAGTTTCTTATCAAATTTCTGTCCAAAAACTTGCCCTTTTGAGTACAAAAATGTCCTGCTGATGGAGGCATTTAAATTTCCACACAATTTGTATTTTTTTTTTTTTTTCAGTTTGCCCGGAAAAAAATCCATGCAAAAGCGTAATGTGAAGTGATCAATCGATCAATGTGAACTGAATTAAAGTCGACTGTGTTTATCGCGTTTAGCCTCCTCTCCCGCTTTTTTTTACTTGTTAAAATATCCAAAGTGCAAACATGTGTTTGAGTCTATCTTGCTCAGCTGGAAATAATATTAGTTATTTGGCCAATTCTAACTAGGTGCGTTTTATTTCTTGTCGACATCAGTTCCCAGCTCAATGCGATTATCATTTCTATCGAGTTGTTTTGACGTTGGACAGACGATTTTAGAAGAAATGTATCACTTTTGTGAAAAAAAAATGTAACAAAGCTTGAAATTCACCAAGTAATAGTGCCTTTTCAATGACTTTCACAAAATTTTGGGAAATTATGCGTGATTTGGCGGATTATGTGCATTATGCGGAAAAAGCCAAATTATGCATTTCTGCACCCAGCGCATCAAACCACGGGCCCTGTCTTTTGAATAATTTAATAGTTTGATAATATTAAAAAAATAGTGGCATGCTGAAACTCGATAGCTTCCTTAGTTTTAAGTTTGTGTACTTTTACCCCTTTTACCTTGTTTGATTATTTTTATGAAACAGGCAACTATTTTAATTGTAAGAACTGAAGTGGCAATTTTTATCTTATTTTTTTCAAATTACACAGTATCAAGCTTTCAAGAAGAAGGCCTTTGTTTTTCAATCACCATGTCCTTAGCAAATATTGAAAATGATTTTATTCGTTTGATGGTAAGAGCAAAAGCCTGCCGAATTACTAGGATATTTTCCACTTTTTTGATGTTTCTGCTTTCCAGTTGAAAGTCTTTTATACCTAGCCTCCTTTGTGTTACGATTATGTAAGTGCACATCAACATTATTTATGCTAGTTACATGCCAGCAGCACATTTATGTTTTTCAAAGGAAAATGGCCTATTGTGGATTCTGCTTGCTCAAAAAAGTCTGGTTGCTAAATTGATAACAATAGCATTGGAATAATGTTTTGTACTCCCAGTAGATGGGAATGACTGTGTGGAATTTTAGAAGACAACTATAAAAGATTGCAAAACTGGATGCAGGTCCGGACCCCTAGAAACTAGGTATAAACACTGTAATTCACAATAAGAAAATAAAATATATTTGTAATGGAAGAATTCTTCTTGTCATTTGGCTTTCCATTACAATGTCACCCAACTGGCAGGCTAAAAGTAAGGTTCTTGGGTGATGGTCATTCCATGAGCCACAAGATAGATAAGCTATGGCAAAGAGCACCCTAAAAGATACCCAGTTGTGCCCGAAAAATCTTAGCATTCTCATTGTCACCAATAAAAGATACCCAAAAAGATAAGACGATCATCCCATCCCTTTTCATGTGAGTATCCCCACATGCAACACACACCACTAACCACTTGTTGCTTCTCCTCGAGTGGTTGTTTATTTGTAGTGTCTTTAATAGTTTAGGAAGGCCCTCTAGATAACTATTTTTGTACTTGCACTTGTACTCCCCACAGAACAGAGCAGGCCTGTTTGTCGTGGCTCTTGGTTTGTTGGTGGGTCACCGGATGTCTGGCAGCCAATTAGTGAAGAGGATGCACAACAGATAGAGAACTCACATCAAAACATGTGGAGAGCCATGGTCAGTGCCAATTTTATTGTCAACACATTAGTTAAGAGTGTTTTTTGTATGACTGTCATAAGTTATTGGTATCACATTGTAATCACTCCTATAGGTTTTATTCAGAATTGGTGTAATCACTTTGCAATTGGTTTTACTGCAGTCATATGAAATCTGCTCTAAAACCAAAAAAATAGCAACAGTCACAGTTTAGCAAAACAATGACAGCTATAAAATCGTGGTTCAAGGATGGACCATTTCTGATATTTTGTGGGAGGTGCAAAACTTCCCAAACCCCAAAAATCATGCAAGCCTATGTATCCTAGAAAAAAAATGTTCTTTTCCTTATTTTCTTTTCTAGTCTAAGCATTTGTTAGTGTACAAATAGTTTAAATACAAGGAATTGTGCATCTCGGTTTGATATGTTTCCACGATCCTTGGAACCTGAATTTCCATTTTTCCCCTTGAAAAGCATACCCCAGAAATTCTTTTTTGATTGACACTTGATGTTATCAGGGCCATGTCTATCTGTGAAGTGCTTGTAACCATTAATTTTGTCTTAGCTCTCCAAAAATATAAGTACATGTAACATGCAAATCGAACAAAACCTGCACTGCCATTGTTTGATCAAAGTTTGCTCATTTCTACCCATTTGGGCTTCATGTGTAGAAAATAGTTACAAATGTAACATAATTGCCCACGCATCAGCTGACTGCGAAATTTGGGGCTACTTTCACGAAATTTGGTCTGATTTGAAAAATCGTAGTTCTTTAACAAATTTTGGGAGGATCTCCAATTAATCAATGTAAAGTTTTTCTCCAACATTTCATGTCTTTTTACTTTCAAATGGGTCATCGAAATAAAATTGAGCACAGCTGATTTGCCACAGAAAACTCCCAGATTATCGAGAGTATGCTCAAATTCTCCATATTTATATGTGCTTTCAACATTCCAGCATGAGAAAGCTGCCCGCTACGATTCAAGGCGTGCGGGCCGGTTGTAAAGCGAGAATGTCCCCCGCCCCCAACAAAAAAAAAAAAACGCGAAAACGGAGGGCAGAAAAGGCAAAAAAAAAAAAATTGCCACGAATAGAATAAAAAAAGAAAGAAAACAAAAAACGTGACCGTTCTATATTGTGGCGTGACATTCTATAGCAGCTTCTTGTGCATGCTGGAATGTTGAAGGATACAAATTTGCACGAAAGATACAGCCAAGTAAAAACCCACAGACCGTGGACTAGAGAAGTGTGACCAACAGAGAACTTTGTTGAAATCTATTATAGAAACGGAGAACTAAGACATTACAGTCCAAACGTTTTTGGAGAGCTATCCTAAAATAGTCCTAAAGTGATGAGGTCACAAAAAAACAAATTTTCGATTTAGCAACATTACTTGTCCCTTGATTTAGAAAGGGCATAATATCGAATGAAAGCTACACATCAAAAATGAGGCAAATCGGTTGCAACGCGACCGAGATATGGCCCGCTGAATACATAATTTTCACTGTGTATTTTTAGTTCAGTTCATAAAGTTTTGAACTGTGTCTAAAATACAGTGATTTGTTAAAGGATATTAGGTATTCAGCGGGCCATATCTCGGTCGCGTTTGCTACCGAGTCACCTCATTTTATGCATGCAACGTTCTTTGCAGTTGGTCTTTCATTATTCATGGACTAAAAGCTGAAATTCGAAATCTTTCAAATTTATGACGTCACACTTTAGGACTCTATAAGTAGGCAAAAAGACGCGTTTAAATTCTGCACTTCGGGCTCCCTGTGATGGGCTGTGATCACGGTTCAAACTCGCGCGGTGTATCTATGTAAATACGCCGTACCACATCCGGTTCATTAGTATCGAGTTTTCCGGTGGAAATACGCTATTTTCATTTCAATCTCTGGCAAAATAAATAGTGTAGTGCTGAAGATCATGATATCTAGTACAGCCTTTGGTGGAATTTCAGGTAAGTGAGAAATTAGGTACTAGTGGCACTTTAACCATGTAAACATAAACAAAGCAATGCATCATGGGCAGGGTAAAGGGGATCCTTCAACCCAAAGAACCAAGGGAAAGTAATAGGTGATCAAGATGTTGAAGATGTAGAGGAAATTAGTTACTTTGGGTGCGAAAGTGTGCAAAGGAGGTATGGAAGACTTCAAGAACTGTGTATCAAAGCAAGTTGAGTATCCTTTCTGAAGTGAAGAAGATTCTTGAAGTCTAACATCATATCGAGAAGAACGAAGCTTACCAAACCAGTAGTCACCTCTGTGCTTTTGTACGGGTGCGAAACATCGAGGATTAAGAAAGGAGACAGAATAGTATACATCTTTCAAAATCGATGTCTCGGGGAAATCCTTATAATTCACTAGGAAGATCATGTAGCTATTGAGGAATTGCTTGAAAAAACAAGTATGAAACCTATGAGCATGGAAGTAAATCGGCGCAGGTGGAATGCATTATTGATAAGATCGACAATATAAGATATGGCAAGATCAAGACAGCCATACCCATAGCAGCGTAGCAATGCCTTGGTGGACTGCTTGCAGCCCCTTCTTCGGCGAACGTCCGTAAATCGAAGGAAATGTTTTTTTTTTTTTGGCGCGCTTCGATTTGTTTACGGTGTCGAGTTACTCAGGAGAGAGACGCCCCACGGGGGAAACGAAGAAGGGCTACAGGCAGTCTATGCCTTAGTCACCGGAATGAAAATGGAAAAGCGGGCGACAAAAAACAGTCTGGAGGCGTAGAGTGGAACAGGACTGAGAGAGGTGAAACAGGAGTGTTTGCTGCAGACAGGACAAAATGAAAGAATTATGTGGAGTTTTATGTGTCACAAGGCGCGAAGAGACCTAGATGTACAGGAGAATTTAGATCTCGATGAATAAAGTTGTGCGCGGGAACACTTCGATAAAATGTATGGTTGTTGTTTCTTATAAAACCATACATTATTAATGAAGCAAATACAATGGAAATCACAGCCGTATAGGCTGTTTTATGCCTGGTAAAATCACGACCAATATACGACTTAATTGTACACTACGTTTTCTGGACTTTAAAACGATGCTTTTTTTACTTCAGTGTTTGATATTGTAAACGTTTTATAAGTAATTAAAAAAAACTCGCATTCGTGCTTTATGTATGTTTAAACGGGACTCGTCACCCCTATTTTACAAAACCGGCAAGTATAAAATGCAGAACAGAAAATGCAGACTGCAGACTAGAAAATGCAGACTAGAAAATGCAGACCGGAAAATACAGACTAGAAAATGAACTCATCGTAAAAATTGTGAATAGGTTAGTTTTTGTCCATTTGTATTAAAGGACAACAGTTTTGGAAGTTGTTGTTCGGTTTTTGCGGCGAGGAGGCTCGTTCGAAGTTATTGAATGTAAAAGCGGAATCACAGATTTCCTCAAATTACTTCCCATCGCGGTATTCAGTGTATTACTGTAAATATCAAAGAAACTACAGGTAAATGTAGCAACCAAGCTAGTTCAGTATTCCGCAAAACAATGTTTTAATTCCTAGTGTTTAGTTTCGATTCTGTCACGGTGCGATCGTAAAGCTCGCTGTCAGATCAACAGGTAGGTTCCAGCTTTATTTTCAGGTCTAAATCGATCTTTTCTGCACAAGAAAATAATATGGTTCTCAGTAATAGGAGAGCCTGTTCATTCACTCATTCGCTTCAAAAACGTGCAGTGTTCAAATCTTCGGTTCGGGATCGTTTTCGAACTCATTCGTGCTGCACTTTCTTTATGACAGTCAAGGCCCTCGATGTTGATGATCTCGCTACTCACATGAACTCATCGTTTATTCTAACTGTAATTTACTCTTAGTTTGCATTTTCCAGCGGCTATCTTTAAAACAAGGAACGGGAACCAAGGAACGGGGAACGAGAAAACCAGGGATACTAAAAGGGGGAATCTTTAAAACAAGGAACGAGAAAAGGGGGAATCTTTAAAACAAGGAACGAGAAAAGGGGGAATCTTTAAAACAAGGAACGAGAAAAGGGGGAATCTTAAAAACAAGGAACGAGAAAAGGGAATATCTTTAAAAACAAGGAACGAGAAAAGGGGGAATCTTTAAAACAAGGAACGAGAAAAGGGGGAATCTTTAAAACAAGGAACGAGAAAAGGAGGAATCTTTAAAACAAGGAACGAGAACAGGGGGAATCTTTAAAACAAGGAACGAGAACAGGGGGAATCTTTAAAACAAGGAACGAGAAAAGGGGGAATCTTTAAAACAAGACACCAATCAACAAACGATCGCATTTTGTAGTTCGAAATGGGTTGATAGTTTAGAGAAATTTTTGACGATCAATCGGGAACGTTCTTTCAAATGCTAAAATAGCAAAATAACCGCGAAATATCGGCACCAGGCCATTATATTTGTCCATAAACCCGTGTGGACTGCAAACAATTCTTCCTCATGGCAGTTAAAAATGCGGTTGAGCCTGCTAAAGTGAGAAGTTATACGCAATCTTGTATTCCATCAGCTGCCGGAAACCTTTCCGGGCGGCAGTGGATTTCACGGAGATTTCAAAGCCCAAAACAGGCTTGCAATGTAAGACAACGACTAAAGGAGAACAAAAAAAAAACAACAGTGTTAGTATATGCCCAAATAAAGGTGTATAAAATGAATGGAGCCTACACTGATATGAATTCAAAGGTATGGTAAGAGAAAATAGGTATTTTTAGGGGATTCTCACGCAAATAAGGTACATAGGTCCAAAATATTTCAAAGAATTATAGTGTATTTGAAACTCGAGAGGATACATTTGATGTATATCAAATAAACGGCCAGAATAAAATCTAATCTGTCAAACTTGTTGGTATTTTTTAGGGTATTTTCAGACTGAGGGGAATTTTTTAGGGTTGAATTTTTTCCGACCAGGTATTATATATAGTTTCAAAACATAGGAGGAGGTCTTGCATAGAAATTCAAAACCGACCGCGAAGCGGGAGGTTTTGAATTTCTATGCAAGACCGACTCCGTAGTTTTGAACTTGTTTACATACCTACCACACCCAAATTCTATTGTTTTTATGGAAAGCTCATTATCACTGTTTTATCGCGTTCTGTGTGCCATTGTCAGAATGGACAAAAAGTCCTAATAACGTTACCCCGAACAAAATGTTTGTTAACAAAAGGTTAACAAAAGTGTCTTGCTCTATAGAAATTCTATCCAATAGCAGAGCAACACAACGAGTCACCTTTTCTGAGGCTTGGCAGTGGGATATTTGAATTTCAGATTGCTTCATTGCTAGCCGTGTAAACATGTCTGCGGAGTAGTTGCGCATTTTGTAAACCAGATGGCCAGCAAAATTTGGGATGAACGTTCAACATCGTCCATGGGATGGATAAAGAAAGGTAAATACGCAGTGTTTGAGATTAAAGTACATTTTTGCTTAATTTGAGTTTCTGTAGTCAAGAAAACTGGCCCGTTTATGATTGAATCATAGTATAATGTTTCTCGCTCTATTTTGTTCTAAAAGTAGCTTTGTATACTTTCCTGACATGTTGCATTTTCTTCAATTTAGATTGGGCAATTTATTTCCTGGATATTACTGCATGCCGGCGAAATATGACAAGCAATGACGATGTTTGTGAGTTTCAAACTTTTTTCTTGAAAAAGCAAAGGAAAGAAATACAATTTGTATTGAATAGAATTGAACTGTGGGATTGAACATGATCATTGTATTGATTTATTGTTAACATTAAATTTCCTAACGATAGTCAATGGATATTGTTTTACTTTCATGTAATTTTGAGACAGAATAGTAGTGCACATTTAAAATTGATTTTTGGGGAGCGGGACTAATTATTTAATTCTGGTGCTAGAGTAATGTAAGTGTGACTTGATTAATTTAGAGGAGCGTGTAGCTTAATGTAAGATCCGGTACAGGTTTTACATTTGGATGTAAGACCTGTACCGGGTCTTACATTTGAATGTAAGACCTGTACCGGGTCTTACATTCAGCCCCACACTCCCCTAAATTATTCAAATGCCGCTACCAGGGTTCAAGACCTGCATAAAACAATAGGATTTGGGTGTGGTAGGTTTTTAATTAGGGTCAAAATTTGTGTTTCCCGACGGTCACCCCTAGCATTTTATCCTTAGAGTCCCCCCTCCGGGGTTGCTACTTGTGTGCCACTATGCAAATCTCATGGTGTACATGAATGTCAAACGTTCCTGGCTAAAATGTACATGACCTCTGGAAAGGTTTGAGTTCTGCTCCTTTGCAATGGTGACTGTATGGATTTTTTTTCTTGATTTACTCTGGAGACAGCATAGCTAATGCAATGCACCAAGCTAGTTGAGGTAGGTGTCATGAAAATTAGATAAAGCCTGCCTTAATAATTTTCATACACTGTATTGCATAAAGCCCTCAGAGTTTAATAGAAATCTGGAGTTTTTGTAAGAAATGAAACTAATAAGAAACATATCCAAGAAGAGAATTGTAAGGAAAAAATGTGTGGTTCCAGAAATTATCCATACCCCCGCTACGGAAGGGATTGGAAATTCCGGAGGGTGGGGGGGTCAATTTAACTGATCTTTTCCATACAAATAGGTCTGTATTTTTTCTTTGGAAATTCCAGAGGGGTGGGGTCCCTTTTCAACACCCTTCGGTGGAGGGGGTATGGATATTTTTTGGAACCACACAATACAGTAAATATATGAGAACGAAGCAATGCTATTTCCTCTGACAGGTGTATGTATAGCCTGAAAGCATAACATATAAACCATACTGCTGAAAGCCATTTTTTATGTTATTAGTGCACTGTGTCTTTCCAAAAAATATCCATACCTCCCCACGGAAGGGTGTTGAGAAATGACCCCCACCCCTCTGGAATGTCCGAAGAAAAATACGGTATTTGTATGGAATAGATCAGGTAAATTGACCCCCCTTCCCATCCCCCCCCCCCCCACACACACCTCTGCAATTTCCAATCCCTTCTGGGGGGGGGGGGGGTATGGATATTTTTTGGAAACACACATTTCAATTAAAATTACATTATTTTCATTGGCTAATGCAAAACACATGCTACTGGTGCTATCCGCTTTCAGTGTTCAGTTAATGCCTTCCAGGGGCAAATGACCCATCAAAGCCCTGTCAAAGCCTGGACTTTAATATTAAAAGATAATATTTATTTACTAAGCCTGGACTTTTTAACCTGTGAAATAAGTAATGTTTAATTGAAGATATTTTCAGTCTCAAATGAGTGTGCATGACATCAATGATTGATTGAATTTTTGTGACATTAGTTTCTTAGTACAATGTTTATGGGAAGAAAAGAATCCATGTAACATAACATTTATTTGGGGTTGGTATCAGAGTAGACCAAGAAACTTCATTACATACATGTACAATACATACATGTTTTTATTGGAACCTTGTAAATTGTCTTCATTGTCATGTGTAGTTCCAAAAATTAATCCATCCCCTTCCCCCCGAAGGGATTAGGGGCAATTTACCTGATCTTTTGTATACAAATACTGTATTTTTCTTTGGAAATTCCAGAGGGTGGGGGGTGGCCTGATATTTTCTGGAACCACATGATGGGTGAATGAATAATGAATGAATGAATGGATGGGTGCTATACAACTACATAATTATTATTATTGGGACCCCCGATGCCAAGGGAGCCCTGTAGAGGGACAGGGAGCAAAGTGACAAAGGAAAGTGGTTTAAGTATTTCTTGCTTAAAACTCACTCAAGAAATTATTGTAAGTTCTTATTTGGTTCCAAATCATTTATGCCTACATCTGCATGGTTCCAGACAATATCGAAACCCCACAAAAGGGTGTTGGTGACCCCCAATCCCCCCAGAATTTCCAATGCCCTTCCATGGAGAAGGGGGGATGGATATTTTCTGCAACCACACCTACTATAATCATTTCTGTCTAAATGTTAGTCTTCCAGAAAAGATCCATTCCCCCAGTTTTTCACAGCATTCCACTATAAACATAGAATCAGTTTGGTGCCATGGACCTGGTCATTCATTTTCTACAATATGAATTTCCATAAACAACAGCATATTGATTATCTTCTTTCTCTTTTCTTTTCTTTTCTCATTTTCTGTTTTCGTTTCTAATACTTTCCCATCTTTTATTTTTATTTTAGGCCCCGAGCATTGCTCGTAGTCCTAGTGCCCATGGTGCTTAGCCGTCATTTTGTTTGTTGCCGTCGGCGATATTAGTCAACTTTGTGGGTTACGTTTGGGAAACAATTCGTAAAGTTCTTCTTCAGGAACCTTCTCAAACTCATCAACAGGGTTCATTGTCGCTTTCCTTTTACAGAGAAGCCTGGTTTGAGCCGTAAAATCCACTTAATAGCATTAGACAAATGGTTTCAGGTTGCGGATAAATCGGGGGTGGAAGCTGAATAAGTTGACCTTGATTATTCTTTATTCTTTGACATTTTTCTTCAATTATTCATTATTCCTTTTCATTATTTAGGCGTTATTCATTATTCACACAACCATTATTCATTATTCATTTAATGTAGGAACTTCTTATTCATTATTCCTCGACTTTTCGACGCAATTATTCATTATTCATTTGTTCGTAAAACCCGTCATTCATAATTCATTATTCAGCTTCAGTGACCCCCGAGGATAAATCTGATTGCGTAAACTCTGAAAACACTTCAGGTTCTCCCTTTCGAACGTAGTTTTATCTGCCAACAAGAACTTTTTGCAGTCTTCCCACGGGTTATGGACAAATATCCTGGCTCGGAAACTTCTTGGTGCCGATCGGCTTCGGGGTTTTAGCACTAACGTATCGTCAGCAGTTAATCGTTAATCGAACTATAAAATGCGATCGTTTGTTGTTGTTGTCTTGTTTTAAAGATTCCCCCTTTTCTCGTTCCTTGTTTTAAAGATTCCCCTTTTTCTCGTTCCTTGTTTTAAAGATTCCCCTTTTTCTCGTTGCTTGTTTTAAAGATTCCCCTTTTTCTCGTTCCTTGTTTCAAAGATTCCCCTTTTCTCGTTCCTTGTTTAAAAGATTCCCTCTTTTCTTGTTCCTTGTTTTAAAGATTCCCCCTTTTCTCGTTCCTTGTTTTAAAGATTCCCCCTTTTCTCGTTCCTTGTTTTAAAGATTCCCCTTTTCTCGTTCCTTGTTTTAAAGATTCCCCCTTTTAGTATTCCTGGTTTTCTCGTTCCCCGTTCTCCGTTCCTTGGTTCCCCGTTCCTTGTTTTAAAGATAACCATTTTCCAGCTGCACTTTCTAGTGTGCATTTTTTAGTCTGCATTTTCCAGTCTGCATTTTCTAGTCTGCTGTCTGCATTTTGTGGTCTGCATTTTATACTTGCCGTTTACAAAACCCCTATTTTACAAAACTTACATTGGCTACCTATTTGCGAGCGGAATATTACTTTTACAGCCATTCTCAGTTACACGCGGTCGCCGAGAGAAAAGCGTGCAAGCGAAAACTCGTTTTTCTGTCTTGTCTGAGCGCGACAAGCCGGCGAAAGCACGTGCGTTGCCATGGAAACTTTGACAAAAAACGAGTTTTCGCTTGCAAGCTTTTTTCCCGGCAGCCGCGTGTAACTTTTGAAACCCTACGTCCCTACAAGATCACTTCGTTCCTCATCTAAATCTTTGCTTATCGTCTCGATTAGCTTGCGATTTGTAGGTTTTAACGTTTTAACTGTACTCCCTCTCTTTAGCCAAAGAGTTACTACCAAAATCACTAAACCGTCCCAAACCCGCCACGAACGGTAGATCGATCGATCGTTTTTCCCTTTCCGTTAACTCACGTGGCCATTTCGGTCGTTTTTTGAAATGATGACATTACATAAAATTTATCTTATATACCAGAAAAGGACCTGTCACTCCGCGAAAGATAACAGGCCGCATTTTCTCTTGCAGACGTAAATACTATCAGAGGCAAATATTATCAGGGGGGGGGGGGGGGGGGGCAAAGTAAAAAAAATGGAGGCCAAAGTTGAAACCTTGCTCTTGCAAATACAGTAAATGTATAAGGAAATCTCCCCCCTCCCCCCTAAATCCACCTATGATTATCTATGCATTTCAATTTACGGGTTGTTGATGGCGTTGGGCCCTACGCGCATTGTGGCCGTTGTTCGGCCCTAGCTATGCGCTGGTCTCCCTGTGTCTTCTTGGTTTTGGCGCGAAATTTAGGCACGGGCGCGAATCAGTCGTATGTGCTTGTTCAACGTACAAAGCCCCAAAAATGCCACATTGAATACTCAAAAATCAAATCGAGAGAGTTCACAAATAGAATCTAGCATTGTGGCTAAATGACCTAAATGCAAATAACACTGCAGTTTTCTTTTGAATGGCAAAGGCTAGTGGGGAACTCGAGTGGGAAAAGAAAACTACAAAAATCTGTTGGAGACTTGGGCTAAATAAGAAAGTCAACAGTAGTGTTCGAATCATCCTCATGCGTCTCACATGTTGGATCACTGACATGTCACCATGTCAAATTAGGTGAGCTCCATAACAGCACAAGCAAAATTCACAGTATTGCAGGGACGTAAACCCATCGGAAAAGTGTAGAGATATAAGGGTGTGTAGCGTGGAACCTTTGTAACAGATAACAAAACGATGTAGAAATTGAGAAATGCTAGAAAAGAACTTCAAAACCCCCAGAAACTGTTTTTTTTTTCGGGAGATCTTGCTAAAAAACCTGGGAATCGGGAGATTCCAAAATATTTCGAAATATTGGGTCTGGATGTATGTCTATGGTGTTTTCGGCTGTGTGAACTCAGTTATTTCTTAGTTTCTGTGGAAGAATTCGACGTGGCGGTTTTGTCCCTCGCTTAAGAAATCGCATGAATTGGAACTTCACTGTAGAATAATCTTTTCCAACAAAAATACGCCTACAGGTAAGATTTCGACTTTCTTTTCAATGGAATGTGAAATGTTTAGAGTTTGAAAACGGCGTTTATTTTTTATGGCCCTTAATTTTACCTTCGCCTGCTCGTGGAAACGCGCTAAAATGCCGCGCTCTGATTGGCGGGGGGTGACCCGAACACTGACAATGCGATTTTGACAGCCTTTTGAGCCGGTATGAAACGTTCCAAATCTATACTAAAACAGAGATGTTGAAGCCCAAAACAAGTTTACAAAGCCGAACAGAAGGAGAACATCTCGCCAGTGTACATGTTTTTGATGGAAAACGTTCGCCTTGAACTAAGTTCTAATTCAAGCGATTTCTTAAATGTGTCTGAATGCAATTTAGACGAAGTAAAACCGAGTCGACCGGCAGGCTTCGGGTCGATCGGCTTGACCCGAAATTGGCGTCCGCGCGGCCCTGGAGCCGGGTGACCTTCGCCCCTCAATTGGGCATACGTCCCCCCCGCGTGATCGGGAAACTTGCAGTTCTTCCCGGGTTGGAAGCGTGTTCTTCGTGTCCACTCGTTTTGGTGAGTCTCCCACAGAAATTAAAAAGATAGGTACGCAATGCGTACGGGAAGCTATTTGCAAGGGTCTTGTTCGTCCAAAGTGTACAGATGTATGGGCGTTGGCAGAAATGGAACGTACGGAAGGGCTGAGACACGAATTTAAAATCTTGAATACAATCTATATTATAATATTTTAAGGTGTTTGAAAAGGTTCCGAGGTGGAAAGCCTGTCGAACTAACTGCCACCGTGGATGTGATACATATCACTCACAGGGGTGCAAGCTGGTTTTAGTTTTTTGAAATCGATGCGAGGAGAGAAGCTGCCATTCAGGCATTTTCTTTAGCGGGCAGACGCTGTCCGCCATGTTTGGCGTTGCTTTACAAAGAAAGCTAAATTTTCCGTGAATGAAAGCTTGAAATTTAGACCATTTCATTTAATGGGAGCTGTCCATTTAAGGTCTCGGTCAGGGTAAATAATTAAAAATCCATCATACGACTTTTTTCCTTGGAATTCAGTTAAAAGAATCCTAAAGTATATTTCTAAAACCTCAAATGACGCGTCAACTGTTTTCCTGGGCTTCAATAGCCCATTCTTTTGTATTGCCCGCCAGTCATTTTCTGTATTTTAATTAACTTTACACGCTTTTTCTAGCACTTAAATCTTAGGTCAAATTTTCACCTTCGCGAAGCTCCTGACCTCGCACAATTTAAGATATCAGCGTCAAATTTTCTGTGTCGCTAGAAGATGACAACACCTAAAAAACCGTGTGAGGAAATGTTTATTTTTTACTTGATAAATTTTTTTATGATAAATTTTGCGGCAGCAAATTGAAAAAAATTCCACCTTCAACTTTGCAACCTAATATTTTCGTAAATATGCAAAATATCAAAAATCGCTCACACGGTTTTGCAGTTCATTTCTCCAAGATTAAAATCCGACAAAGTGTGAAAGTGTGCAACAAATCGCTAATGGTCTGGAGCGTCTCAAGTAAACAAGGTAGTTTTTAGTTCGGGGACGAACTAAAATATAAGAAGATATAAGAAAAATTCAAACATCGCTTAAATGATCAACTTCATTAGATAGAACAATCTTTTAGCTTTAAAACGACGCGACGAGATTTTTTTTCCGCAAGTATGTCGTTTTCCCTGACCGAGACCTTAAGTTGAATTAGTTTTGTTTTTACAATTTGTAGCTCAAACCCGGGCAAATGTTGTTGTTTTAGGCTTTCTTTAGCAAAAAAAGTGATCTTGCGGAGCTCCATGTTTCTTCGCACGACGTGCCTGGAAACCATTCAAGTGCGCGCGCCAAGAGAAAAACAAACAAAAAACTCCGAGCTGAGTTGCTTGCTGCTGAAAACAGAATTCGTTTTGGGTTTCAGATCGTTAAATGTTTTTAAATCAGTTAGCAACCAGTACCTCAGAACACTGTAAGGGGCGATTTCAAATGTGAAAGCACTAAAAGGAGCGATTTCAAAAGTAGATGGACTTTGCTTTGCAGTGTTTGTTAAAAGAAAATATTTAGAAAGTCAAAGATACACTCTGAAATATTCTAAAATTCACTTTCTTTGTAACAAGCTTTCTGGAAATAGATCTAAACTGCATTCTAAAAGTTTAATCATGGGTATTTGCGCCCAAACATCACCATGTAGTTTTCCTTGGACAAAAAAAAAGACAAAAGTCTTTATTTTGGAGTTTTATTTTGAAAGAGTTACATGAAGGCTACATTGAAAACCAAGCTCTGAGACCATCTCGGACAACAACAAATCCCAGGAACAAATAGTCCACCAGTGCAGATGAAGAAATGAAAAACGGGGGTGGATAATAAAAAGAATGTACCAGACATTTCAAAACAAGGGGGTGGCTAATACAAAGAATATACCAGAAAGATGAGAAAAAAGGGGTGGAATTCCCCCCCCCCCCCCCCCCCCCCCCCCCCTGTATCCGCCCCTGGTCCACTTCTCAGCCAAACTTTAAGCTTCCAAGTATAAAATTTAGTTTTTATTTAGCCCCCAAAAAAGTAATTGTATGGGAAAATCGGGGCATAATTATCAGGTGGCAACAGGATCATGTGATGATTCATTAGGCAAGTTACAATTGTTATGCATCCTAAAAAAAACAATTGTAACCTCCCTAATGAATCACCCTGCCCCTTTGAAGACCCTGTCTAATAGTAGGGTTTGTTACGGACAAAAAAGACCTGATCGTGTGCACTTTTTGGTACACCCCCTAAAATTATTTTGTACTACCCAAGTAACAATTGTGCCAAGTTTAGTACCTATACCCCAAAAGTGCACGATAAAATCGCTAACAGACCCTACTATAAAGGGTAATGAGCTATTCTGTTATTGGTGAAGTACTCGGTATTCAGTTACTAAACAGCAATAAATCAGTTTGTGTTTTGTATTATTAATTCTTAATTATTCTTTTGTAACATTACATATTATGGAAATTTGTTAGCGATTTTCATTGGACTCATACAGTTGTTATCACTTCAGTTCTCTTGAATTAACTGAGTCGATGTACCAATGCAACCGATGTACCAAGAGGGCACGAGTGTGGCCCACAGCGTGGGTGTTGTTTATTTATCGAGTAAAGCTAAAGGCTAAGCATAAAACCCACCATTTTTACGTGCTTCTCGGAACGAACGAACTTGGATATCCATGTCAGAATCTTCACAAAACTCTACTTCGTCTATCTGTCAGAAATCCTGCTTTGAAAAGTGAGTTTAAAGCTAAGATATAGGCTATTTTTCTTCACATGTCGTAAATTCAAGATGGCGTTTCTGGCAACGTCTAAACCATAGCTGAGTTGGACAAAATTGCCCCTCCCTCCCCCTGTTGCAGAAACAAGCCCCCAGCTTGTGCAGAAACGCCATAGAGTCAACATGGAGAGGTCCTAGTACAAGTTGCATTGTAAATGGGTTGCGAAATCGAGTAATATGAAGTACCGTCCGCCAAAAAGGAAAGTCAATTGTTCGCTATGACAAACACGGCAGATAGAAACACATTCACAGTAGCACTAACTAAGGAAGCATATTTATAAACAAATAGCTTCAAAAAGAACTCAGTTCGCGCAGCCGGAAGCACCATAGACATCCAGACCTAAATGGTTCTGTTTCAGATTGCTTAAGGTTATTTGCAAGTAAGATAAATTTCCCCCTTGCACTCTGTGAATTTTTCACGGGCATCAGCTAGTTTTGTTTAATATGTGATTGCAATGTCATGTGGTTATTTCCATCGATCGGAATGGTCGCGTGAGTTAACCGGAGTTGAAAAAAGATCGATCGAAAAAAAAAAACCGATCGATTGTTCGTGGCGGGTTTGGAACGGTTTAGTTATTTCGGTAGTATATGGGGGGCTCGATCTCACAAGGGGGTGCAAAACGTCATTTAATTCAGAGGCTACACTGTTTAAAGACATTCAATCAAATTATTCATTTTTGTGCCGATCAAACTATCACCCCTCCTTACCTTATATCTAAATACCATATCCTCCAAATTTTGTTGGCTTTTTGTCAGAAGATAGAAACCGCATAGAAAGCCCATTTCCGCTCTGCCGAATAAACCGCAAAATAACTACTGCGCATGTGCAGAAATAATACAGCATTTGTTTCGTTTTTGTTGTACTAGTACTAGATCTGTGCCTGACCCGGTTCTATTCCATAATCGAGTCTCAGAACGCATAAGCCCCCCCCCCCCTCCCCAAGCAGTAACTTTCGTTGTCTGAATGAGAATCCCGTTTTTGTTTTGTTTTGCTTTTTAGGGTCTTTGTATTGGTGCTGATGACCAGACATCAAGAAACTCTGATAAGCAAGGTTGGTAAAAGCACTTTGCCTTTTCATGTTCCGAAACGAAAGAAAACTTTGAGCCTGTAAATTGGCTCGTGGTACAAAGCATTTACATGGAAGCTCCACGCAATCTTCATTGTGTTATTCAGAATGGTATTTGACCAAATTTGTTGATCTCTCGGGTGCATATAGCCCCTTCTTTACGTGATCACTGACCCTTTCCCGGGAAGGGAAAATCTTGTGGCGAATTCAGACGTTATTTTTCGTAGAGTGAGGTACGGTCGAAAGGCTGAAATGCAGCCCAGGATGCATATCTCCTCATTCCTAAACATCAAGCATCTCGGAAATAACCTTATTTCTATTACAAATGTCCCTAGTAAAAGAAGTGATGTACGATTTTTGTGATGATTTCAAGAGACCCATACAGAATTGTTGAGGGGCACAAGTTAAATGTTGTCGACACTTGTTGAACGGGCAGAGTATTATTACAGGACTAATAATACGCATGAAAAAAAAATTCTGGATTCTGATTGGCTGAGAGCAGTGCGGTTTTTAGGTAACACTACAAAAACAAGGTAACAAAGTGCAGAAATGGTTAACAAAATGCAAATTTTCTTTTAAAATGCAGCGCTGTGATTGGCTAATTACACTCATCGTCTAATAAGTTGGGGTTAGGTACCGGAGCACATGCAGGTTGCTCGACCAAGTAGATAGATAGATAACTTTATTAAAGTGTCAAAAAAAACCGTCTAGCGTGGAAGAAATCCCACACTAATATGGGGACACAACAAAAAGGAATAAAAAAATAGAAAAAATGAAAGCTAAGTATACTTTATTGATTTAAATTTAATTATAAAATGTAAGTTATATAAATACTCTACTTTAAAAATTACTACTATGAATATAATTATACTGTAATGCTTAAAATTCAAAATGTATTAGAGAAATATTAAAAATATAAAGACCACATTTCTACGAACAGCATAAGACACAGGTCTTCATTAGCACGTTAGCTTTCACACAAGGTTAATTCCTTATCTCCACTCAGCATAAGACACAGGTCCTACAACCATCATCCAGACGACAGGCGACATCTCTCTGTCGTATCTGGCGTTTAAAAGCAGCCAGATACAGCCAGGGGCACTCCTTTCAGCTGGTGTTAGCTTTGCCCAGAGTTTAGGGCCGAGGTATCTTAAGGAGTGCTTCCCATATGTGGTGGTGTGAATTCTAGGCAGAGAGAAGTCAGCCTGTCTAAGATTGTGCGTCGAGTTGTGCTTTAGAAAGATGCCGGTGACGCCTGCAGGACAAATGTTGTGCTTTACTTTGTACATTAGGATGCAGATGTCCTGCAGACGCCTGTTGAGCAGGGTGGGGAGCTCAGCCCTTTGAAGTAAGGATTGATAGCTTGCTTGCTTGTCTTTAAAAACCGCCCTCAACCCTCTTTCTTGTATGCGTTCCAGCTTCCGTGTATCCCTTGCCCGGCAAAAATGCCAGACAAGATGACAGTAAGTAAGATGTGGCAGGATCGCAGCTTTAAAAAGTTGCAATTTTGCAGTAGTAGGGATCAGATTTCTGAGACGCATCAGCACCCCCACCCTTTGGCTAGCTTTCTTACAAATGGTGCTAATGTGCTCATTGAGTTTTGCGTCGATGTTTATCCCCAGAAGTTTAAGTGCGCTGACCTCATCGATTTTCCGTCCGTGAACAAAAATGGCACCATTAGTATCAATAGTGTTTTTGGTACCAATATTCACGACTTGGTATTTCTTTAGGTTGCCGGCCAAGAGGTTTGAGTCATACCATTGTGTGGCTTTATCGGCACTGCCCCTAAGCATAGATGAAACGACCACGGGATCCTTCCCAGTATGATATATCTGGTGATCGTCCGCATACATAGAGAGTTGACTGTCACCGACAAAGAGAGGGAGGTCGTTTTGAAAGATATTCCACAACAAAGGGCCTAAAGCAGAGCCTGTGGACAGCCTCTCCTGACCACTCTAGAAGAACTTGTATGGCCACCCACTCGAACCCTGTTACGTCTGTCATTTAGATAACTATTTAGCAACTTTATCATGTTCTCATGAAAACCGTACTCTTTTAGTTTGCCGAGAAGTAGTGGTGGATGAAGGGAGTCGAAAGCTTTAGACATGTCTGTGGACGACCATTGTCCCTGGCTTGCCTCCAACTTTCTTCTGTGTTTCTTCCTATACGCTGAAGAGTTAATAAAAGTGACCTTCAAACCCTGTTGCGACCTGATTTCACACCAGTTTCTCGAAGACCTTATCAGCACAAGGAAGGACCGTTACCGGCCTGTAGTTCTCCTTGGAGTACCTGTCTTCTTTTTTAAATACAGGGGTCCAGTCACCCATTTTCCATAAATCGGGCCAGTGTCCTACGTGTATACAATAGTTGTAGATTGCGGTAAGAGGACTCGCTAGTTCAGCTGCTCCTATTTTTAAGAGTTTGGGTGGAATGGCGTCACAACCTGCTGCCTTTGCGGGCTTTAATGAGTCAAGTAACTTATGTACTTGCCCTTCAGTGACTGGGTTAAGCTCCCGGTGTTCATGAGTAGAGGGGTGACAGGTATCCATAATACGGTTGATGCTAGGGTGATTTTTGAAGTCGTCCACTGACATTAGGTTGGCGTCATTACCACCGATTCCATCTGCAACCGTAGCAAAATAGTCGACTAGGATCTCAGTGACCCTAGCCTGATCTTTAATCATTTCACCGCCAACATTAAGATGTACATCACTCTCTCGAGAGGTAGAGTTAACAAAACTCAAAAAAGGTTTAAAGGTCTTGAAGAATTCTTTAGGTTTGTCCTTTAAGTTGTCAGCCTGCTTTTTCCAGTAACTTTTAATAGCCCCTCTTCTTTGCTTGGTCGCCTCATTACGCGCGGCCCTTTTTAATTCCCAGTTCCCCTTGGTTTTATTTTTTTTAAATTTTGCAGTGGCTTTACGTTTCGCTCTGATGGATTGCTTCCATTCAGATGTCATGAACGGCACATCCTTATCTCTTACTTTCATTCGCTTAATTGGAGCTTGCTCATCAATGATGTCTTGCATTAAAGTGTTCCAGAAATAGACCTGGTCATCGACCTCATCAAAGATTTGGCCGACGTGCCAGGGAGCTGCTATAAGCTGCTCCTTATATTCTAAAGGGTCAAAGTTTTTATAGCCACGAAACGTTATTACTTTAGGTTTGTTGGGATTAACCTTTTCCCTTAGAACACCGTAAATGAGAGCATGATCACTTAGAGAAGGAAAGTAGTTTCCGCTGTGTTGGATTAATTCTGGTTTGTTCACGAGTAACACATCGATTAAAGATTGAATTAGTAGTGTTCCCCACATCTCAATTCTAGTTGGTTTTGTAATACAGCAGTGAAAACATTGCTCGGTCTCGAGGTCAAGTAAGAGCTTTCCCTCCGCCTTATCTGGTCTAAGCCTGTCAAGGTTCAGGTCGCCCGCTACAATAACATTGTTGCTTTGCAGGCTGGCCCAATTACAGATGTCGCTCAGCTCATTCTCAAGAGTGATCTGATATTCACCACAAAGTTTTTACGGTGGACGGTAAATACACAGCAGCGTTACGTAGTCCGCTTTAGTTTTTAGTTTAATCGCTAAGGGCTCTAAGGTGTTATATTTCTTTTTTATTTTTAGACGCTCATAGGTAAGTGATGTTGATACTATAGCCATTACACCTCCACCACCCTTTTTTCGGTCGTTGCGATAAACCCTGAAACCTGGTATATTGAAACGGTTACTAGAGTACGAGTTGTCTATTTTTGTTTTCACTAACAAACATAATATGAACATTAAACTTTCTTATCAATGCTGATAATTCTTCAAATTTATTCTGAATGCTATTTATATTTAAATGGCACATCAATATGTCCTTACTGACGTGTTTTCTTAGCGACTTTTCTTAGTGCCCCCGAGGAACCATGGCAAGCGGGCCACAGCTCCCCTCCCGCAATGGGGGTACCAGTCACACTGATTGCTCAGTGGAATGTACTTACCAGTCGCAGAGTTATCATCTGGGAGGGAGGGCGGGAGCAACATTCGACGAAAGGCAAAGGAAAATATGGCCGCTTCGCCACGTCTGTAAGTGCCAAAGACGCCGGTGGTACGCGGGGCAGCCGTGAACTCACTTAGGGGTCGAGTAGCGTCGACCCCAGGCCTACGCAGTGACTCTGTTTTAACTTCGTCTAAATTTAGACACATTTAAGCTCATCGTCTAATAAGTTGGGGTTAGGTACCAGAGCGCATGCAGGTCGCTCGACCAAGCGCCCCGAGGAACCATGGCAAGCGGGCCGCACCTCCCCTCCAAGGAACGGTGCTTGAAAAGAAGAGGGACTGTGGTCCGGTTACCATGGGACCTCGCCTGACCCCAATAATACCAAGCACTAGTTCCGGTACCGTCCGCTCTACCGAACCGAAACATGGCTACTAGCCAGAGAGCCATGCTACAGTCCAATCGCCTGCCACGTAGACTCATGCTATCAGTTGTTGGGCAACTTACAAACCCGAACTGCTAACGTGGGTAGGCGTTTTCATAATGGCATATAGCTAAGGCCAGGACAGAGTGAGAGATGAGTAGTACACGAGTGTTCCAGCCAGCATGATTACAGCAGTTTCTATTCCTACCAACCAGTAAAGCCTGAGACTTGGAAAGGCCACCTACCAACACAACAGCTAAGCATAGGCGACTACCAAATGGTCCTACGAACTCCTGGTTTTCCTAGTTATTCACGGCCAAAATTGCAAGCATCGCAATTAAAATCAAAGAACGAGCTGGACGTAGCGACTTCAGCGACAGCTCGATGGGGATCTCGCGAACGTAAGCGATGAGGCCAAGCTGCAGTTGTTTAGGGCACAACAACAGCACAACAACGTGGAGACAGACTTCGTTAAGTTAACATATAAGAGCTGCGCGCACCTCCTCCTTTTCGAGAATAACAAGTTCAACAACCATTTGAGCTGTGACGTACATAGCGATCAGATCTCAATTGACTGACTACCATCGAAAACAGCCGTGTGCGCAAAACTAGCAGACAAGGGCTGACTGCCTGACCAGGCGCAACTCATTTAGTGATAGTTAAAATATGATCAATTAGTATTCAGCATCAGACACCTAGCCATGTTGTATCGGGGGATACAAGTAGTGTCACCTGATCCGAATCCGGTGCAGAGATTGGATAACCATCCTATGAATAATTGATCAATTTGATCGCGGATATCCGCGAGCAAATTCGGCGGAAAGGAGTCGACAGTGATGTTAGAGATATCTTGTGCTGTGAGCAGGGGGAGGTCCACAGTTAGGTTGGCAAAAGAGTCATTGATGCGCTCGCACAATGACTGTAGTGGGTTGGTCTCGTTCTCATCAAGCAACTGCTGGTACCATTGTCATAACCATGCGCGAAACATCATGGGAGAAGGGCGAACCTTACCATCCCGCGTGCGCAGTAACCACCATGCGCGGAGCATCATGGGAGAAGGGCGGGCGTTGCCATACCGCGTGTGTAGTAACCGCTATGCGCGAAGCATCAACGGGAGATGGGCGGACCTTACCATTCCGCGTGTGCAATAACCACTATACGCGAAGCATGCTGAGAGAAGGGCGGACCTTACCATCTCGCCGTGTGCAGTAACCACCATGCGCGAAGCATCAGGGGAGAAGTGCGGACCTTACCATCTCGCGTGTGCAGTAACAACTATGCGTGAAGCATCATTGGAGAAAAACGGGCCTTACCATCACGTATGCAATCATAACCATGCGCGAAACATCATGGGAGAAGGACGGACCTTACAATCACGCGTGTGCAGTAACCACCATGCACGGAGCATCATGGGAGAAGGGAGGGCGTTACCATACCGCGTGTGTAGTAACCGCCATGCGCGAAGCATCAACGGGAGATTGGCGGACCTTACCATCCCGCGTGTGCAGTAACCACCATGCGCGATGGGCAGACCGTACCATCCCGCATTTGCAGTAACCACATGCGTAAAGCGTCATGGGAGAAGGGCGGACCTTACCATCCCGCGTGTACAGTAACAATCCTGCGCGAAGTCTCCTGGGGGAAGGACGGACCACCCCGAGTGCGGAGTAACAATTCTGCGCGAAGCTTCCTGGGAGAAAGATGGACCTTACCATCTTCGTTTGCAGTAACAACCATGCGCGAAGCATCATGGGAGAAGGGCGGACCTTACCATCCTGCTTGCGCAGTTACCAATCATGCATGAAGCCTCCTTTGGGAAAGTGGGCGAACCTGTCCTTACCTTACCGCGTACCAGGTAACCTTCTGAGAGAAGGGCTCACCTTACCACCCCGCGTGCGAGGTAAAAGGCTAAGCGAGAAGCCTTCTAAGAGCAGGGGAAACCTTACAATCTGCCAGTGAAGGAACAACTAATCGTGAAGCCTCCCTGGAGAAGGGCGAGCCTTACCATCCCGCGTGCGAGATAAAATGCTAATCGCGGAGCCTCCTGGGAGAAAGGCGATCCTTACCATCGCGCGTGTGAGATAAAACGCTGATCACGAAGCCTGCTGGTAGAAGGGCGAACCTTACCATCCCGCAAGCGAATTAAAAAGCTATGTGGGACGCCTCCTGGGAAAGGGCAAAGGTACCCTCTCGCGTGCGAGATAAAATGCTAATCGCGACGCCTCCTGGGAGAAGGGCGAACCTTACCATCCCGCAACTGAATTAAAAAGCTACGTGCGACGCCTTCTGGGATAAGGCTAACGTTACCCTCCCGCATGTTCACTCTATGCTGCTCCTGCTTTCTAGGAAATCGTTGTTCACTCTAACAAACGTCATAATATAATGTTTGATCGGCTTTCTGCTGGCTGGCAATAATACATTATCAACCTTCGCGCCAGCTGGGAAGAATTGGAGCCGAGACTCTCGTTAAACTCGATTTCACTTGGAGCTCGTGGTGTGCCCTTAGTCGGGCTCCGATGACTGACAATTGCCCTTAGCAATGGTAGTAAAATAGCTACATGACCTAAGCTATTATGTCCTACTTTCAGTGTTTGAGGACCAGACTCCGACTTCAGGGGGACCTCACCATGATGCTGAATTTGCTGAATTTGTCCAACTCGTACTTGCTGTTTTCGCAGTTTTCGTTGCGACTGCAAAACATCGCCAGGACGTTGAGCCTGAGAGGCCAGAGATCCTATGCAGCACTCTTTTCAATTAAGGTCTCTGTAAACCCGTGAGTGGTGTCTTCGGAAAAACATTCTAAAAGATTGCTCTATCTTATGAAGTTGTTTAGTTTATCGAAGTTTAATTTTTTCTTGTATTTTTGAGACGCCGAACTAAAAACTACCTTGTTTACTTGAGAAGCTCCAGACCACTAGCGGTTTGTTGCACAATTTCACACTTTGTCGGATTTTAGTCTCGGAGAAATGAACTGCAAAACAGTGTCAGCAATTTTCGATATTTTGCATATTTACGAAAATATCAGGTCGCGAAGTTGAAAGTCGCATTTTTTACAGTTTGTGGCCGCAAAATTTATCAGAAAATATTTTTCAAGTAAAAAAATAAAAATTCTCTCACACGGTTTTTTAGTTGTTATCATTTTCTAACGACACAGAAAATTTGACGCCGATATCTTAAATCGGGCGGGGTCAGGAGCTTCGTGAACATTGAAAATTTGACCTAAAATTAAAGTGCTAGAAAAAGCGTGTAAAGTTAATTAATTTACAGAAAATGAGTGGTGGGCAATACAAAAGAATGGGCAATTGAAGCCAAGGAAAACAGTTGACGCGTCATTTGAGGGTTTAGAAATATACTTTAGGACTGTATCAAATGAATTTCGGGAAAAAAAGTCATATTATGGATTTTTACATTTTTACCTTTCACGAGACCTTAAATCAAGAGTTCAGGGATCGCACTACCAAAGCCTTGAGACGACCATAGTACTCAACTCAAAAATGGAACTCAACAGCTGCTACGTGTGCAGACATTCGTAAACATTATTCTTCGAAAGTTGTCGAACTCCGAAGAGGGTGAAATAGCGTAACCAAAAGCAAAATTCGACGAAAGGCAAAGGAAAATATGGCCGCTTCGCCACGTCTGTAAGTGCCATAGACGCCGGTGGTACGCGGGGCGGCCGTGAACTCACTCAGGGGTTGAGTAAGGTCGACCCCAGGCCTACGTGGTGAATTTGTTTTAACTTCGTCTAAATTTCATTTAGACACATTAGACAATGATTTTTTTTCCTGAGCCAATCAAATGAGAAACCTGAATCACGTGATTATGATTATTGTGATTGAGTTTGAGTGGATATGGCCGAATTATTTCCTTCTTTCCGTGAATTTTGAGAAGAAAGACACTGCTCTTTTGTTTGCAGCCCGAAATGAGTTTGGCAATAAATTTCACCAAAAACTTCATTCTTTTAGCTTTCAAATGATACCAATGTCAGCTTTTTAGCTTTTGCGCCCCGTAGCAATTTTTCTTCCATGGACACCTCTCTAACGTATGTCTATACCTTAACAATTAAAAAATTGGTTCTTTGTAACTTTAAATTATCGTGTGCATTGGCATATTCAGTTGCTTGAGGAAGGAGTGTCAGAAACATGAACCAAATTTAGTGTGGGCTTTCAATTTGGGATGAAGAGTTATGGGATTTCAAGGTAACAAGGTTTAACCAGGATGTGAAATTATTGATCGAGAGTATGTCAGGCTCAAATGTTGAGCTTTTACACATTGTGTGATTCCAGAAAATATACCCCCCATCCCCCACCAGGGAACGGTGCAGAGACTTGACCCCCTCTGGAATTTCCGAACTTTTGGCCACATTGACCGCCCACCCCTCCGCAAATTTCTAATCCCTTCCGTGAGGGGTATTGATATTTCTGGTTCATACATCAAACATTAAAGTCAGAGACTAAAATTTTATTAAGTATTATATTATTATATACTGTGGCCAGTATTTTTGATGTAAACAAAAAAAAGTTCGGAAATTCCAGAGGGGGTCAAGTCTCTGCAGTATAGTACATTTATATTTATTATTATTATGATTGTAATTTATAAGTATATTTCAGCCTTTGGGCTGCAACTCTTATGGAAAATAAACTATCTATCTATCTATCTATTCTTCCGCAAAGAGCTGTACAATGTACACTCCTCATTCAGTTCCTGGGAATCATTTAGGCAAGATAAGTATCACTAACAGAATAAGGCCAACTCAGTGGATCACCTAAAAACTGCATTTCCAGGTCTGATGTTACTTATATATCTTCCGCTTGGCCAAGGCACGTTTCTTGCCAGAAAACGTTCTCAGAGTGGATTCAATGTTCTTGAAGAAAATGGTTATGTCGACATTCTGCACAGTGACCTGAGAGGTAGTGTGTGCAAGGATCAAAAGTATCCAAAACTCTGCATCATTGTAATTTAAATTCCTCGCTGTCAATTTGTCCTTAATAGCCACTCTAACGTCATAAACAGCAATTCGAAGCTGGCAGCCATTTTAGTTCTTTGTTATTTAAATGAGTTGTGCCTTCTCTCCTGAAGACACAGATATAGGCTGTAGCGCTACAAGAACAGCGTGCCTAAATGTGTGCGTTGACAAAAAATATCCCTTCAATGCATTGAACACTTATGTGGACATTTTACTGCCGTCGTCTTTTTTCTGTGATCTCTGCTGACACATACAAAAAAATTATAGGTTTATTTAGAAAATACCAAAAACATTTTTCTTTATTCGAAATTACCTAGTTAAATGATTCAAACAAAGTTGGCGAAGAGATACCAGACCATTACAACTATATATATTAGGCCTGGAAGCCTGTACAGTCTGTCATTCTTGACTTTCCAGTCGTCAGGAACTCATGAATAACAAAGAACCTCATGAATAACAAAAGGTTCAAAATTGCCGTCGTCACAGATATCTCTTTAGCCTTCATTTTTACAGTACATACGGAAATTACGGCACAAGTTGATATCTACCCATTTGCAACGCATTTATTTCTACAAGTATGGAAAGTTTGACGTGTTTCTTGGTCAGGTTTTTAATTTTACATTCTTTAAATTTGTTTAGAATTTTACAAAGAACATGCCTTCATCTTGTAACGAAAGTGCCCAAAATCGGAATGTTGTCCCATCGGCTCATTTGTAACACCCGGTCTAAATAAAACCCATCGGCTCATTTGTAACACCCGGTCTAAATAAAACCTTATACACATACCTATCATCTTATGCTACTTTCCCGGGTCTGCGCGAAGGGTGCTACGAAAACCACTTTCTAAGCCTCTTTTCAATATCTGCTCCAAGACTACTGTCAGACTTTGTGATCACGTTATCTCTTAATGATTTGAACGAGACTCTTTAGTTTGCCTACAAACAACAGCATAGCTGTGAGACCACACTTTTGAAAGTCCAAAACGATATCCTAACAGCTATTGACAATAAATAATGCGTGGTTCTCCAGTTTTTAGATTTCTCTGCTGCATTTGACACTGTTGACCATGTGTTGAGTAGGCTTCGGTGTAAGCTTGGGATAACAGGGAAAGCTCTTTCATGAATATAATCTTATCTGAAATATCGAACGCAGTCGGTTGAAATTGATGGGTCTAGCTCTTCTGAGTATCAACTCAAATATGGTGTACCACAAGGTAGTGTACTAGCACCGTTGCTTTACCATTTATACACATGTCCTCTTTCTGGAGTCATACGTAAACATCCTTATTGGACTTTCGAAATACCAGATTGCCAATTTACAACATGTGCAGAATGCAGCGGCTCGTGTGATAGCAGCCTGCGCACATTCGACCATATCAGGGCGATACTCAGGGAACTGCATTGGCTTCCTGTGCAACAGCGAATCATTTTGAAGATACATTTGAAGATACATTTAACATTACGATAAATGGTCTGGCCCACATCTACCTGCGTGAACTCCTTGAATTTTATAGACCTAACAGACAACTGCGTTCATCTTCTGACATGTAGAGGTTAAAAATTCCGAATTACAGCACGAAAACAAAACAATTAAGATGAAGCTGGCTGCTATCGCAAGAATAACCTGATCAGTTCTCTACGAGATGCAGGAAAGCGAGCTGGCATGGATGTGTGCAGATACGATTTTTCCGAACCTCAGTACGGTAAAGATGTCTGCGATCGCATTTTGTGCCCAATGAAGGCTGGTATCCGGAGATATTGTAATGAAGGGCATTACGCTCACGATATGAGAACTGCTTTGGCTGAGCGTCCTGTAAAAGGTACATCAGCTTCCGTATGTTTGGTAAACGAGTCAAAGAATGCTTTGGACGCAAAAAAGATAGAAGGTTTTAGTAGAAATGACAACGTCGAGTTCTCAGAGGGCGGCGTAAGGGTATGGAGGGCATACAGTTTTGGTCCAGGAAAGCATATAAACCTTAACAACCTACTGAAAAGAAAGCAAGACAGCACCGATCTTATAGTGAAGGAATATTTCTTTCTCCCTACTGGAAACCGCATCTACAAGTCTATCTCTAAACGCTCCGACGCGATAGAAGACGAGTCAGCAAATTTCCTTTGCTCAGAACCTGGCTGTCAGAAGACATTTGAATCATTTAAAGAGCTTGAATGTCATCTGGATATAGGAGACCACATCATGCCACATACTGACGTCGGCCTGTATGACAGACTTCGTATAGAATGGGCCAATAAGTTCCTAGCTGTAGAGAGTTTGGGAACAAGAACTGAGAAGATGAAGATTAGCGAGCCAGCCGAAGAAGCTCTCACTCGCCCCACCCATCTTCAAATGGAATGGGCTTTGCATAAAGCAAGAAGTGGAGCTCAACGATTTTCCGATAAAGTTCGAAAATATCTCACAGCCAGATTTGATACTGGAGAGCAATCAGGAAATAAAGCTGACCCTTTACAAGTCTCAAGAGATATGCGCAACGCAAGAAATGAGGTAAACGCCAGATTGTTTAACCGTGAAGAGTGGCTAACAAAGAGCCATTTGCAAGGTCTCTTTTCGAGATTAGCAGCAACACGAAAAAGGACTGGAAACCAGCCGCGCCTAGATGAGGAAGTGAGAGTAGAGGAGGAGCTATACGCAGCAGCGGAGGAAGAGCAGGAGAGGGAAAGGTTAATGAGCAACATTTCCGTTGCCCTTACTCCTCAGCACCCAATATCGTACGACTCTTATAATTTGTGCGAACTAGCCAGAGCCAGCATGATGACACAATTCAATATTCCCATGCTTAAACAGATTTTGGTGCATTTTGAGGTACCTTTTAGAACTAAAGACAAGAAAGCGCTACTGGTGAAACACCTGCAAGAGGTTATAGAAGAGTGCACGTGTTACTCCGGTTAGTAAATCACCACTTGGGAAAGAACGATGGGCATAGTAAATCATCACTGTTGAGAGAACGATGGGCACTGATTTTAGAAGACAGCGACAGCTTCGAAACAAAGTTATAACTTCTCATGAAGGACAGCTTAAAAGTGAAAACTATGTAACTAGTTAACATTTTAAGATTTTTCAAAATAATCAAACTTCGCATAAAGTGGCCACCATCTTGATTCCACATTGAATAGAATGGCTGCATGGTTTCCATAGTTACCACTCAGCCAAGTATTCTACAATGCTACAAGGACCTCGTTTCAACCATTCTCGAACCCAGAGCTCCCCGGCTCGTCACCTCGCGGGGGAGGCTCTGGTGACAGCCATCGACGCATGCTCAAAAGAAAATGGTGGTTTTATGGTATCACAATTACTTTTAGAGCGTTTAGGCGAAAGCATAGGTTGAAAAGACGACTAGGAAACGAATGTCAGTGTTATTTCGACAGATGCGTTTTTATAAAGCAAGATTAAGCTACGCGTGCGCAAAGCAAACCTCGTTCAGTTTCAATTTTCCGATAGAACAGAGGTTTATTAAAAACGCCTGAAAGAATCAGATCATTTGAGGAACCAGTGGCCAAGCGATAGCTGTGGACATTTTCATCAAAATTCGACATTTTCTATCGGAACATTTGGCATTTCGAGGAGGACTCAAATCCAGTAAAAGAGAAAATGAAAAAATAAAACCAAATAAAATAAAAGCCATTTTTGGTCATCATATAGGATGGTCTACCAGCACAGAAAGTTTCAGGCAAATCGGTGATGTCGCAAAATGTGACCGATCCGTTCTTAGGCGGACAGCCACTTAAGTCTGTTAGTGGACCATCCAAGGGAAATTCCCGCACTGCGCAGTTTAATCAAGCAACTTCAGTCAGTGGTTCATCAGCACCCACGCTGATGGCAGTTCGAGACCGTCTTTTGAGCACCTGTAGATTCTGTATCTGTCTAACACGCCCCGGAAAACGAGAAGACATTTGTTAAATATTTATAAATGTATGCTACTTTTTCCTAGCTATTGGTCGACTCCAACTCCCAGGTTATTATGTTGAGTGGAATGATGTGGCAGATGTGTGGCTGTACTGGGATGACATTAAGTCGCGCATCATTAGAGGTGTAGGGACAAAAATTGGCCTTGGATCGCAAGGTATAGCACGTGACATCCGTGGGCAACATTGTCTGGAGATCAGGGATGTAACTCTACGGCACTATTGGGGGATGCACAACAACCAGTATGCGCGCGTATTTTGACAAGATAAATGAATCAAATTTGACGCCATGGTTTAAACCAAACAACCAAGCAACTTAGTTTCAACGTTCTTCTAAACGTGATTCTTATATAAAAAATGGATGCCCTTAGTCATGGCCAGTTATTCCTGATAGTTTGAGATTTTTGGAAGTCAATACTGGTCCACAATTTGTGAGGATTCTGCATTGGGCTGTTGCAAACAATAGCCTCCCCCCCCCCTCCCCCGTCACACACACAGACACACACCCCACCCCAATCAGGGAACTCCAAACTCCAACAAAAATTTTCTACCGCTGTGGACACTCTTTGCTGCTGAACAGCCCCTGCGGAAATCAGAAGCCAGTTGCAAATTTTTCTATTAACCACTGGAAATTCCTACCTTGCAAATAAATACCTTTGTGGAAATTCTGGGGTAAATTTAGACATTCCATCCTGCTTTTCGGTCTGCGCGCCTGGGATCTGTCTCGGAAACGACTCCTCTAGAAAACAAACAGAGCCGACTAGGCAGGCTAGGTTTTGGATACCTTGTCAAGCGCGTGGCTACCTGTGCGCATGTGCGGCGTATGTCATCAGACGCTTAACTTTCGAATGCGTTTGACCTGATTATTTTTCTCTTGCACAGGCATCCCAATTCACCGTGGTTACCACGTAGATGCTGTGGTTGAGGACTGCCCTCCTGAAATCACACACCTGGTTTTTGTGGTTCACGGCATTGGACAGCTTATGCACATGAGTAACATCGTCCGAAATGCCAACGAGTATGTGCCTGCTCAAGTTTGCAGAAATAGTTTGTGCTCACGCACATATTTTCATTGCGTAGCAAATTTGTTCACGGATTAGAAATGGAAATAAATTGTTTTGCAATTTCGGAATAATTGGGACGAAGGTATAACAACAACAGTAAATGTTTTCATGATTATGTGTAGCATAAGTGACCCATCATGAAAAAACGTACAACAGCGGTTTAAGGTGGCTCCCGAGTATTTATTGGAGAAATAGACCTCAACTTCTAGCGTATGTTTGACCCTGAAAAAATATTCCGATTTCCATAATTGTTCTCACAGAACTTAAGCAACCTCTGCACTACCAAATGGTGTAGTTCATTTGATATATTAAGCTCGTCTGTTAAGGATATTTTAAATTTTCCAAAGGAGGTGTTTTTAGAATAATTGGTATAACTTGAAAATTCGACCGTGAATGATCTTATAACCAGCTAAAATCGCATCCTTAATAACAAGGGTTTAATCAGAGAAATGCCCAGGTCAGCTTTTCCCCACAGGTGTTATTGAATTTTTAATGAGGACATTTAGTTGGTGCATGCGCAGATCCAACCTTTGAAGAACAAAGAACTCATTACGTATGCAGAGAGATGGACAAGACACACATTGGAAGCTCACGACGGTCTGATTTTGGCCGTATTTTTCCTCATCTAGTGGGAAGTTCAGCTTCATATCCCGAAACCATGTAAGTCGAGTATTCAACTTCACTGTGCGAAAGTAATTACAGCGATCAGCATTGTTTTTGCTTTAGTATTTATCGCATCGTGTTCGAATACCTGTTCTGACGAGGTTTGCAGAATTGTGAAATTATTCGTCATACTTTTAGATATACTTGACCATATCTTTGTTCTCGACATTTTCCCGAACATGTGATTGCCCGCCGCAGTTAGTACATGCCTTTAGCGGCTTAAAAATCAGGTGAGTGTCATTGGCCGCTAGCTAGATCGCGAGAATGCAATTTTCACATAAATCTGTACGTGACAAGTATAAAATGATTAGAAAATTAATTCGAGGACGCGGGTTTTGCTTACAATGTCTAGAAAACTGGCAATGAAATACTGAAACCTTACTTTTTGCCAGCATTGGGAGGTAATGATAATCGGGTTTTGTGGGAACAGTTTAAAAACCGGAGGGGGGGGGGGTAAGCCATTTTGGAAATTCTGGATCCATGGGGGGGGGGGGGGGGGTTAAAAAGCTAGTGCCGTCTGTGTGTTTTTTTAGCTCCCCGCCTGGCAGGGGAGGATGTGGTGACATCCATTTGAGGGCTTTCACTGATTGGCTGGCTTTGGACATTGGTGCATTCACAGAGGGATCTTTCTCTCAATGGCTCTGTATCAAATGCTCTGCGTATGCGTCGATGGCTGTCTCCAGAGCCTCGCTTGCGAGGTGACAATCTGGGGAGCTCTGGGTGAGAGAATGATGTATTATAAAAAATTTAATCAATATTTAACTTTGTTTCAGAGTAGTAATTTCAACAAAGTTGTTGGTTTCCAAGTTGACCTTACAATGCTTTACATGATAAGTCTGTTTGAGATTAGCAAGATTTTTGTTAGCTAGAGAAAACCAAAGAATTTAAGCATTTCTAGTTATTAGCTACATCGTAGAGAAGACCCCCTTGCTGCTATTACAAAAGACTTTTATGACATGGCCAGGAAATTAAATGATCTCTTCAATTTGTTCCAGAACTGTCACATTATCAGACAATCTATAGGCATGTAGCATTGGCCACTGTATTCATGTTGTTCACACAAATTAGCATTTCAGTCCAACTAAAAGGTGTGACTGTACAGGGGCCGATCCAGGATTTTTTTCAGATGGAGGGTTTCAGCACTAAGTTGGACTGGTTATATGGACTGGTTATAATCCGTACTGAGTTCAAAGACGTTTAATAACCAGAGTTCATTGAATCTATAACTCTCGAAGGGGCGGGGGGGAGGGGGGGGGACACAACCCCCACAACCCCTCTCCTAGAGTGTGACGGCTTGATGCCCTTCCTAACACCAACCAAGAAAACACAGCTTCTATGGGGCTTCAGCATGTCTCCTTAATTAAAATGTGCTTATAATCACCGTATACAGTTCATCATTGACAATATGCACAGCCCATCAAAAGAAGTGCAGTGTAAATGTATAAATGAATGAGAGGGAGGGGTGCAGGACGGCTCACTGGTCTTATTGCCCTGCTAAATTACTATCTTTATAATTGCCACATTTTGGTGACATTTCACTTTGTAAAAGGCCCCCAGTGGCGGATCCAGGATTTTAAGGGGGAGGGGGGGCATTTTTGCTATGAAATTCAACGTATGAGGAAACATTCTATAATACCAATCCTTCTCTTTTGTCCGTGGCCCTCTCACGAGGCGAAATTGTGGTTGCTAATTATGAATTTAATATATTGGGTCACATAAAAGAAAAAACACTCTTGAAATGAAAGGTCTTTAGCAAACCGATCCCCCAAAAACGGTTCGTTTGGGAGAGTGGGAGCTCATTTGCACCCGATGAACCCCCCTGGATCCGAGCCTGGCCCCCATGGATGGCAAATTGCCTTGTTAAGGCCTCCCATGAATGTTTCATTTTGTTTGCTGCAGCAGGATTACAGGAACAAATGAAGTCCTGTTCCTCAGAAGATACAAAATAAGTTTGGAGTTCTGTGGTGAACAGATCAGCACTAGCCCAACTCTTCATATACATGTAAGCTCCATGAGAAAATCAGGTAAAAAGCAGGCAAACAGGAGCCGAGAGATGCCACGAGAAAAGAAATACAAGCTTTTTAGACATGTATAACATTGAGAACAAGGTGATCAAAAATAATGACAGGCACCTTGAGGTAATAATAATAATTTAAAATAACTTTAATTATCCATGGTTTCAATTAAAGCTATACAGCTTGTGAGGCCATGCCTAAAAACAATATAAATTAATAATAATATATACCAATAACTAATAATAGATAATGATTTAAAAATCGTTGATTTACAGGCTAAAAATATATGAATATTGAGATTACTCTAATTTCATACTGTAGTTATTTTGGTTGCACTATAGATCAGAAACGTTCAAAACCAATGTCAAAACAGCTGTACACTAGAACAGCATAATCAAGGGATAGTTCAAGGTTACAGATGGCTGCTGCAGCAGCTCACATCATAACCAAATAAAATAACAGTCAACTTTATGCTTCTTTCAACCCCCAATATTTTTCCGGTTTTTAAACTGTTCCCACAAAACCCGATTATCATTACCTCCCAATGCTGGCAAAAAGTAAGGTTTAAGTATTTCATTGCCAGTTTCGTAGACATTGTAAGCAAAACCTGCGTCCTCGAATTAATTTTCTAAATCATTTCATACTTGTCACGTACAGATTTATGTGAAAATTGCATTCGATTTTCGAAACAATGTTCAAATGAAAGCACGTAATTCTCGCAATCTAGCTAGCGGCCAATGTCACTCACCTGATTTTTAAGCCGCTAAAGGCATGTACTAACTGCGGCGGGCAATCATTTTTTCGGGAAAATGTCGAGAACAAAGATATGGTCAAGTATATCTAAAAGTATGACGAATAATTTCGCAATTCTGCAAACCTCGTCAGAACAGGTATTCGAACGCGATGCGATAAATACTAAAGCAAAAACAATGCTGATCGCTGTAATTGCTTTCGCACAGTGAAGTTGAATACTCGACTTACATGGTTTCGGGATATGAAGCTGAACTTCCCACTAGATGAGGAAAAATACGGCCAAAATCAGACCGTCGTGAGCTTCCAATTTGTGTCTTGTCCATCTCTGCTGTGATCCCTGCATACGTAATGAGTTCTTTGTTCTTCAAAGGTTGGATCTGCGCATGCACCAACTAAATGTCCTCATTAAAAATTCAATAACACCTGTGTTCCCATGCGATTTAAGTTGTAAACGATGTAATAATTTTACCTCTAAAAATGTCTTATTCCACTTCTGTTTAGTGTGCCGAGCGCGGATACCAGAAAAGTACGGGAGCTCTACAGGATTATTGCCCCCGCAGGGTGAGGAGGCATTATAGAATCCCCCGCGTAAAGAGAAAATATAAGGGTATATGGTACATATGGCAGAAAAAATCTCGATACGTCGGAGCAGGGCCCGCAAAAGGTCTTGGGTAACGTTTATGATTGGATGATCAGATCACGTGACTCGCAAAGGGCCCGCAAAAGGTCTTGGGTAACGTTTATGATTGGATGACCAGATCACGTGACTCGCAGCGTGGGTTTGAGACCTCTACTGTTGTCACTGGCGGACAATAAAAATTCTAAACATTCACAACAAACTGGTCGTGACATTTAACAAATCACCAAAAACTCTAAGGAGACGCTCAGCCGAAGTCAGTCAGTGCAATCCATAGTTCAGAATTAGCAAATGTTGAGCTGCTGTGGCTGTGTAAACTTGAATGTTCACAAAGCTAAGAGCTCTAAACCTCATAATAGTAGTAAAGCATTCAAAATGGTTGCTATTGTGCTTAACAATAGGTCCGCTACGAAAGAATGTGATAATTTACCGACAAGATTTCCTTTTTATAAGTCCACAAAACTTAGAAAGAGGACTTTAGAATTATTATTTTTTGCATCAGCACAAGGGAGAAGTAGGCGTTTTTGTCTTCTTCCGATGTGTGCGCTGTCTGCTGTGTAATGGTTGCCTCTAAAGTATACTAAGTAGGTTAAAATAATAGTACCTTTGTTGACCGGAAATCTGGCAAGGGCGGAACGCGTTTTTAGTTCTGTTAAATTGAGTTCTATTATAAGCTCTTTAGCAGCTTTAGGTGATAGCTGGTATGAAAACGCAGATATAGGTTATTAGGGAGCAGCGATTGAAAAAGAGCAAAAGCAGAGAAGTCGCGAAGCAGAGACAGCCAACGAGAGTCTAAAGTCTTGTGTTCTGTTCTCCGTTGTAAGTATTTCCGGAAAGATCAATTGGCTTTAAGCTTTCAAGTATTCATATTCATATAGTTTTCAAACAAGATTTTTGTGCGCAAGTGTTTCTGAGTAAGAATGTGTATTAATAGTCGTTTTGGAATTGTGACACAATAGTTTTCAGAAGAATTTTCGGTATTTCGCTAGAGTTTCGTAAGAGTTTTGACGGCTTTTCGTACTTTTGGTTAGAATTGTTTGTAGAGTTTCGGCTTATAGATTTCACATGTATCTTAACGGTTTTGTAATACAACTGACAAACTCCAACAAGCTGATAACGGTGGGTTCGCGTGTTGTCTGAAACAGCTGTAAAAATGTTAATTGAATACTTATTACATCTACAGTTTAAAAAGCACGGGGGCAGCTCTAGTGAGAACTATTACTAGTATAGGCTAATGTTCACTCGCCAAAACCCGAGGAGGCATTATAGAATCCCCCGCGTAAAGAGAAAATATAAGGTTATATGGTACATATGCCAGAAAAAATCTCGATTCGTCGGAGCAGGGCCCGCAAAAGGTCTTGGGTAACGTTTATGATTGGATGATCAGATTACGTGACTCGCAAAGGGCCCGCAAAAGGTCTTGGGTAACATTTATGATTGGATGACCAGATCACGTGACTCGCAAAGGCAGAGCCTAACAAAGAGCTGTTCGTAAGCGTGGGTTTGAGACCTCTACTGTTGTCACTGGCGGACAATAAAAATTATAAACATTCACAATAAACTGGTCGTGACATTTAATAAATCACCAAAAACTCTAAGGAGACGCTCAGCCGAAGTCGGTCAGTGCAATCCATAGTTCAGAATTAGCAAATGTTGAGCTGCTGTGGCTGTGTAGTCTAGAGAAAAACTTGAATGTTCACAAAGCTTCAAGAACGTCTGTCCGTGACAATGTTTTGATTCTGTTGAGGTTATAAAAATACTCCTAAAAATTTAAAATTACAATTGCCAATTCATCAAAAGCCAATAGAAAGGTAAGATTCTAATGAAAACTTGAAAAGGTGGCTAAATTTTGAAGGAAATCGACTTCAACTCTTTCGGCACCTCATTGGCATAGAATTTTATGGACCAGAAAATTAAATGTCACGCAAGATGGATTGACGTTCTGTAAGCTAAGAGTTCTAAACCTCATAGCAGGGACAGCCAACGAGAGTCTAAAGTCTTGTGTTCTGTTCTCCGTTGTAAGTATTTCCGGAAAGATCAATTGGCTTTAGGCTTTCAAGTATTCATATTCATAGAGTTTTCAAACAAGATTTTTGTGCGCAAGTGTTTCTGAGTAAGAATGTGTATTAATAGTCGTTTTGGAATTGTGACACAATAGTTTTCAGAAGAGTTTTCGGTATTTCGCTAGAGTTTCGTAAGAGTTTTGACGGCTTTTAGTACTTTTGGTTAGAATTGTTTGTAGAGTTTCGCCTTATAAAATTTCACATGTTTAACGGTTTTGTAAATACAACTGACAAACTCCAACAAGCTGATAACGGTGGCTTCGCGTGTTGTCTGAAACAGCTGTAAAAATGTTAATTGAATACTTATTACATCTGCAGTTTTAAAAGCACGGGGGCAGCTCTAGTGAGAACTATTACTAGTATAATTAAGAGTGAACATTAGCCGATATAACCCTGAAGAGCTCCCGTACTTTTCTGGTATCCGCGCTCAGCACACTAAACAGAAGTGGAATAAGACAATTTTAGAGGTAAAATTTTTACATCGTTTACAACTTAAATCGCATGGGAAAAGCTGACCTCGGCATTTCTCTGAGTAAACCCTTATTACTATAGATGCGATTTTAGCTGGTAATAAGATCATTCACGGTCGAATTTTCAAGTTATACCAATTATTTTAAAAACACCCCCTTTGCAAAGTTTAAAATATCCCAAACAGAAGAGCTTAATATATCAAATGAACTACACCATTTGGTAGTGCAGAGGTTGCTTTAGCTCTGTGAGAACAATTATGGAAATCGGAAATTTTTTTCAGGGTCAAACATACGCTAGAAGTTGAGGTCTATTTCTCCAATAAATACTCGGGAGCCACCTCGGGAACCACCACCCGTTAGAGAGCTAGATCGTTAGGCCAAACCGTTGGGAGAACAAGCCAACGCGTTAGGGATTATCCAAAACCGTTTGTAATTATTCATAGACCGCATGAGCGTGAGAGCGTTAGGTGTTACGCTAAACTAATGGCTTGTTTGACTTGGATAAACGAGCTCAAAGCGTTAGCGATCCGTTAGATTATCCAGCTCTTAAAACATGTACCTTAAGTTATACCAAACAACCCCTTAGATTTTTCCTTGCTTTAGCGATATTTTAGGGTTCTTTTTTGCGAATAGACTGCTTGAGTCCCTTCTTTGGCGAACGTCCGTGAAAACGAGCGCGTGAAAAACGAGCGCCGATGGCTTGAAGTACCGAAGGCACGAGCGAGAGCCGAAGGCGCAAGAACACGCCGCAGGGGAGAAACGCGCCTTCGGCACTTCACTTCCTTTGGCTTTTGACGCGCTCGTTTTCCCGTCGTTTTCACGGAAGTTTGCCAAAGAAGGGACTGTAAGCAGTCTATTTTGCGAATCTCCAAAGGAAGATCATAACTATTTCCATGTCACGTGAGACGGGAATGTCTTTCTCGCATGTCTTACAGTACAAGGCGAGTGCAAGCGTTCTTATTCTTGGAGCAAGTATTATACCCAACCTTGTGAAAATTATGGGGTAATAATGACAATGACAATGACAATGACAATGACAGTTTAGAGCATTATGTGATCTCAATGCTCTTACAAGATTAAATAAATAGATAAAAAGAAAGTAGAATGTAATAAGAAAAAGGGAAAAATGATAAGTACCGATACATAACATATGATCTAAGATAAAAGGTAAAAGAAATTTAAGAAATAATATACATGAAAACAAACAAGCAAAACCGTTATGTTTTATAAGATCTAAGATAAAAAGTATGGAATCCCTGTGGAATTTCCAGGGCCAAACACAACAACCCCTGTGGAAATTTCGTCCTGCTTTTCGGTCTGAGCGTTGTAAAGTTCACACTTCCCCAAAGTAGCGCACAAAGGCGCATTTCAGAATCATTTCTCGCCTGAATTGCAACGAGGTTTTCTGCTCATAAGCTTTGGATGTTTGTATTTTACAAACAAACTCAGAGATGGTGATTATGCGTAGTGGTCACTCTTTGAAATCACCCTACGTGCGTTTAAAGATGGCCACATCGCCAATCTTTTAAAAACTAGGGAAGCAATAAAACTTTTAGGTCAATATTCGCTTATACAAGAGCTCTGAAATACGAATTCGCGGAAATTTCGCACAACAATATTTTCAGACTAAAGGAATTTAAAACGGACGGCTACAACTCTGGAATCTCGAAACCATTAGGTGCGTTCGTTTTACTGTGTTTCATCAGTTTCATTTAATATCTACATAAATTAAATAATAATTACATAAATTAATTGAAAGGGATCGTTAGGGCACAACGGTTTAACCGTTAGGACAAGCGTTAGCTCATTAGGAACCAAACCGGGGACATTGTTCCAGTAACCGGGGAGAATAACCGGGGAGAATGTTCCAGTCCTTAATTGAAAAGGTCTTAATTGAAATATTAGTCCTACTTAATAAGTTGATGAATTTATCTAGTTTATGGAAAGCTCGAGTAACTTTAAATCAATACTTTATTCACATTTCCATTCAATAAATATAGTTTACTTCATAGAAAGTGCGGCGTACGGGATTATATTCACGAGTTGTTTGTGTCAAAACACGAACGAGCGAGTCTTCGAGCGAGAACAACGAGTGAATTAATCCCGTACAAAGCACTTTCTATGGTGTGAGCTATTTATTACACCTATCACGATAATTTTCATTGAAATAACGCATAAATTGGAAAGATCAACTCACACAATAATGAAGCGGCAAAAAGCCAAAATGCAAGTTTACTAGCAAATAGTTTAATAATCTTAGTAGATCTAAGTTCTCAATCTAAGACCCTAAGTCCTCAAATACTTGAAATATAGTGCAAAAAAGAATACACTAGTAAAAGTAATGTAAATATGATGTCAGTAAATAGGATAAAGTTTCATCTAGTCACTGTCCGATTCTATGACAAAGCGACGTGTCTTTTGGGAGTTGGAGAATGCAATGACAAAGTTGGACTTTGGTTTACGGCATTTACAGAAATGTTAAAAGTTCCTCCCTGAACCAAGGCGCCTTGGAAAAGAGTCAATGGCTGCTGTGTTGTGGACTCCTGTACTGTTTTACTTTCATTCAGAGTCAAAGCATTGGAAACACCTACTTGGTAACCTGATGACCCAGGCGCTCCGGGGTAGTCACCACTCAGAATATGTGAGATGTTTCTCTGTTGTCGCTCGGACAAATTGCTGTAGTTGTTGAGGCTTTGTACGTTCTTGTGGCCAGATACTTGCATAATATGCGTAGGAGGTACTCCTTGGTCATTCAGTTTTTGGATCATTCTTTTCCTCCCGCTATGATTAGTAAGATTTCTAGCATCCAAACCAGCTTTCTCTGCCATCGTTTTCATGAGTGAGTTGAGTTTATTTACTCCCATCGGAGCTGTCTTGAACCATGGTTTTGTAGTTACGGCTTTTGTTGTATGATTGACTGCTAAATAAAACGGGCTATCCGGAGTCTTCATTTGATCTGGCCTTTTAGATGCATATAGGTCATACGCCCTGACGGGATCTCTTTCGCTACCTTCGACAGCAAACATTTTAGCCTTTACTGGACGGGAATCTTTAGGATCTGCTCCGGTTCTTGTCTTAGTCTGACGTTCGTTATGCTCCAGAAAAACTGTCCCGTCTGCTGCAGTTTTTCTCTCAACATCACCCCATTTCATGTCCCTGTGTTCTTGACAGCCCCTCAGTCCAAAGAACTGCGTATTGTTCAACCACATTGTGTTTATGAGAGCCTCAGGAGAAGAGCAGCCAAGTAAACTTTTGCCATAAAGAATGTCAACTTCCTCATCTGCTAGCATACGTGCGGCATTTGGTTTGTTTCCTTTCCCTTCTTTCTTTAGTTCTTTTTGCTTCGCGACTAACACTTCTTTTGTTTTTCGGAACTCTTTTCCTTCCATAATGCTTGAAGGGTAGTCCTTCTTTCTTAGATGACGATCAAAGCTTGGAACAAAAGACCTGAGAGATGTGGGTTCGTATTGTTCTCCGTCTTTTTTACGGACTTGAACTAGAAAATTGGCGATCAACACGTCGAGCTCTTTCACATCTATACTTTCTATCTCTCTCAGCTCGTTTTTACACGAAACTAAAAAGTTTTTCAACAACGAGACATCTCTCTGTGTCTTGCTTATAGTGTTCTTGTTTTCTTGTTGCTGTACGAAGTCTTCTAGAGAGCAACCAGCCGACACAAATCTAGAGTTTTCCTTCGTCCCCGCCATGATTTTCTCAAGAAAAAATTGGAGGCGCCGTCCCTAAAATTAGCCGCCAGATCTGGGAAGCCATTTCAGTGCTTGACTCTGATTGGTTAAAAGCGTCTACGCTTCTGCTGATTGGTTATACCTCCACACGTGAAAACAGCTGTACGCCATTCTGATTGGCTGTATCAACTTTTTTCACATGTAGAAATACTAGCGTATGTATTTCTACAAATGAGCTTTATGCAATAAAATTATCGTGATACGTATAATAAATAATATATACAGAAGAATTGACAGGTGTCAATTTAATTCCGCGCGTGCAGTTTAATTCTGGCATGTCGCTTCTGGTATCGTTTGAATTAAATCGTACGCCCGGAATTAAATTGACACCTGTTTGTAACATAAATGTCATGATTTGGGCCTTTGCGAACCCCGAACTCCATGATGTATTGTGCAAGCCATTGGAATTTCATGTTTTTCATGTTTTTGCCCTTGAAATTCGAGCACGCTTTGGGATTCCAAAATTTCTGACTGATGGCCGAACCAATCGCAGTACGGCGCGTCGATCCTACTGCGACTGGTGAGGTCCTGTCTATTTATCGCCCGATGAAGACGAGCAGTAAGAAACGTCGCGGTCAGACAAACGACTTTCACTAGGTTAGAAGTGCTACGTCTAGCCTGATATTCAAATGTAAGCAAGGTTGATTTGGGAGGGCAGGTTTACAAATCATTCAGTAGCTCAACTTTGCCGTTCACAAACTGACGGGGTATTTACTGGTATTCTGTAAATCTCAAAATGGGGTAATTGGTTAGCCACCGGCATCACCAGTGATATATATATGTATATATTGTTTTTGTTTGTTTTATTGCTAGCATACGAACATGTGTTGGTAAAGTGTTGGATAAAGGAGTGCCCGGATTTCCTAATAACCAAAGGGTGGAATTCCTACCTCTTGAGTGGAGGTCTTCCTTGAAACTCGACGAGGGTAAGCCTTTTGTTGACTTTCTTGTTCAATTTTGATGGTATGCAAGAAGCAGGGGTTCAGTAATTTGCATGACGTATTTCAACAGGAACGATCGAGTGCATAACACCGACTTGTGTGTCAGGTCTGAGGAAAGTGTTAAACACCAGCATGATGGATATCATGTATTACACTAGCCCCTTCTACAGATATGAGGCAAGTTCAAAGCAGCATTACACATCGAAAAGCTACGATATATAGCTTGGAATACTGTGCAGTATAGAGAATACCAAAAACTCAGTGTGGCAAAACTCATTAATAACAAAGGGCAAGATGGCCGCCAACAAAAGAAAATTGTGTCGTCTTTTCAAACTCAAAACCGAAAACCGTCGAGAAACTTTCTGTTGCAATTAGTGGTGGGTCATTACACAAATTGACTAAACTATTCGCACTGACGCGCGAAATTCTTGGGTGTTATTCAACCGGACCACTTTTCTTCCACACACGACCCCAAAGCACACTCGACATTTAAAAAATACCTGACCAATGCAAATATCCTACTCTGAACCGAACCAATTGAAAACCTGTGGTTGCGCCGCACTGATCTATGAGCACTTTTATTTATTTCTAAAGTGATGACTTCACAAAAAAACATATTTTGAAGGCTCCCTTCAAAAGAACGAACGAACAATGACATGAAATGAATGTAGAAAAGAACAACAGGAGAAAAATAGCCATGTAAAACAAAAAGACAACTAGCACTACCATCGCATACTTAGGCCTAGGGCATACGTCGAATTAAAGTCGCGTCGAATACATTTAAAACAATAGATAATTTGTTATTTGAAAGTGTAATGAGTCGGTATCTTTCGATAATAATGTAATCGATGCGACCTTACTGCGCTTTTCATAATTCTGCGAACTCTCGCTATCGATTTCCAACCGTAAAACCGCCGTCTGGCTTCCATCAATCAAACGCCTGAGTCTTTTCGTCGTTACTCTTTGTGCTTTTTGATTGGCCAGCCCCTAAGCAGTGCTAAAATGGCTTCCTGTCACGACAGCAACGGTTACGTGCTGGCCAATCAAAAAGCATGACGACGAAAAGACTCGGGAGTTTGATTGGCGGAAGCCAGAAGGCGGTTTGACGTTAGCGAGAGTTCGCAGAATTATGAAAATCGCAGTAATTCGACGTATGTCTTAGGCCTTAGTTTGTAAACTTGTAACGTCTTTACGTTTGTGCGGTATATGTCTTTGTCGTGTTTGATTTGATGTGGCACACGTCTATACAGTGAACACCCCCAGTAGGGTTATTTGTGGGACAACAAACCCTCGGGTTTCGAGGATGCGAATATAGCTCGAACCGTGTCTCGGTTCACTTTTGATCTCTCATGTTTTACTGACAAATAATATATAGATTTAGGTCCCGCCTAAAAGCGAAGCTCCCAATAAAATAAGATATTAATTTTTCTACGTTTATTCGAAAGTTAAGAACTAGTGACGTCATCGATGGCGTCACATCACGTGACTAGATTTTTGCCTCCCCATATCACCATATAATAAAATGTTTTTTCCATATAAATGTTTTACTGTGATTACACGAACGCCCTTAAATGATGATGTCATCCGTTACGTCAGACCATGTCACAGCACCCCCCTTGTGACATAGATAAGTATCGTGAAGTTTGGTCCTCTGGACATTTTGCCTTTCAGAGAAATCGATTTTTTCACGGTGCACGCTCGCGACTATTTTCCTCCTATAATTGCAGGCCCGTAGCCAGGGATTTTTGTCGGGGTGCTAATCTAGAAAAAGCGGACCAATGTGGTATAAATTTATTTTTTATTGAGAAACCGCTAGTCAAATTTCGCTAGAAAAAACAAGTATAATATAAGTGCTTTATTTACTGTGTACAAATGTGGACCTTTTTGTCGCTCGCGTGGGAGGGGGGTGGTTGCGCACCCCCACAAAAATCCCTGGTTTCAGGCCTGAATTGGGATACCTGTGGCGGACGGACGGACGGAGACACTGACTCACGAAAAACGGCAAAGAAAAAATCATATCTCCGGAAAGAATGCTCCAGTAGCTACTAAAATTGGCAATTGTCCATATATTGACAGGTACCTAATGTCAAAGTCACGTGATATGACCTACCGGATAATGTAATAAAATACCAAAAATGTCTCAAACCACTCAAAATCGACTTCATGGTTATACGTCTGAATTCTGATACCACTTTTCCTTATGTATGGTGCTTCGCTCGTGTGGCGCGAACGGGAGCTCCGCTATAGCTAAATGTTTTGCGTAATATGTTGGCCTAAGCTTTGAAACAGCAGGAAAATTATTAACTTCGTTCGAACTAGTAGCAGCCACAAAAATCGAACTTGATTCTACTCCTTCAATTGTAGATAATAAATGGAGTGCGTGATGAGCTTAATCGACTTTATTCGTTGTTCTGCGAAAGGAACCCATCCTTTCTGGCACGCCAGGGAAAGGTGTCTATAATAGCACACTCTCTTGGCAGTGTTATCACATACGATGTACTCTCCCAATGGGACACTGAAGAGCGTCACCTTACGAACCAAGGGGTCACAGGAACGGGCTTCTTGACCGAAAGTATCTCTTATCTACGCACTGCTGCGGGCTACTCAGAGGACTCTAGTGGATCTGATCCTGAAGGATCTCCCCAGCGGAAGGCCCCACCCAGAAAACGTAAGGAGAACCTTAGGGTTGAGTTGTCCAAAGCCAGGCACAAAGTGATGGAGCTTGAGGCTATGTTGAAAAGCCAGATGGAGCATGATGAGCTAAGAGATGAGGCGTCTGCTACCCAGTGCCAATATGCACTCAAATTTAAGGTAATTCTAATCTATAGATCATAAGTAGCTTGGGCAGAATTCCCGTCACCGTTTGAAAAGTTATTTCCTATTTCTTTTCTCCTCAAGAAAATGCTTACAAACTAGATATAGTTATCACAAGAGCTGCCCCCGCCTTTTAGTACGGTTTGAATGAAATATTTCTGCTGTCAAGTACTGTTTTTTTATTATAAAATAATTGTTTGTTGTCGCTTCCGGAAGATCCGGAAGTCTTTTCAGAACTTACACTATAGCTTCAGCTGTACTGAAGTTGTTCTGAAACATACCAGAATTAACTTTGAGATTCGCTTTATTACACCACTTGAGTTCACTTTCGTGACGACAAAAAGATAACGAACCTCAGAACTCAATATTTTGAAGACTTCGATCACAGTATTTCGGACTTCCAAGAGGCGGGGGCAGCTCTAGTGAGAACTATTTGGAAACGCTCGAAAGGGAATTAAGAAGGCAAAAACAGACGCTTTTCGGGGAGAAAACACCTACACCAAGGACGTACCTCGTGGCAAAGACTCTGATCCCATAATGCCTCCTCTGGTTTTTGGTCCGGATACCATTTGCGGGCGTGTAGCGATCAAACCGAGATCTCCGGAAATACCATTGGCCACCCCTGCGGGGGCAAAAATGCAATAAAAGTGAAAAGTTACGACTGTGTACATCAAGGATTCTTGATATCAAATAACTTGTGTATTTCCCTTTCAATGGCGATCTCTCGCGGCATCTACTTATAGCTCGCATTTACGTTGAAAACGTTTGCAAAATATAATTCTCACAAGAATATCGTAACATTGGACGTTGGGAATGACAGTTGCAGTGTTTTGACAGTTTCTATCTTACCCTTCAGTGAGTAATAAGTTTTTGTGATTTAAGGTGACTCCAACAAAAGGGGTAAACGCGTTTTTCAGTATTTTCGCTCGCGTCGCGTTAAAAATGGTCGGATATTGTTGAGCTCTGGATTTGTCAAACCTCGACTATTGGCGCTTTTAACTATTTGTTGGAATTTATTTTTAAGAGCCGCATTTGCTTATGCGATTCGATATTCTAACAGTCGTATTTTAGAAAAGTCCCCCCTGTGCGAAAAATCTTGCAATTGCCCTTGGTTTTTTGTCATTCAAACTTGAAAGAAAATTCTGCGAGCGAAAATTGCAGTACAAGATAGAGCCAAAAAAATGACCTGTGATGCAAAATTTCATTGTTGATGCGTCAGTGATGTGATGGTTTGATCACGTGGTTGGGTTCATCCTAAGTCGTGCTTTAATGTCATGATCATCTTATATTTCAGGTAGAGAACCTCTTTTCGATCGGCTCGCCGCTTGCTGTATTTCTAGCATTACGTGGCATCAGACCTCAGGATGATGTGGAAGACCATGTTCTCCCGAAATCTGTGTGTAACAAGATGTTCAACATTTATCATCCTGCTGACCCTGTGGTATGTACTAGCTCTCTAGAACAACATATAACTTTCCCTGCCCTATTTTATGCCTGGGAAAAAACGTCAAAGTATGAGTGGCGTCAAGGAGGTTTTATTTGATCGCGTCAACATAGCGATGTTTTGGACCGTCATGAATATTAAAATGTACTTGGTCATGAAGGTCGCAATTTCTGGAGTCGGAGGCACCGCTACTAATACACGGGACCAGGGGCGCCTCCTTACCACGGGAGTAGCGACGAAGTGATAATTATATTCATGAGTTCATGCCTTATATACGCACTAATTAGGCCAGTGAAAATTGTAATTGTATTCAATCAGATGTATTATATTTGGATTTTGCAAAGGCGTTCGACACAGTTGATCATTCTGTCCTCCTCACTAAGCTGGGGGCTTACGGTGTCTCCGGGCAGCTGTTATCTTGGCTCACTGATTATCTACAGGGAAGGGTTCAAAGAGTCGCTATTGAGGGTGCAGCGTGCAGCATCGGAGTGGGAACCTGTCCCTTCCGGTGTGCCGCAGGAAGTCTCCTCGGTCCTCTATTGTTCACGATTTTCATCAACGACCTCCCTGAGGAGGCCCTCGATGGGGTTAGTGTGGCTTTGTACGCCGATGACACCAAGCTTTACAAGTCAGTAACGTCCACCGAAGATTGCCTCTCTCCTTGCAGTCCACTCTCACGAACATATGCAGAACTGGACAGATCGCAACAACATCAGCTTCAATGCATCTAAGTGCAAATCGCTCAGTGTGCCGCGGAAAAAATCCCCCTTTGGCTCATGAATATAGTCTTGGCGCCTCGCGGCTAAAACAGGTGTACAAAGAAAAAGATATTGGAGTCACCATCACTAGCGATCTAACTTGGAACTCTCACATCCATACCATCTGTGCTAAAGCAAACACGCTCCTGGGGCTGCTGAAACGGACGTGCCCACTGCTGACAGATCGCGATCAGACGCACACTTTACTTGTCCCTCGTAAATTAAATCTCAATTGGGCTATAGTCAAGTTAAGATAGGCGAGATGTCGTACAAGGACAGGCTGGTGGCTTTAACATCTTGCCACTAACTAGCACTAGACCGAGAGGATCTCGTATTATGACTTTCTTGTTACAAAAATTGTACGTTAATCAACAATTGAAACAAAACCAATATGCTGTCCCTTAGCGGCAGCTGTCAGTCTTACAGTAACAAAAAACAGTCTTCTTGCTCTTCCGAGCCATTATCGAGTATCGAGAGTATCGTTGAGGAACTGTGCGAAGATGATTACTCAGATGCCGAAGAAGAACTTGAGGCGAATCTTGACACTGATTAACATCTAAAGTTGATAGATAATAGTTCCTTGTACTAACACCTTGTGTTAAAAATTGTTTAGGACCCATGAAAACACAAATACATGTTTTTTCTATGTCCATTAAATTTCGCGAGATCAAAGTTCGCGGTCGTTATTTTTCGCGGATCTTTAAGTTCGCGAATTTTTTAAAATCGCGAAATTCGCGAATTGAAGAACCCGCGAAAATTAAGGAGAATAAGGTAGATCTAGATGTAAATATTTTTTTAACCTTCGTATCGCACCGGCGAACAAGAGCCAGTAATTCCTTTAATCTGAAAACACCATTATGTAAAACAACCACTTACGGAAAGCATTTTATTTCAATCGAATGGTAAAATTATGGAACGCTGTTTGTGTCGCTGTTCATACTCCCACCGCCTTTTCAAGCTCGGCTTCTTTTTTTATAAGTGTAAGGAATTTAATGTTTAATAAGTTAGAGACACTATTTGATCCGGACATGGACACTGGTACCAACCTGTTCTTGCCACAGGGTGTAATTTCACCAATTAAGTTATTCATTTATTTTGCCGTTTTTAAGGCCAAGGGTGACACCTAGCATGGGACTTGTCTCCCGTTCGTGCCTACCCGTTTTGGCAAGCCTTGTATTTTTTTCTCTTTTTTCTTAATTCGATTTAAGTAATTTGTGTTTTGTATTTTCCATCAGCAAGTAGCCCAATAAAGTTGTTAAAAAAATACGCTAGACACGCGAATTGCATGGTTTTATGGTATGTTTTACATTTATTTGGTGTTTTGCAGGCGTATCGCATGGAGCCACTGATCAGTGAAAACTATTCTTCAGTCCCTCCCATAAAGCTGCACCGATTCGATCACCAAAAGATCGGTTATGCCGAGGACAAAAAACCCGTGCAGGAGAAGGGGGGTTGGAAATTCTTTAGCTACGCAGTTGGATACGCTAAACCAGCCGAGGAGTCAAGGAGCCGATCCAGTTCCACGGCTAGTGACAGCGACACACAGGACGAGATTGTGATTGTGGGGCATTCAGTTCCACAGGCCACGAAAGACAAGTCTACTGCTGGCAGCGACAAAGGGGTGGACAAGGTGGGCGGCTGGATGTCTAGTTGGTTTGGCACACCACGTAAACCAGCGGTAAAATCCTCACCTGAAGATGTAGGAAAAGAGGAAGGCCAAACGAGACAGGACAACGAACGGCAGAAACCTGCTAGTGAGCCAGAGTTCATTGTGGTTTCGAGTAAAGGTAAAATTACCATTTAAACACTCATATTGTCAGTTTTCCTATAATTTCCTTTTTTCAAGTGGCAGTAATTGCCAAAGCGCACAAAATTGTTTGTTACAAAGAGCACATTTCTTGGACAATACGAATCACTGCTGGCAATTATCCGAGGGGATGAGTATACTACGACTATACTTAGACCCCGTCCACACTACACCGTTTTCAAACGAAAACGGATACTTTTTGCTCCGGATACTTTTTGCTCCGGATAACGGAGTATCCGTTTTCGTTTGAAAACGGTGTAGTGTGGACGGGGTCTTAGTCGCTGATGAGCGTACATCTTCGCCTCGTTATGTTTATGGGTCTGTCCTTTAGGCAGTTGTCATTATCTAGCGGGGGGAGGGCTACTACTCTTGAAAAACAAATTATTGTCAAAAAATTGCCCCTCCCTCTAGCGGAAAGTAAAAAAGTGTGACCCTTCCCCACGGTCAAAGAAAAAATATGACCCTCCCCCTGTTATTATGGTTAGTTGAGAAACAACTGATATAGAAAGGGTAGTGGAAATATAAATAAAGGTAAAACTAGACGCTAAATGGGTAGGATTTTCTACCTATTTAGCGTCTACTTTTACCTTTATTTTATATTTCCACTTCACCAACGGACGCTACGCAGATTTTCTTTATGATATAGAAAGGGTATGTTTGTTGATGGAAAGAAACACCTGTTTTCACAAGGCTTATGACAGAGAAAAGTGGTAAAGGCAAAAATGAAACACAAAAGAAAACCCCACAAAACTTTGGCAGTGAGATCGAGTCTTTCCAAGATTACCATTACCATTTGATGGTTTTAACCATAATAACAAAATCGTTTTATACTTTTAAGAACGCTCTTTCAAAATGGGGAAGAATGGCGTTTATTTGATGTTCGTAGCACGAAAGGTGCAAGAGATATTTAGGTTTTTAACTTATGTAAATTAGGCAAATGGTGACGTCATAGAGAGGCCATGCTTCCCGCTATATCTTAGCAACAAAGGGACAGACAATGTTCCAACTTGAGAATATCAGGCAGCATACCAATACTTATGCCCAGATATGTTAATTAGGGTTGTCACGGTAACAGTCTTTGCACCAGGGCTGCACATAAGTAGATTAGCAAAAATCTGTAAAATATTGACATTTAAATGAAATCATGCGAAACTCAAAAGAATACCTCACAAAAGTAGTAGAAACATTTCAGCCGTATTTTGTATGATTACACAACTAGGTGAATATAATACAGATTTTTCGTTATTTTTCAAAGAGAAGACCCCAAACCCAAATCGTTACCATGGCAACGCTAATAAATACACAGAGGTATGTTGCCAAAGCTGTTCTTTAAAATCACCAAGTATGAAGGTTGCCTGAATATTTCTTGCCATGGTGAATTAAAGTTTGCAGGATTGTCACTCTCTTGCTGTGACATCATCAAATACCTAAAAACCTAAATATGTCTTGAACCTTTAGTGCTATGAACGTCAAACAAACGCCATTCTTCTCCATTTTGAAAGAGCTTTCTTATAAGCACAAAATCATTTTGTTATTATAGGCACTTTACAGCTGTTTCAGGTAACACGCGCGTTCAAACCATCGAGAGAGCTTTTGGCAGTTGGGTTTTCCTGTGTAGTCAATCAAACCATGTGAGCCAATCAGATCCTTGCCTAGTTTCGCCTAGTGCAGTGACTTGGCTTCTGTCGCGACGTCGCGACATGTCTCGCAAGGGAAGCCAATCGAATGCACTGAGTAAGGATATGATTGGCTCACACGGACACGGATTGCATTGATGGACAGCACAGAAAACCCAACTGCTAAACTCTGGCGGCAACGGCGAAGTCGCGTGTTACCTGAAACAGCTGTAAGCAGCCCTAATATTTAGCTTATGTTGTGTGTGGTCGCTGGAACTGCAATAGCAGGTCAATGTAAAAAAAAACCGTCTGCTTCTCTAAAATTAAGCTCTTTTTGGTTTTAGCTAATATGTTCGTTTCATTAGAAGGAAACATTTTGGTGCCATATCGTTTGGCATTTCATTGTTCACAAAGATTCAAGAAAGTTTACTGGAAAACTTGATACGTTGAGCGCTAAGTGATTTATGGATGTTTTAGAGAAAAGCACCGAAAGACGGTGATCCTTAATGTTTTTCCCATGAGTCATCACAATGCTACATACAATATATACCGTTTCCGGGAAACGTTGTCACCCAAAAATCCTTTAAGCTTGAACCGCAAAGGATAATGGGGGCATCTAAACAGCTACTGTTTGATCTGAATTCAGACAGCTTTCACAACCAAAGGTAAAATCATTAAATTTCAGCGCATTGATAAGCATGTTTGTTTCTAATATTTTACAGAAAGTCAAATAAATATTTACCCATACTCCCTAGCGCACCAAGTTTTGATGCTTATTCCAGTGACAACGTATCCCGGAAACGGTATATTCAAAGCAGAAAATAATCTTGGTATACTAAAAGGTACAGTGAGAACCCGCATGTAAGAACCTACATTTTTCGAAGTTTGGCAAAACAGGTTCTTATTTTCTGGGGTAGTTATTGGAAGTTTAGACTAAGCAGGTTCTTAATAAAGTTATTAATTTTTATTGAGGATATGGATGGTTGTTGATTACAGAAAATAGCTAGAATGTGGTTTGCCCTTCATTATAAGAATTTTAGTCACATCAATATTGCCAAAAGTCTAACAAAAATTACTAAACAATTGATATACAATTTATCTTTTTAACAAGAGGTGTATAAGAAATGAATTCTTAATAAATAAAATAGAAAGAGGAATGGAATCATGAAAAATGCAAAAAGTAGTACATCACAAATACATGTATGTGTTTGGGGTAATTCTATTTTGCAATCTAAGTGAAATTAGTATATACTACACGGGAACCTTCATAGATCGAGCGTTTTGATTGGTTCGCTATCTCGGAATATTGCCACAATATCCCGAGATCGAAAGCATTATCCCGAGATCGAGGAGCGAGTGCAAGTGGTTTCTAAAGGAACTATCTGATTCGAAATGCAACAAAAATCCTTCTCAATTAACTTATGTTGTCTCTTTAGTCTTCCAAGGTGAATCAGAGAGAGAATTTATTTCTTGAACTTCGAAAATTTACTGTTCTTGTTTCTCAGTTCTTCGGAATCAGAGGTCGATGATTCGTTCACGGCGCCTTTGAGAGGCGAATTACATTCACAACAACATATTAATTAAAGGCAATTTTGTTGTAAACATATCACAAGAAACTCTTAATCTACTTTGAACATTTACCTGTAGGTTGAAAGGCACAGTAAATCATGGAAGCCAGCCACTGAGTGCAGCTGAGTGCAGGTTAAGAGAGAATTTCAGTTAGTACACGTCGCCATGTTGATTCGCTTGATGACGAGCCATCCGACATCAAACGTATTTAAAGTGGTCTCTTTTTTATGAACAAGGTCTTCCTCATTGTCCCATAGTTTGAAGAGGTTAATTCCCCAAATTTCTGTTCGAATATTCCAAGCGAACCTCGAATTTCTCTGCCAGCGGGTTGAAAAATATAGTCATCCATCGGTAGTGAAATGGCGACCAAAGGCAAAATTTTTTCAGCGAGGCAACTCTGCAGTTCACAATCCATAATCACAATCCAAGGCACAAAATGCAAATTTATCCCTCGAATCCATCCTTGTAACCTTATAAAAACTTACATCTTTTATCGTAGTCGATACTTAGGTTTTAAAACAAGTGATTTCTAGCGTTTTTGCTTCTCTAAAACAGCAGCAAGCTTCCACCATGTGTTGAGTGTAGTGAAGTCTGACGTAATGTCGCGTGCGTGACCAACGTCACGCATACAGAAAGAGGCTACAGAATGTCGGCAAATGCCACATTTACTGTCGTTGATATTTTTTGGAGTGTTCCCGTGTAGTATATACTAAAACAATTATTCTCCTCAGGCTCCGTGAATAGTGGCGACCTCGACCTCCGGTCTCGGAGATTATTCGCCACTATTCACTTCGCCTTCGGCGAATAATTGTTAAATGTTATGGAACCCCACATATAAGAACCTGTCTGAATTTGCTTGGCTAATCAGGTTCTTATGTTTTGGAGGATTTAAAATGGCAAATCTCTGCCAGCAAGTTCTTAAATCCATAAGTTCTTACAAGCGGCTTTGTACTGTATTATTTCTGACTGATTTGCGAAAATCTGTATAGTTAGAGCCACCTGGGGTATTTTCTTGTGACATTAGCTAAATCTGATAACGTTTCTGAGGGGATATTCACGAAGTTAAAACAGAAGTCACAGTCATCGGCGAGAGAAAGCAAACGTTTTCGTAATGTTTAAATTTCGAACACTATTCGTCAGACAGCAGTAAATAACGGTCCAAAAATTGAACCGCCGTCCCTCCGCTAAATATTGAGCACTCCCTTATTATATTACACTTAGTTACTCATGGGCGTACATTTACCCGTCACTATTTTATACCGAGTTCCTGATGGGTGTATATGTCCTCCTGACTGTATTATGCTGTGTGTACATGTTCTACTTATTAGATCTGAGTGACCGGTTAGACTACGTGTTGCGAGAGGGGTACATGGAGAGCAATTACTGGTCTGCCGTTACCTCACATGTCTCATACTGGACATCATGTGATGTGGCACGTTTCTTACTTGAGAACACCTTGGATCTTCCTACCGAGGAACACCTACCAAGTCATACGTAAGGCTGCCGTTTTCAAGTCCCTCATTTAGTTGGGAAGTGCAAGGTAATTTTTTCTTTTTAAATCCACGGAAAAGAAGCACAGCCATCGACCCTAATTCGGACATTTTTTAATTTCCGTCATAACTTTCTGTGGATTGAGAGAAATGACCTGAACATTTTCCGCATGTTAGACTTTATGCCTTCACTCTTGTAAACTCCGATACAGCTAAGGTGAGCTAGGACAAGATGGAGACTAGGGCGAGCTCCTTTCGCTGCGGGCACTTAGACAAGACGCTAGTATGGGATTTTATTGTGCCCACTGGCATCATAGCCCGGTTTATTCTAAACAATCAAAATCACTTATTACAATATGATCAATCATATCATTACAAGGGTGACCAGCGAAGTCGAGGGCAAATTACCGAATTACCGAATTGAAGGAGGAGGGAGCTTTGACCTTGTGTTTAAATGCTGGCCAGAGTGAATCCGATATGTCAAGCGTTGACCTATTAAGCTCAGCGCCCTGAAGGGGGCTCCCGGAAATGGAGAATTCCTCAGCCCCAGTCCACCAAAGCATGCTGTGTGCGGAGTTACAAAACGTTCTAAATATAAACACTCTTCTTGAGTGAAGGCATAAAGACTTCTAAGAAAGGGCACTACCAAAATGTAGTTTTAAGGATCTCAGTAATTATTTCCGGGAATTTTATTAATTTTAGCCAGACGGGACGAGAAGCCCTCCAAAACGGGCTTGCACTATTTCGAGATACACGATACAGAGATACAAAGATACAGAGATACGAAGATACAGAGATACAAGGATATCAGGTTTCCAAAAAATCGTACGTGACTGTAACGTGACTGCCTGGTCGGCTAGACAGATGTAAGACGCGACAAACGCCGGATGCGAAGCAAGAAGCATGATTTTGACGACTTTATTCAATGGAAATTGAATAAAAAAATACGAAATTCAGCCTAAATTCATTTCGGTGCAATGTCAAAACTCGATGAACAGTTTATCACGGTTCGTGCAGGTCCTTGAACTCCTTGAAAAGTGCTTGATTTTGAAAAGCAATTTCAAGGGCACTTGAAACTCCTGGAAATTGGACGAAAATCCTTGAAAACCACAAAAACTCCTTGAATGTTACAGGATTTCTTTAAATCGCTCAGTTTGATGTCAGTAAATGAGTTATTTACGCTGACAATCTAACTGACCACTCTGAGGGAACTAATCTTTTCTGAATGATTTTAGTTTTTTCGGCTCGCGCTACGCGCTCGCAATCTTTTCTTTGCTTAGCGCTCACCCTCTTCCATTATAGCAATTTTGACCATTTCCTGAGAGGAAAAGGGATTCTTCAGAAAAAGGATTCTTTTTTTTCGGCTAGCCCTACGCGCTCGCCATCTTTATTTTGTTTAAATATCATTTTCTTGAGACCCGATTGCTTCAGGAGAGGGACTTTTCTGGGGAGGGCTCTCGCTACGCGCTCACCATCATATTCTTATAATACTTTTGACCATTTTCTGAGAGAGCCAAATGATCGCAAAAGCTGTTTCCGTGTAATCATGGATCGCAAGCGTTTTGATTCTGCATCTGAAAACAATACGAAGATTCTAGTTGAATTAGGCTATTGTTATTGAGAAAAAGGTGATCGAAAATTACTCGGTACTCCTTTGAAATTTGTCGTTTTTGTCCTTAAATACTACTAAAAGTTTTGGAAACCCAGCACGAACCCTGGTTTATGCTCAGGCTTACCATCCTAGTTTGTTTTGACATGCAGCTCACGCTGCGATATCTCTCATGTTTTAATAATATCGCTCTCAGAATTCGCTGCCGTAAATCAGTTTTAGAATAAATGTCAGATACACTCGAACCCTACACAAAACACCTAAAAGTACCTAAATCCCTACTATTTCGATCTTTTTCCACTGATACATCAAATACAACATATCTATCTATACTATAATATCGCATTGTCAGTGTTCGGGTCACCCCCCGCCAATCAGAGCGCGGCATTTTAGCGCGTTTCCACGGGCAGGCGAAGGTAACATAAAGGGCCATAAAAAATAAACGCCGTTTTCAAACTCTAAACATTTCACAGTCCATTGAAGAGAAAGTCAAAATCTCACCTGTAGGCGTGTTTTTGTTGGAAAAGATTAATCTGCAACGAAGTTCCAATTCATGCGATTTCTCATGCGAGGGACAAAGCCGCCACGTTGAATTCTTCCACAGAAACTAAGAAAGAACTGAGTTCGCATAGCCGAAAACACCATAGACATCCAAACCTAAATAGTTCTGTTACAAATTACTTGCAGGCATTTGCTGGGATAATTCTAATTCGAAAGCTTTGAGCTGAGAAATAATTTCATTCAAGTCTAAAACAAACCTTGCGTCTCATAGCGCACGCTAACTCTAAATGAATACAGAAAATGCAAAGCCATGAATTTTTCTCTAAATGTAATCGCTACATTTTGAAATAGCGTTAAGGTGGATCGACCCAGTAATTTGTCACCCATGCCAACCAATTTTGAACCTCTCATATAAAAACAGGTTGATTTCTACCGTGCAGCCAATATAACACATACTACCAATAGACTGAAATATATATCACTACAAAAGTTTGGGTGATCGGAGTTAGTATCACGTGACAATCGGGCCACGCCTATTTTTACTCTCACCCCACTTTCAGACTGTACCGACATTTTTTTGATAAATGCTCTACGGTACTTCGAGATTGAGTGATTGCCTACGTGTAACCGAAGTTTGATTAAATTCTACAAGCCCGATCTGAAGATATTCTAGGATTTATAAATCATGGCTATAATTTATGTAAAATTCAGTGTAGTGAATAAAGATGTAAGAATTTGGTACTTCATGTTTTTTTATAGCTCATTCTATTTGTAATTGTTCAAGGAAAGTCATGTTTTTGATTAAAATTAAATATTATTTTGCGATTTCGAAAAATATAGAAATGTAAGTATCAACATATTGCCCCACGCATCAGCTCAACGCGAAATTTGGGCCTTAACTTTCACAAAATTTGGTCTGATTTAAAAAATCTTAGTTTTTTTCGCTTCAAATTTTTGGACGACTCCAATGGATCAATGTAAAGTTTGTCTCCAACGTTTCTCTCCAACGTTACTCCCAAAACTTTTATACGGGGATGCTCGGTCCAGATTCTGGACCCCTTACCCTTCTTTATACCAATTTCAGAGCAAAAAAGCTACCCCTTTCTTATGCCAAAGCCGAAAAAGGTACCCCTTTCTTATACCAAGCCTGAAAAATCGGCTTTGTGCTCTGTTAAAAAAGAAACGGTTTTGCTCTCCCGTTGCGGGTGAAAAACCGGTGAAATACAGACCCTTTTTTATACCAAAATTACAATTTTCCCTACTGTTTTTATACCCAGTCCAGCCTGAAAACCTACCCCTTTCTTATACCCAGCCTGAAAACCCTACTCCTTTCTTATAGACTAGACGAACTTTCGGAAAATCGTACTTCATGAGGCATTTTTTAGTAAAAGCTGGCAACAAGTGCCATCTTATGCGAAATTTTACGCTGAATCCGAATTTGTTTGTTGCCAATGCAGATTTTGCATTTTAGGAGGTGAAATGACGTCATGATTTTGGTGGAGATAATGACGCACGTGTGTCGTGTGAGTCAGTACGGCTCTCAAATGTGTCTAAGTCCGAAGAACCCGCTAAAATAGAAAACGCCAAGCCTATTACACAGGAAAACCATTTCACTTCGGAATTGTTTGAATGCTTATCATATCTCAGTATAGGAAGAGGAGAAACAGGTAAAGTAAAATTGTTCTAAGAAATTTTTAGTTTATCATAGGATTTTTTTTAGATAATTTCATTCATGGTTTAGCATGCGCTCTGTAGGCAGTGCCAGTGGTTAAGTTTGTTCAAACTTGAATGAAAATTTTTCACAGCTCAAATCTTTCGAATTAAAATTATCCCTGCACATATCAGTAAGTAATCTGTAATAGAACCATTTAGGTCTGAATGACTTTGGTGCTTTCGGCTGAGGGAAATTAGTTCTTTTATAGTTTACGTGGGAGATTTCAACATGGCGGCTTTGTCCCTCGCTGAAAAATTCGCTTGAATTAGAACTTAGCCAAAGGTGACTGAATCTTTTCCAACAAAAACACGCCTACTAAAGAGATTTCCTTCTTCTCTTCGGGATTGTGTCCTTCGTTTTGCGATAGAGCGTAAGGATTTGTACTTAGAGAATATCATTCATGGCTTTGCTTTGTGTAAATATGTCACTCATTTCGCCTTAGCCCGGGCTCAGTAAAGCAAGACACTTAGTTACGTTTGTTCAAGCTGAATGAAATTTTTTTCTCAACTTAAAGCTTTCGAATAAGAATTGTCCCTGCACATTCCTGCGAGTAATCTGTGACAGAACCATTTAGGTCTGAATGACTATGGTGCTTTCGGCTGTGCGAACTGAGTTCTTTTTTAGTTTCTGTGGGAGATTTAAAAATGGCGGCGATGGCAGCTTTGTCCTTCGCTTAAGAAATCGCTTGAATTAGAAGCCCAGGGTGAATCTTTTCCAACCAAAACACGCTCACTGTCGAGATTTCCACCTTTCTGCAGGTTTGTGAACTTCTTTGGCGGCACAGTTTCAGGCCTAAGCGGAGTGAGTGCGAACGATTTAGCCAATCAGAAACGTTTGCGCAGACAACCCGATTATAATAGTATAGCAGGGGCTGAGTATAGATAAGAAAACAGCAGGGATAAAGGGGGAAATCATTCTATGGCAATTTAGGCGTTGCTCCAGCCTTTTCCGATTTTTTTTATAGCCTGTTGGTAGCAACTTTGAACTTATAAGCAAAAGTAGCGAATGTAAGACTTTAATTTGTCCTCGGAGTAGCTTTCCCCTCTATGCTTGAAACCCTTTCCTATTCCAACCCCTTCCTTGTCTGAGGTTTCCTTTTGAGGTTTTTTGCTGGTCCTGAGGTTTCCGCTATTTTTCGATTATGCCACGGGGGCAGCAGATTGCATGATCGTTGTGAATGAACTATTGATATAAGGACTTCAGCACAGTTTTGTTACCGGGACTAATGATGATCATCGAAAAATGGTGATATATATCGTTTAGATCGTATGAATCAAGCAGCGGTGAATCTGATTCACCTTTTCATATTATATATTTAATATGGCTTCATTCGACCAGCAGCACTGCATTTCATACTTGGATACCTTGAATTCATTGTCAGGTATTTATTTCCATGTCTTTTTTGACTTTGACTACCAGACTAATAGTTTCTAAAAATCAAATTTGACGATATGGCGGCTATCTTGGATCCGCCATTTTGAATATCACAGCAGTGCCATATCCGAATAATACGACAATTTTTCGTATAGAACATTCTTAGCTATCCTGTTCAAGTTAAATATTCGTTCGAATTTGAAATATAGCGACAAAACTATTTTAAGGGGTTCGCGAACAGCTGTCAATCATGATGACGTCATTTTCACCCATTAAAATGCAAAATCAGGGATGGCAACAAGAAAATTCGGATTCAGCGTGAAAAATTACATAAGAGACTCTTGTTGCCAGCTTTTACTAAAAAATGCCTCATGCGCCTTAAATATTGCAATTTTCTGATATTTCGTCTAGTCTATTATACCTCCAGCTTGAAAACCCTTCCCCTTTCGGGCCGAGCATCCCAGTATAGTCCAATATAGGGAGTACCCCCTTTCCCCCCCCTCCCCCCCCCCCCCCCCTTCCCGGGCCACGGCCTCGAGAACTTGTTGTCGCCAAGTGAAAGTGATCCATGAAGATATGTATTTCAATTAAGTTTAAATGAGTTTGGTAGCTACGGGTGGATTACGGAAGCATAAAGGATTTACACAAAAGCACCAGGACTATGGATGAATTTCATAGTTCCGACCTGTCATTCAAAGCCATAGTTACTGTTGTTATGTCCCACAAACAAACCAGGTTTTTGCCTTAAAACAGTCCAAAATATTCCGATCCCGCTTAGGATTACCAGATATCCTTATCTTCAGATGATCTCAGTTTATACTGTCATAAAAGGCAAAAAAGTGCTGCACATCTGACTGATTTCGTAAGTCCTGAAATACTGTTTGTGGGACAAGATCAGTTCCCGAGGGAGAATCTTTCCAGCTCTGATTGGTATCTCCAGATAGCGTGAAATGGCTCCATTGTTTCATCGGAACTATGAATTGGTTTCTCATTTGATACACGCATAAATCACATGAAGTTCGCTTCAAACAATCCTAGCAGGTAGGCAAAAATGAAAGTTTGTCAAAAATTTACAAGGAGTCCAAAAACCCAGCAAAAGGCTTCCGGGATTTACTTATTTACTTCTTTCAGGTCGACATGGACTTTTCGATTCTTTTACTTTCATTGACTAAAATTTGGTCAAGTTTGTTTTAATTTCAAAGTGAGTTTTGTCGCTGCGTTGAGCTGGCTGAAACACAACTTTGATAGAGTCAAAATTTAGGGCGTTTAGTAAAAACATACTTTAGAAACTACAGAAATTTGTCACCTACATGTAATAGCTTATTGAAAACTAAATCTTATTTATATGGAAAGTTGTTTTGCAGTATGGGGAAAACTGTATGCAATAGAGCCGGTCGATTTTCTGAGTTCAATTTGTCAAAAAAAAAAACAGCAATGAGCAATGGAGTCAATCATTGACTAAAGTTTCTCAGGTCTTTCGCCCAGAAACAAAGAACAGAAGGAGCATATAAATGTCTCTCAACCCTATTACATATCTATTTTACATTACAATTATCTTTTTTCGAGCCAAATGAGTGAAAGCATCGAGCACTTGAAAAAACGCTGCCTAAATTATCAGCCAGTTTGTAAAGTTTTACTCATTTAACACAGTTGAACGGTCTGAAAAAAGCAAACCCCGACTCTCCAATCGTTACAAATTTGTATTTATACTAGGATTTAGTTTAAATACGAATCAGGTTCATTTATAGTTGTGGTTTTCTAGAAAGTGTAGCTACTAATTTGAAGTTTTGCTCATCGCGCAGAATCTTTTGTCTAAAGCGTCGTTTTACGAAACAAAAGAGAGCTTGTTTTGCTGGATCGCCTCAGGAGTTCAGCGCTGATTATAAGAGCATTGTTCTGACTGTGTCCATTGGCTCTTTGTAAATACCCTAGCTATCACTAAATGTAAATTTTTCATCGAAGAAATCGCAGAGGTCGCCATTACGTAAAGCTAAAACTCGCTCGTCCTCTTAAATACGCACGGACAAATAACTTATATCTGATGAAAGCTTGAAAATCACAAAGATTGCGTTCGTGATATTTAGTTTGCGAGTTTTGTAGTGCGAATGAAACCCGAATTCAGATCTAAATAACATCGGCTTACAAGACAACGAAGGCCGCCATTCGTTGTAAACTTTACTTCGCTTGTCCCGCAAATCAGCACGGATCACAGCATAACTTTGGAATGAAAGAATTATATACAAACATTACGATTGATGTTTGATCGATTTAACTTGCGAGTTTTGTAGCGCGATAAAAACCGCAAATCAATTACATCTCAAGATGGTGATTCAACTCCTCATTAGATATTCTAGTTTGGATGAGATTTGGCCGCGAACTCATCTAAAATAATGGTGAAATCTTGATCATATTGCTAAAAAAAGCAGTGAGAAATTGTGCTAAAGATCAATCCAATTCTGTTTGCTTTTTGTTCTAGTAATCGCCAAAAATCCAACGAATCCCCATATGTTTTCTGCCTAAATACCCTTTGAGATAATTTAATGGTTGAAAACGCGCGTATTCGGTCAGCAAAAGCGCAAAGTTCTAAGTGTCGATAACAATAACCATCTGTTTATTTTCACGCCAGTTGTAATTTGAGTTTACGGCTTTGACGTGGCCCTGGTATTTCACAATAGAGAATAAGAAGCGCCTTTGAATTAAGCGCGCCAGACGTCACGTGACAACTGCGATCTCGGTCGAACTTCAGTTCTTCAGGATTCAGACCGGAAGCAAATGCGCAAAAGTCACGTGTTGAAACCCAAGAATTGATATGAACTTTGGAGACAAACTCTACATTTATCAATCGGAGTCGTCCAAAAATTTGAGTGAAAACGACTTTTCAAATCAGTCCGAATTTCGTGAAAGTAGACGTCGCATAAGCTGATACGTAGGCCATTATGTTGATGCTTACATTTGTATTCTTTTCGAAATCGCAATGAAATATGTAATTCTTATAAAAAGCATGACCTTCCTTAAACATACACAATTAGTATATACTACACGGAAACCTCCATAGATCGCGCGTTTTGATTGGTTCGCTATCTCGGGATATTGCCACAATATTCCGAGATCGAAAGCATTATCCCGAGATTGAGAAGCCCGAGTGCAAGTGGTTCGGATATTTTTACTTTCTAAAGGAACTATCTGATTCGAAATGCAACAAAAATCCTTCTCAATTAACTTATGTTGTCTCTTTAGTTTTCAAGGTGAATCAGAGAGATTCATTAGGCCATTATGTTGATGCTTACATTTGTATTCTTTTCGAAATCGCAATGAAATATGTAATTCTTATAAAAAGCATGACCTTCCTTAAACATACACAATTAGTATATACTACACGGAAACCTCCATAGATCGCGCGTTTTGATTGGTTCGCTATCTCGGGATATTGCCACAATATTCCGAGATCGAAAGCATTATCCCGAGATTGAGAAGCCCGAGTGCAAGTGGTTCGGATATTTTTACTTTCTAAAGGAACTATCTGATTCGAAATGCAACAAAATCCTTCTCAATTAACTTATGTTGTCTCTTTAGTTTTCAAGGTGAATCAGAGAGATAATTTATTTCATGATTTTCGGATGATCATGATTCGTTCACGGCACTTTTGAGAGACAAATTACATTCACAACAACATACTAATTAAGGCAATTTTGTCGAAAACATATCACAAGAAACTCTTAATCTACTTTGCCGAACATTTACCTGTAGGTTGAAAGGCACAGTAAACCGTAGAAGCCAGTCATTGAGCTCAGTTTAAGAGAGAATTTCAGTTAAGCTTACCGTCGCCATGTTGATTCGCTTGATCACGAGCCATCCGACATCAAACGTATTTAAAGTGGTATCTTTTTTTATGAACAAGGTCTTACTCATTGTCCCAGAGCTTGCAGAGGTTAATTTCCCAAATTCTGTTTGAATATTCCAATCGAATCTTGAATTTCTCTGCCAGCGGGTTGAAAAATATAGTCATCTATCGGTGGTGAAAATGGCGACCAAAGGCAAAGTGTTTTCAGCGAAGCAACTCAGTCTGCAGTTCACAATCCATAATCCAAGGCACAAAATGCGAATTTATCCCTCGAATCCATCCTTGCAACCTTCTACAAACTTAAATCATTTATCGTAGTCGATATTAAGGTTTTAAGTGTTTTCTAGCGTTTTTGCCTCTCTAAAACAGCAGCAAGTTTCCACCATGTATGAGTAGCTGAATGCTTGTATAGTAGTGAAGTCTGACGTAATGTCGCGTGCGTGACAAACGTCACGCATACAGAAAGAGGCTACAAAATGTCGGCAAATGCTACATAAGTGTCGTTCGGATACTTTTTGGAGTGTTCCCGTGTAGTATATACTAAAACAATTATTCTCCTCAGGCTCCGTGAATAGTGGCGAATAGTCCCCTCGACCTCCGGTCTCGGGGACTATTCGCCACTATTCACTTCGCCCTCGGCGAATAATTGTTAAATAGAATGAGCTATAAAAACTTTCAATTTATAACCATGAAGTATCAAACTCTGCCATGTTAATTCATAACACTGGTTTTACATAAATTATAGCCCTGATTTATAAATCCTAAATTATCTTCTGATCGGGCTTGTAGAATTTAGTCAAACTTCGGTTACACGTAGGCAATCAGTCAGTCTCGAGGTACCGTAGACCATTTATCAAAAAAATGTCGGTACAGCCTGGAGCTGGGATGAGAGTAAAACTAGGCGTGGTCCGATTGTCACGTTATACTAACTCCGATCTCCCGAACTTTTGTACTGTCATGTATTTCAGTCTATTGGTAGTATGTGTGTTATAATGGCTGTGCGATAGAAATCAAACTGTTTTTATATGAGAGGTTCAAAATTGGTTGGTATGGGTGCAAAATTACTGGGTCGATCCACCTTAAATACCCATCTGTTTGCTGGAAAGGATTTTCTTTGAGTTTTTGTTTAAGTTAGTTGGATTTTTTAAGGCCGTGAGTTCTCTGAATTATTTGTATAAAAGTGTTGCTCTTGCCTCTCAATACCGGCAGACAAATGTGAGTTTTGTTTCGTGAGGCATTTCATCACAATTGTCAACTCTCCCGGTCTTGCCGGAAGTCTCATTATTTTTTACCCGGTCTCCCGGGTTTTTAGCAAGATCTCCCGAAAAACTTTTTTTGGGGTCTCGAAGTACTTGAAGTATCTGTCATGACAAAGATTCCACGCTACACACCCTCAAATGGATTGGCGTCCCTGTAATAGTGAATTTTGTTTGTACTGTTATGTAGCTCACCTGATTTGACGTGGTGACATACACCTGTTTCAATTAACGTTGCTCTGCAAAACGTAAAACCATGAACCATGCTTCAGAAGTCGTAATGGTAATTCCTGCCTAAAACGACAAACACAAATTGTGTCTCAAAGTAGTAAACAAAGTGCCATTGGTGGGTTTTAGTTTAGTTTGGTTTGCCAACTCGAGGAAAATACGAGAAATAGCGTCTTCATTATGATGCATGGTTCATGGTTTTACGTTTGTAGAGCAACGTTAATTGCAACGTTAATTGAAATAGGTGTATGTGAGACGCATGAGGACGATTCGAACATTGTTGACTTTCCCATTTTGCTAGATTTTGTAGTTTTCTTTCCCCACTCGAGTTCCCATTCGACTTTGCCATTGAAAAGAAATCAAAACTGCAGTGTTGTTTGCATTTAGCCACAATGCTAGATTCTATGTGTGAACTCTGTCGATTTGATTTTTGATGAGGTTCAAAGTTATTCAATGTGGCTTTTTTGGGGTTTTGTTCAAGCACATACGACGACTGATTCGCGCCCGTGCGTAATTTTCGCGCCAAAACCAAGGAGACACCACAGGGAGACCATGCATAGCCAGGGCCAAACAACGGCGAAATGCACATGATGCTTTGTTTGGCCAAACAATACTGATTTATTTCGGCATGGGAGAGGTATTTCCTAGCCATTCCCCAACACCATCAACAATCCGTAAAATTAATTGCATAGATAATATAACTGTCTGCAAGAGAAAATGACGTCTGTTGTCTTACGGGAGCGAATTCAGAGAGCGATGATTATGTACATTCACGTCGCGCGAGCGTCAAAATCCCTCCACGACAGTATCGCCTTCTTGCTCTCTTTGGCAATCATTCATTGCCCTAGCAAGGATAAACATAATTTCAGGTAGTACAATGATGTATTTTAAAATTTAGAATATGCTTCTTGCTTCGAGTCGCATCCGGCGTTTGTTACTTCTGCATGTATTGACCAAGGCAGTCACGTTACATTGACGTATGATTTTGTGGAAACCTGATATCCTTGTATCTCTGTATCTTCGTATCTCTGTATCTTAGTCTGTATCTTCGTATCTCTGTATCTTGTATCTCGAAATAGTGCAAGCCCCACAGGAGGGTGGCAGCAGGGGAGAAACGCGTTTCTCTCCTGTGGCGCGTACTCGCGCCTTCGGCTCTCGCTCATGACTTCAAGCCATCGGCGCTCGTTTTTTTCACGCGCTCATTTTCACGGATGTTCGCCAAAGAAGGGCTGCAAGCAGTCTAGACATAAGCCAGTCTGATGCGACGTTCCTAATACAAATGAACTTAGACAAGAGATTTTCCACATTTGCATAAGGAAAGGCTAATGATTAGACCGGCGTATATCTTAAGGGCAGTTAACAATGTATAACGACAGGGTATTTCATCGAGCGACGACTATTTTCTTCTCTGTAATAATAATAATAATGCTATATTTTCTCTGTAATACTATATTTCAAAATAAAACGCAAATTTGTTATCTTTGATAAAATTTTAAAACGAATAAAAGATTACGTGTTGATCTGAAGTATTTAAGCGTTATTGTGTTGCCTTGCCATCTTACCAGTAGCTGGCACGGTAATAGCACGGCTTATTGCACTCGGAGCGTGAATATGTAATCGCTGGTCACAACAAAACAAGCTATGTTCCCGCTTTCATCATGCAAAGCAAAGGTACCTAAAGTTAAGGGGTGCAAAAGGTGGGTTTACCTCGGTGTAAGAACCATTCCCAGAGGACCCCTTTGTGCTCAGTTCTTATTTCATCATGATTCGTTCTACTAAACAAAAGAAGCTTTGTGACGGAACTCGTGCACAATACACATGTTCTTATACCGGGGTAGAGCCCAAAAGGTGGGTACATTTTGGCTTGGTAACCACGCTAATATACCCACAGCTCGCCTGCGCGCGACTCCTCCCAGTCCCCCCAAGTGCAATGAGCGAAGACGACTGGTTCATTACTCAAATAATTTTGGCTTCACCTCAGCCGCTAAACACAAATTGACCTCTAGTTGTTGAGGCATATTTTAAAAGGACTGGAAACTCATGCGAATCAGTTTTGCTTGCTGCTTTATTCATCTAAAAATAAATATTAATTCCAAGTCCTGACAATTTTGCTAAACTGGAATTTTCAGAATAAATATGAATATTTCTTCTGTTCCATAATTTGACCATTACATAACCAAGAACTGGACAGATTTATGTGTAATGGCAGATTTCGATGCGTTCTTCGGCTGTCCGTTTTTCTTCATTCCTAAGTACCAGTTGACAAGTCTTGTAACCCCAGCACGTGACACTCTTCCGTGATGCACGTTGGACCAAAACACGGAGAACCCCGAAGACAGTAATCTCTGGTTAAATAGCGTGTCATTCGTACGAGATTTCTGTCAGAAAAAGAGAGTACATGTTACTATCCTCATATTTGCCGAGGACGCCCAAGAGCTCTTCCATTGCCAAAAGCACAAGACATGAGTTTTAGAATACTACTTACAGTGCTGAAGACATGACCTGTGCGATTAATGGCCAGATAGCTTTGCGTCTTGGAGTTTTGTATTCTAACAAGACTACTTCCATATGACTGAAGATTAAATATACCTGCGATAAAGATGTCAAACATGACTTACTAGTCTCACTAGAAAATATCGAAAATGCCCAGTCTCCTTATGCGCAGAATAAAAAAGAATTCGTTGTGTGAGTTTTTCCCAGTAATTTTGTGGCCTAAATCACTTCGTCCGGTCAAAGCTTTTAACCTGGAAAAAATGAAACATGGGATTTTTATACAGCAAATTCTCAGAAATACGTGTCCAAATTTTGTGAAAATCCGTTCGGGGGAAGTTGGTTAAATTTGGGGTTTTCCGTCTGCACGAAGGAAAGCCTGTTTGTTTTCGGTGGTACTTAGACAATGAAAGCGAACAGTTCGAAGGGAGGGCTATAGACTGTACAGCCGTAACTCGGTGTGATATTGAACGTGATATCGAGCAATTTCTTTGTACTGCATAATGTGATTGCATAATGTGAATTTTGTGTTTGTTTATCAGTTCTGCAAAATAAGGACTAAATAATCCTGAGTTTTGACGAATCCCGTATTGATCCTTTTATTTCCCGCGTAGGTGATACACTAATGTTCGAATATTATACGCTAAAAGAAATAAATTATTCATAGCCGTAACTCATCGCTCAGAAATTATTTGTTTCAACCGGTGCGCTACGAGCATCCTCGGAGACCGCTACGAGTGAATTCGCTGGGTTTGAGGTGCTTTTTAATTGGATTTTGTACTATGTTTCATTAGCATCTATAGAACGAAATGAATGATAATGACTATTATTATTCAGCCATGCCACTATCTCGGTCCTGATTGGCTAAGAGTACGCAGCGAAACCTTGTTGGTGCTCAGTGCCTGACGTCATACTACAGACATTAGGATTGATGCACTCTAATGATGTCATAACGCAAGCCAATAGGTTTGGCCGCCATCTTGGTTTTCATTTCCGAATTGAAAGCCGGTTTTGCGAATATTCTCGTTGAATCTGTTATGATTTTTGCGAAGAGATCATTGCTCAAGATATCTAAACAACAACTATAGCTATTTGAATTGAATACGAAAAGGAAAATAAATGGATGTAAGATGAAGTTGAAAAACCGTGTCGCCGTGCACGGCCTCATCGTTGACTTTGTTTAGCTAGGTAAGAATTATTGGTTGCTGAATAATAATATATAGATTTAGCCACTGGCTAAAAGCGGAGCTCCCGGTTACATATTTTTCTGTTAACGATGCAAAAAGGTTGCCATTGTACATAGGCGTAGTCTTGCGCCGTCATACCACTCGACTTGCATTTGCACCCCCTTGCCATTTTGATAGTCTGGTTGTCTGAGGTTCATCCCTTTCCAAGACATATTCTTTTTCTCTTGTGATGACGTCATCGATGACGTCACACCACGTGACCATGCAGTTGCACCCCCTTTGTCACTTAGATAACTTCACCCAAGTTTGGTTGTCTGAAGTTCATCCCTTCCCGAGATAAGTTCTTTTTCTCCTGTGATGACGTCATGCCACGTGCAAATACAGTTGTACCCCCCTTGCCACTTAGATAACTTCACCCAAGTTTGGTTTTCTGAGGTTTATCCCTTCCTGAGATATGTTCTTTTTCTCCTTTGATGACGTCATCGATGACGTCATACCACGTGATCACACAGTTGCACCCCCCTTGCCACTAACACAACTTCACCCAAGCTTGGTTGTCTGAGGTTTATCCCTTCCTGAGATATGATCTTTTTCTCCTATGATGACGTCATCGATGACGTCATACCACGTGACCATACAGTTGCACCCCCCTTGCCACTTAGATAACTTCACCCAAGTTTGGTTGTCTAAGGTTCATCCCTTCCAGAGATATATTCTTTTTCTCTTTTATGACGTCATCGATGACGTCATGTCAGGTGATCATGTTACAGCACCCCCCCTGGTAGCACAGAGAAAATACCCCAAGTTTGGTTGTCTTAGCATGTTCCCTTGAAGAGAAATAATTTTTTTCTTAGTATACCGCAGGGTTCCCATGAGTTTCCGCGTACGGCGGACGGACGGACGCCGGACGGACGTACGCTATACCTTTTATACCAGGAAGAAAGAAAAAAATTCAGATCTCAAGAAGGGAACCACCTATGGCAACCAAACTTGGACACATTAATCTTTTGGGCGATACCATTTCAACGCCCTAATCATTTGACTTGGTGCCGTCAATAACGTAAGCAAATGAGCGAGAAAGCCCGTGACGTTTCAAAATCAACTCCATAGTTATGCCTAGACGTTATTTCCTTAGGTATGGTGCTCCGCTTGCGCGGGCCTTCGGCCCGCGCAGGAGCTCCGCTAAAACAGTTATTGAATTCGGTTTTCGCATGATAGTGAGATTTGTCAACGCCTCGAGTTAGTGTTATCCGCCTCAGCTTCGCTTCGGCAGATAACACAAACCTCGGCGTTGCCAAATCTCACTATCATGCTCAACCTCATCCAATAGTGTTAATTGGGCTTATCTCCGGTGTAATAACCTGTGAGTGCGCACGAACTGCGTCACAAAGCTTCCTTTGTTTGGTAGAACGAATCAGGATGAAATAAGAACTGAACACAAAGGTGTCCTCTGGGAATGGTTATTACGCCGGAGTTAACCCGTTAATTGTCAAGGGATCAGAAATGGCAACGACCTTTCTGAAAAGGCATCGACTGTTCAAAGAAATGGCAACGACCGTTCTAAAAGGCAACGATGGTTTACGAAAGGGAAGTTAGCGTCGCCAGTAAAACCAAAACATTAACCAACTTCCCCTGTCGGCATTTTTACGAAATTTGGATATGTTATTCCTACATGTTTTTGACAATAGTCCAGTTTCGAATTCTCTAAACCGCTGAATAGGCATCAACGACGATAAATACAGTGGGAGCCTCGGTTTGAACCCGAAAGTTGCGAATACCAACGAGTCCAAAAAGTTTTGTCTATTGTCTCAATTCTAGCTTCAACAGTTTCTCGTTGGTATTCATAACTTTTTCTACTTCAAACCGAGGCTGTATTTATGCGCCGCCGATGCCTATTAAGCGGTATATTAGGGAATCCGAAACTGGACTATTAGTACCAACAATTTCCGATGTTGGAATTTTTTACAGGTTCGGGTTTTTTTCGGGCTAATAAATTGACCGTAAGTTACACCTGCATTTTGATATTGTGCAATTCGACTTTCGCACAACGTTTTCGCGGATAGATGAGAGTTTTACGTGATGTGGATTTCTAACTATCGGACACGCCTGAAGCCTAGTTTCCATATAGTCTTATCTGTCGTATCAGTCAACCGTGAGACAAAATAATAATTCCAATTTCCATTGTTTCACGGTCGACTGATGAGACAGATACGACTATATGGAAACCAGCCTTAAGTAGTACAATGAGGTCTAAAAGCGTTTTTTCACCCTTTTGAAGCGTTTCAGACCTGAACATTTTAGCTTCGTCAACCTCAGGGTTCTATAACATCGATATAATAACAGTTTCGCTAATTAACATGGGCTCCATTTATTTCAAAACGAAAAGTGGGAATTCGCTGAAAGTCCAGGAATGACGTAAAAAAGCATGAAGAATTAATGAACTACTTTAACAGAGGAATTTGACTCGCAGTCTAGTTCTTCGCTTCTTTCCGCCATGTTTATCGATGGAGATAATTTATACAATATTGAGATCTCGAAGCTGTGAAAAACACAAAATATATTTGCCGTCGCAACTTTCCGCACTTGACACAGTTGGGTGCATCTTGAAAGAGTGAGTCACCTTAAGCCTCGTTCTAAGGTCTTTGTTCGTGGCTTTTGTTCCATTGTTTTCATGCCTCTGGTGCTCCGTAACCGAGAAATTGCCAGAATTGGCTCTTAAATCGGCTCTTTTTAAAATTTCCACAACAAACACGGGCTTTTAAGAACGCATCTAAGCCCATGGTAAAGTGTCGTTAAGGCCCGTTTACACTTGCAATTTTTGTTGCAATTTTTGTCATTTCGTGAGTCGCGGCGATTTTTCTTGCACGTACGCGTCAACTTAAAACCACTAATGTCAACTGGGGACAACGATCTGCCGCGATTTTTCTCGCGTGATGTCGCGGAGATTTCAAAACTCTTTGCAATTAACGCGATTTGAAGAAAAGAGAGCACAGAAATCGCACCAGATTTGCATCTCGTTTACACAAGGGAGTTGGAATTGCAACTCGCGCGACAAATGTAACAAAAAAGTGTAAACCGGCCTTTAAAGAGCGAAAGCATTGTATATTCGCGTGCGTGGAACTCTCGAAAATTGACCTGACGCGTCCGAAAGGGAACTCACTTGTTAGCGATTTCTGTAATAGAAGGCAGGTGCAAGTGGTACTCGATTGCTGTAATAGACCGCAGCCTGGATTCACACCACTACTGCTCGATCACCGTGGACTCTATCCGCAAAAATGAGCCTTTACTCCTTATTTTTAAAAAAAAAATTGTTTTGGGACAAATCTTTGTTGCTTGCGAGAATTGCGCTATGATGAAAATGTAGATGCGAACTTACAGAGGTTTTCGTTGTTTTGGCAGTACCCAGCATTAGCTCCGGTTAGCTTGCCGGCCTTAGATATGGCCAGATAAAACCCAAGTTTGCAGAAAAGCTTGACTCTTCGCGAGAAAGATGGTGTAAGGAGGTTTCGTAGCCTGTTCCTGGCGATTTGATTAGCGACTCTGTTATTCTCCACGATGCGTCTGTTGGGTCGTGGGAATGAAGACACGCCTGCTAGTGTCACTAGCGTGGATAACAGCAGGACACTGGCGACCTGCAACAGAGTTCAGCAGAGATGAACCACCGATACAGCTCCGTTTGACATTAAACTATTTTGCAATGTTCTCATACAATACAGGCTGTTTTCGGCAAGCTACGGTAACATGAAAAAGAAATAAATAAAAGGATTAAAAAAAACATCTAAAACACAAACAACGCATTACATTACCGGGTAAACCCGCTCGAGGACTTACGTTCATAGCGTAGTACATGGGGGTAGTGGTCAGCGATTATTTAGCTTCTCCGATCTGTTATCACCGCCTTTTATGCTTTCTTCTTCACGTTTGATATTGTTTAAACGTAATAACTTTGATGCCTTTCCTTTGTCTTCTAGCTCTAGGAAAACCATAAAACGGAATTCTGGGTCGTACACAAAAATATAAGAATTTTCATGCGCTGCTTTAGTAATCAAGAAAGCATTTCAACCAATAGCCTGTGCCAGAAAAAAATATTTTTCTTTTCTTTCTTTCTTTCTTTCTTTCTTTTCTTTCTTTTCTTTCTTTCTTTCTTTCTTTCTTTCTTTTTTTCTTTCTTTCTTCCCCCCCCCCCCGGAGATTCACCAACAAAGAGCTTTCTATTCTCTTTCGCTTCGCTCAGGCGAATAGAAAATATTTCTAATTTATACAGTAATGACTGACAACTGTATGAGGAGGATCGTACCTGTATGGGCATATTTCATTGTTCCTTTGGAAAGTATTATTCATTCTTACAATGAACAGGGAAAAATTGGCCCCGGTTGATAACAGGAATGTGCGATGTCAAGTGAACAGCCACTGTTAAGGAATGGTATATAAGAGAATAACGATTCCCAAAGGGAATTACGTCATAAACATAAGAAATTCTAGAGAGTCAAATGTGTCCCAGTGGAGTTTCGCGTCGTAGAAAATATAGAAAGCCAGTTAGCCATAGCCATCCAACACACGACAAATGCATCCTGGAATATATATCATTAGAACTATTTGAAGAGATTCAATGCCTTTTTTCAGTTTCTATGTTATACCCGCTGCAGTATAAAGCTATTAGATCGGCTCGGTGAGTGAATGGAACTTCCGACAGGCATTGCCATGTCTTGAGAATCAATCAAGCGTGGTTGTTTTGCACGACCGACATAAGTTCAGGTATGGAGGTCGAAAAAACGCGCCAATTTGACATGTTCACAAGTGTTTACCAGTTTATAAAACGTTACAATTCTAGAATTACAGCTTTTAACGGTGGACCATTCATATTCGAATTACGCGCGCTTCGCCTAATATTTGATGAATAAACAAATGTTTGAAAGCTAGGGTAGATTTGCGTCCGTACCTTACCGCCCTGAATCAGTGCCACCACGTCTTTCTCTGGCTTGTCTCACGCCTGACGCAAGAATGTGTCGCCGGTATTCGTGACTGTTGTTTATGCGGCTTCATTTATGTAATAGATAGGGACTTGTGTTGAACAATTAGAGGACGTGGGTTCTAATAGATGGCCATTTACACCGCATGATACTTTTACGTCCAACTGGAGCTGTCGCTTATTTTTGGCTTTTCTTTATATAGCTTCGCCAACATAGTTACGTTGATATGGCAATCATCGCTAAAAAAGGTTCGGAAGTTTCGAAGGCTGCTATCATTAAAGAATTTAGGTTTTCATGTTTGTTTTAGAAAGTGAGTTGATCTTTTTTAAGCACAAATTAATTGTACGTTCTATGACCACTGTGTTGTGCTGAAAATACTCATGCCGATAAGCACAATGCACGCGTTATCGGCGCATTAATGATAAATGCCACCCAGCCAGAGGATACAGAACAAAGTTCCGCCTTCCTTCCTAACCTTATGCACTTTTTCGTGCCGGCTATCAAATACTCTCACTTCAAAGAAATAATATATTATGAAAATGAGACAAGATTATTTGAAAACTAAAACAAGTGCCATCTGATGTTCTTTCGCTATGAGTATCCGAATTTACTTGAGCTCATGATCACTTGCCTTGTGAACTCAGTTCACAGTTCACCAGACGGCGTAAGAAAAAAGAGCTCGCTGAGAAGTCCTCGTCGCTCTACAGGTACTATAGACCACTATACGACACTCATTTCACCCGGGAAATAATATATTGTCACACCAGCAGTGTGAATGAGAATTGAAATGCCCTAAATGAAGGGCAACTACTCCACAGGTAAAGAAATGTGCAATTCTACCAGATTATGAATGGTTTCCTCAGTCGAGGGAGCAGTCTTTCGCAAATGAGTCCATAACGGGGTCCATAAGCCCACAATCACGACATGCCTACAATTAGCCTTCTGTTTCAATTCACAGACAACCCCTGCAGGCATAGCCAATACTGAAAAACCCGCGGGTCGCCCAAGAAAGCTCCCAAATGTGGTGACACATGCAAGTTCCCACATGTTTAACGGCTGCTTTCTTCGTAGTCCCATCTCGCCTGATAATGATCTAGCCTTTTGGGCACCGAATTAGTTTTCATGCGATAGATACATGTATATATGGAAATGAAAGAACAGTTGAATGCATGGGGAACAGTTAAAACAGTAAAACACCCAGCTCATTCCTAAATCGAACATAGTATATGGTCACAAGTACATTAAATGACATTCTGTTCGATGCGCGCCGTCGCAATGAAGTAGCTACACCACTGACTACAAACTAAACTGATAACGCACTAGACCGCTGACTACAAACTAAACTAACAAGACACTACACCACTCTACAAACTAAACTGGTAGCACTTATGTATTTCCAAAAAAAAACATTTCCAAAACAGTATTTTTCCGTAAATGTACTTTGAATGATTGAAAAAAAAAGTGGTACTAGTTTAGCACTTTGTACTTACTAGGTTGACGAGCCCTCGGTTTTGCATCCACATAAGCCTATAGAAGCTCCAATTATGAGCCAGAGAAAGTGTTTCTCGTCAGGACCGTGATCTATTACTCAAACTCTTAACGTTTCGAACGTTATAACAGCCTGCGTGATAGAAGGTTGGCGGATGCTCTCTGTGTCTCGGGTCGCGGCATATTTAGTTCGGCCTCGAGGAAGGAAGAACCTGTTGCTCGATTTCCGTGGGTTATCTGAATGGTTTAATTTTAATTTCAAAACGATTCTATACATGCATAACCATGATTGCGTGCGGGCCCTACAACCGCCTTTGGGAAAAAGATCATCATGTTTTCACTTCAATGAGGCATTCAGCGAAAAACCTGCACCGATAAGGAGACACGGGGTCGCGCCACTGAGCGCTTGCGACTGCGATGACAGCCTTTCTAATTGACCGCTGCGTATGCTTTCGATGTGCCACTTCCGGCCTGCACCGAGGCGCTCTGGATATCAAACGGAAGAGAAAATACATTGCATACATGTCTAGATGTATTCCGGTCGAAAACTGTGGGGTTTGGGATGAGTATCTCCCCTCGCACGCTATAAAAAGGTACACCGCTACTCCTGTCTGTGCAAAGCAGGGACATCTTCTATTATGTGGTCTTTTTAAACTTCTCCTACTTCAAAAGCGTGGTCTACGACTGATCCACTTAGAGCATGCTATCCCCCTTTTCAAATCGTGGATACGCGAAGCGTAAACACGAGTTATTGTAGTGGGCCAAACTGCACTCGCTCGCTCATAACTCATCACATCGCTAGGTGACAAACCTTGGATAAAGTTATCTTCGTGGTGCCCAAGGGGGCTCCAGCACCAATGGTCGCGCGGCACTGACGTCATCAAAAATCGAAAAATTGATGTCTCGAGAACGGAACATTGCTAAGGTGCCAAACTTGGGTAAAGTTATCTTCGAGGCATAAGAAGTGCAACACCAAGGTCACGTGGCATGGCATCATCGATGACGTCATAAAAACTAGATAAATTGATATCTCCAGAAGGGAACATCGCTAGACGACCAAACTTGGATAAAGTCAATCTTCGAGGCAAGCGGGTGCAACACCAAAGCCACATGACATGACGTCATCAAACTAGAAAAATTTTATGTCTCGAGAAGGGAAAATCGCAGTGTCCTCAGAATTATGGAGTGGGTAGTCAGATGCAAGGTGCAGGCTCTAGCCACAAATATATCCACGATTTCACCGAGGCATCGGTGCTTTGATTGTTGATGCCGGCATTCTAACAGATATGTCCAATTAACTTCTTGTAATCTGTTGCGAATCTTATGTGCGATGTTGATCAAAATATTGCAGCCAAAAATATCTTAATTTGTTTTCTCGAATTTCATCCAGGCATCATTACTTCACCCGCCTGTGTCCTCCCAAAATTTCAACAGGCAGAATGTGCGATTGAATATACTAAAAAATGCTTTTTCACGTGTTGAGTCAAAATTTGGAATGATATCCACCTGAACCTTTAGACATCTTCCCAAAACAAGATTCAAAAGAAAATGAAGGGAAACTTTGTTTGAATTTAATGTCTGAAAACCGATGCCGGTATATCGATGCTGATGAAATATCCTTATTGATTTTAAGAAGACATATGTTATGCTCACCTTCTCGTTTCTTCTAGTGCTCACTTAATTCCTTTAGGGTTATTATTTAACGGGGGGGGGGGGGGGGGGGAAATATATGGGGGGGGGGGGGGCTTTGATTTTTTGGGCGCCGATTTAGGGGGGAGCTCAAATATTTGGCTTACATTCGAAGCGGGGGTGGGGGAATTTTTTTTGGGCGCTGATTGTTAGACACGGTGAACTTGATGGCTGCACGATCTGATAGTAAAATCATTTTTATTCATTAACTACACAGTAACACACGTTGATAATATCATGTGCCGTTTAAAAATTTCGGCGCGCCCCATAAGAAGACATCTAATACAGCCAATAACTCCAAAAAAAAGAATCCCCCACTTAAAAGCCTGGCGGGCAGTCGCTACTATGTTTGAAAGAACTGGCACTTTAGGTCAGCGTGGGTTCGACGTTACAAGCATAGAAAGTTATCGGGCCGCATTTTACGCACGTGAATAATAAGAATTTCCTTAGGCGCTTTGCAGCCTTTGCAGCCAATGAAATGTTCATCAAACTTTTCTCTGAGGCTTGACGAAATGTTTTTTTAATCTATACGCGCTTCGCGCGCAACAGAACAAGAATGCGATCCTCTCTTACTGCAAAACGTCGGGGGTTCCTTTCGTCATGATTCGTCCCCCCCCCCCCCCCCCAGGCGATAAATAATGACCCGTCCCTTAGTTCAATTGTGATTAGCAGTTTTGAGTGGATCAATCAACTCTTTTGTTTTTTTCTATTCACATGGCAGAACAATACACTACGAGGGGGGGGGGGGGGGGGGGGGTAATGACCACTCCCTCCCTTACCTTATTGAAATCTCTTTTTTGAATTGAAAATTTTAAGCTATGAATGAAATGTATATCTCTATTCACATATTACTCTGGGTCAGCCGAATCCAGCGTTTTGGTTTGATTGACAGCTAAAAATCGCCAATCGCAACATTGAATTTTGAGGTCGCGTAGCAATGCATACAGTGGTGAGTATCAAAACTAACGTTTATCAAGAGCAGCAGCTTCGTCTAAACTTGGGCCATTCCATTTTTTAGCCGCACCCCCCTACGGAAGAGGTCATTTTCTTTAGTAACCCCCGCGGAAATTCCTCGGAAATTCTTGCACTAGCCCCTCGATAATACTACGGAAGAGCCTTTTTGGGGTTGCACCCCCTCGGAAAAACCCATGGAAGAGGCTTTTTATTATTACATCCCCTCGGAAGAGCCTTTTTTCAGTTTGACCCCCTCGGAAAAGGCCATTTTGCTATACCCCCTCGGAAAAACTCTTCTGTAGGGAGGGGGGAATACCACGGGGAGCGGGGGTATCTTTTAGGGGTTAAAATCGCGATGGTTTGGCCCCTTCAGGGGTGATCTTCATCTCCAATAAATTTTAGGTAGATTGGGATCTTTTAGGGCCGAAACTGTGTCCAAATTGTTTTTTCTTATGATGGTACTTCTAAAAACCGTGTAAGAAAGAGAGATTATTCGATGAGAAGACGATAAATTAGAAACAAGCACGGAAATTTCTTGATGGGTATCTCTTCACCTGTTACCTGTCCTTCGCGCCTACTTGGTACATAATACCTCATCTTATAGGGTATCTTTTAGGGTAATAATTTTTTTGAGCCACGCCATGATGGCCCGCCATGTTGGGGTGAAACTGAAAATTTCCGACGATCATCCCCGACAAAAAAATATTGGAGTCCCCCCCCCCCCCCCCCCCCCCCCCCCCCCCCGGGAATACATGTATAGCCGGCAGCAGTACTGCAGTTTTGAAACATGACCACTGCAACTCTAATGAAATCTGTTATTACTAGATTAGATGATACATTTGTTGACGTTTCTCAATGGACGATTCTAGCAAGAGGAGGTCTGTCAGTCTTCCCATGAGCACCTGCGCGAGATTTTTTGAAACTACCCGCCAAAACGGACAATGTTCCCGGGAAAAAAGCGAGAAAACAGATGTGAAATCCCTCAATAAAAATCTCTTAAGAGCACCATTATATGCAATCTGATGAATATACATAAAAGTTTATGAAATGAACTCGTGGTTTAGCTAAATTTTCACTTCATAATGTCAAGCAGGCGGAAAATAACAAGGGCGCAACTTTGCCGTCAAATCTCTGCACGGACATTTTGTCCAGCCGATGGCTTTGTTTACATTTTTCATTAACCAAATCTACTATTTCTAACCAATTGCCCTCTGATTTTATTGAGTATTATACTTAAGCAAATCTCTTTGATTTTAAATCTTTTTCATTATCAGAATTGCCCTCTCGACTTCTTGTTGAATTTTGGACTGGAAAGTAGACAACCGAAACAACCGAAAATCCAAGTCTCGCTCGCCGTCATCACTCGCGAACGGGGTCGATCCTGAACTTAATATCTAAAAATTGATTCAAACGCGATACATTTCTGCAATACAAAGTCAGGAATGGTTTCTTAAGCAATATCTAATGTCAGAAAGATATTTATTCGCCGAACAATATGGAAAAATGTGAACAGAAAAGTGCTAGAGCTCGTGCGAAAAGCCGTTGTGATTGCGCGAGAGCGCGCGCTAATCTAAGGAGAATTGAGATTTCATCAACGAAAATAAGCTTTATTTCTTGCGATTCCTCAAGAAAGTCATCAAGAATCGCAATACAAAACGAATTGTTACGATTTTGATACGACAATTCCACAAAATATTGACGACGTTGGAAGAAAATGATTCAGAATTGCTGGCGAAGATAATCCTGCAAGCTATTTTTTTTTTCACTGCTTGTAAACAAACAAAACCTGATTTCTTCAAGCGACGACGGGAAAACAAAATGTCCCAAGACGGTGCTAACATGCAGACACGTGAAACTTGTCAACCTGAAGTTATACTTCCGTTGGCTTCATCGTAGCAGAGGTGCAATCGTTTTTTGTGTGAGGCCGGAGCGCTTAAATTGTAAAGGCCGGAGCGCTTAAATTTGTGAGCTTCACAAAATCCTCCTTGTTCAACTGCCGAATCGCGCGCGCGTCATCCGGCCATGGCTCAAAAGCGATGCATTATGGGAAGACTGACAGACCTCCTCTTGATTCTAGCTATAATGAATGCACGCGCTGTATGTCGGTAGTGTTACATTTCACAAATCCTGTGCCTGGTATTCGCGCGTTGCATCCTGGTAGTTGTTACAACCCGCTAGCGGGAATCGTCCATAAATTGCCACTAAAATTGGGCGGCTCAACTAAAACGCTAAACCACATGAACCATAGTCTGCGTGCAGCCGGTACTAAAATTCTGATTTTATATGAACGCAGGCTACAAGAACGAATGCACATGAGCACAGAGACAAGTGCGTACATAGTTCTACAAAAATATTAACTAAAGTCAAGTTCATGCCGTATGTTTCTGCGGTGAAATATGAAACACTGGGCCTTCCTTTGTATATTTCCTAATTGGAATAAGTGTAGCATTTTGCAGTGCTTATATACTCTTGTATGTTCAGATATTTCGTTTACTGACTGATCGTGTCACCACCCTTTTAATAATGACACTGGCCACTATTATCAATAACTAACGTTCTAGAGGAAACACTTAGCTACTGTGGTAACATTTGTACCAAACTACACCTGAGGTTTAAAGAAGTAGAAACATTTAGATTTATTAGAACGCGGTAACATGTCACGAATCCTGCAATCTGATTGGCTCCCCTATTTACCGACTAGACGAATCCGAGTGACTGTTTCACTCAGAAAACGAGAACGAGTAGTCTTTTACTATGTCACACTAGGGTTGAAACATGTTCAGACTAAAAATGTTTCAAAAATGTATCACGTCCATTTGCACCTCTTAAAGTAATTGAGTATAGAGTCTTCAAATAATGACGGGCAATATTTGCCCGTTGATGTAGAAAGGGCATATCGAATGAAAGCTACACACCAAAACTGAGGCAAATCAGTTGCAACGTTAATTTAATTTTCTTTAACAAATTACTGCATTTCTGCTTCAGTTCATAAAGTTTTTAACTGTGTCTAAACAGGGAAATTTCCCTGGTCTAAAATATAGTGATTTGTTAAAGAAAATTGTGTATTCAGGGGCCATATATCTCAGTCGCCTTTCAACCGATTCACCTCATTTTTTGCATGCAACGTTCTTTGGAGTTGGTCTGATTCGATTTCTTTTAGTTTGTGACGTCACACTTGAGAACTCTATACTGAATATTTAATGAAACATGTTTACTCGACGAGTGTAAACGCACACTACCTTCGATTTGTTGCAAAAAGTTGTCTATTTTGATGGTCTTAGAAAGTTTTACGCTAGCTTTTTTGCTATCAGCCTTTCTAAAGCCGTCAGCGAAAGTAGCATGCGAGTAGGCTTCAACTAAAGGATTTAGACCGTTCTCGTTTTCTACGAGTCAATAGAGCGCTTCCTTGACTTTCTATTGGCTCATAGAAACGATCATTGTTCAGTAGGTCAGTAGCCATAATACCTACGAACAATGTGGCATGTCTGTACAGAATGCGCACATAATTAAGATTTCTACGTCCTCGACACAAAGTCTAAATGCTGTAGACAGACCCTTCAGATTTAGATGCCGTATATAGTGGGTGTCTTATATGGCGCCTTGATGCTGTTGATTATAACAACGCATGCTGTAGGTGTCTTTGATTGTATGCCCAGGAGCTGTTGATGGTGTCTTTCGAAGGTATTGATTATGACTTTACATGATGTAGATGGTGATAGTGCCGTAACTGTAAATGTTGTCTTTAGACACCGACGAAGGCGTCTACTGAAAACAGTACGACCATTTCCTGTACTTGTTCTAGATGCTGATGGCGTTAGGAATCTCACAAGGGCTTAGGTATGGGTAAGGGACGCAGCGGTGCTTGTTGCGTTCTTCAAGTATAGCACAGATCTCTGTCAACCTTGTACGGAAGCTGATAAAGTCGAAAAAAAGGAAAAAAGTGACAGACGGTCGGCTGATAAAAACATCGAGACAATAACAGTAACGACAATAACGATTATAATGATCACGATAATGGACCGATCCCGTCTTCGCATAATTAATCACATGGAATTCAAAATGTCCGAGCAAGAAACTCGAAATTCGAAGATTTTTAATGAATTCCTCAGCTTTTCGTGACGAAAATATAAAAACCCATATACTATGACAAACTTCTAACACTTTCCTGCAATCGGTGTATTTTCCATGCTGTATGCCAAAAACTTTGGCTTGAATGTCCGACGTAGCAACAGTAACTAGGGAGTAGAACAGTAAATGCGGGATCGGTCAATTGGTTCCGCGGTCGCTAAGGATAGACCTCCTCGGCTTGGGCGTAATGTTTTCCCATTTCAGATCACGTTTCATTCCCATGAGTATTCTCTCTTTCTTTTTCTGCTACGCACCGAAGGATATATGAATATGTAAGCATTCCAAACAAAGAGAAAATACTCATGAGAATGCCACGTGATCTGAAATTGGCAAAACATTACTCTCAAGCCGAGGAGGTCTATTCACCCTAGATCCTTCATATATGGTACACTATAGTGTCTTTCTGTATATCCTCGTTCTATAAGACATGGGAGATGTTTATACGGAGGACACTATAGTGTACCATATATGAAGGATCTACCGGATACACTAACATGACCGCTGGCCTTGACTCAGAGATTGGGTCATACTGATACTGAACCTCAAAGTCCCCGAGAGGCTTGAAGGACCATCATCAACCAACAGCCTTTTCGTGTTCTTAGCCAACGAGAGCAGCCGAAAAACAATGGATCAATGTGAAAACAAAAGAAAACAGGGTGCCAAGGCTACTGGTTGATGGTGGGTCTTTAAGGAAATACTTACTTAGCTTCGGCCTTGACTCCGATTGGGTCATACTGATATTGAACCTCAAAGTCCCCGAGAGGGTTGGTTCCGCGGTCACTAAGGATCTTCGTAACCAACATGATGTCGAGAGTCATGTCTTTCAATGGCAAGTGGTCAATGATGTCTTTCTCAGTCAACTCTTCCTGTTTAAACAGTCAACCCAAAACAAAATCGTTAGTGACTCGGCCTTCGCATGCTAATTCAATTCAATTCAATCACCGCCACCGTGAACATAGGTACATACGTTTAAGGCCAGAGAAATATATAACTTAAAAATGGTGCTGAGCACAGTCTCTCGCAATTGAAAGCGTTTGTAAACGTACAGGTCCGCTCACTTCTTTTTGCATTTTCACTGGTGCATTGATAAGACAGTAAAAGAGTTCGTTTTTTTCTTGTAGTCTTTTTGACCAATCTTTAGTTCCATACCAGC